>JAHMTN010000109.1:1800000-2325327 GCA_019915205.1 Eucalyptus rudis | reverse complement strand
ACTACAAAATCATGATAAAGGAAAATATTTTATATGGAGATCATTTTCAAGGAAAAGTGATAGTTTACATTTATTTAGTAGATTAGCGAAAGTGTTTTCCTTCTTAGTAGAAATGGAAGTTATTTATTTCCAATCTAAATTTGTTACTTTCAGTCCATGGAAAATGTTTTCTATAGATTGAGCAGTTTCGTGCCGGCTGAGGTGGGGATGCGTGAATGAGGAGTAGAATTTTGCAACCTACGCATAGCACATAGCACACACAATGGTCTGTAAAATAAATATAAGATACGATCAGACAAAAAAAAACTCTAAAAAATCAGAAAATAATTTCCCAAAAACAGTTTTCCTTTAAATAAACTGATCGTAAAACGCAATCTCAGTGGAGCTATTAGTCCTGGAATTATAATTTAATTCCACAAATGGGATTATGACAGTAGACTGCCTCAAAAAATTGTCATTTTCAGCAAGCAAATTCATCTGGAGTTTATTCAACATTCCTTCTGTAATCTTAAAAAAAAAAAAAAAAACCGGTGGTGCATGTAACATAAAACTAAATATTTACTGGTCCTCGAAATTGATAGGTAATTTCTTTCAGCAAAATAGAGTAAAAAGAACAAACCAAAGATCAAGATGTTTGAGTGGGTCGAGCATTGAAAAGCTAGAAGTAAAGAAGAAGCAGCCCAGGGAAATATACACGAATACCGCCTTTTAGTTGCAAACAATCCAATAAAATTAACTTACAATTTAGATAGTTATGTCAAAATCAGGGGGTAAATTGAACGTCAAAAAAGAAGGAGGGGCAAGAGTGTGAACAAAGGCAAAGTAGCAAACATCACGGAAACACCTAAACTCATCCTGGCCAACCACTATGGACTATTCGAGCCCATTCATGACATTTCGGTCAAGATTTGGACTAATTCTGGCAAATTGTTAGGACTTTTCCTTTGGATATGGGCCTGGGCCTGGCCTGGGCCTGGGCCTCTCCCCCTTTCAAGATAACCCATCTTCGTTCTCATATTTGCTTACCTAAGGAAAACATTATAACTCTCATTAAGGTCCATGTTTGCTTAATCTGACCAAGGGACCAAAATGTAGAACTATATCTTTGGCAAGTACTCCCAAGTCCCAAACTATATTTTCCTCTTGGGTTCAATGCACCGGGCCATGACCGACGCATGCTCGTCACCACGATCAAATGCAATCGGACCCGGCACTAGCCATGACTCTCGGGCCATGTCGAGACCCAACCTAGTACACGATGTGGGCCCTGACCAATGCGCTCAGACACGACCTCAGTGATGACTACTAGGTCTCGACAAGGCCATGACCAAGGCATGCGTGTGATGGCTTTTTCCTCTCCAAACCAGGCTTTCTAGACCAGTCAAGCACGTTTTTAGTTTAGTATGGTTATCCACTTCCTCCGCTAAGTCTTAAAATTTGTGTGTGCTTCATACGAAACAGATCGCATTTAAAGTTTTCTAATTTTTTATTTATTTTTTGGCCGTATTGCATTCAATCATTGACAAAGTCCCCATTTGACCTAACGAAAATTTACAATATTTTTCTTTATTTTGGGGAGAGAGAGAGAGAGAGAGATCTGTTTATAGTCCTCCAAATACTTTTAGGTGAGTCGTTTAATCTAACTCGTCTAAGTCCGGGACCCCATGTGATCTCAATCGACGAGGCAAAAACTTACCAACTTTCAATTGTGAAAACGATCTCTCCCAAAAAAATAAATAATTAATTTAATTAACTTAAAGAAAAGGAACAATTAAATTATATCAGAAATATATGTATTAGGTACTCCTGTCCCCCCCCAGCAATCTAAAGCCCTAAGTCCGAACCATGGCGAATCATCAGCATCGATTGCACTTTCTCGTCAATTCTGGTTTCTTTTATGCCCTTTTTCGCAAAAATGAAAAGTGCTTTATGTCTGTCTGAACAGTTTAATTTTTATTATTTACTCTAGCTTTCTGGTAGTGGTTTATCTTACGAGCTTTACCCACCTACGCATGTCAACCAAAAGTGGGAGTTGGAGATAATAGCTTTGCTTTCTGTCTCTTTTTAAAAAAAAGTTTAGTAGAGAATATTTGCATTTTTTTGAATATGTTTGCATATCCTCTCAAATTCTGTTTGGAACCTTTATCTTTTCCAATTTCTGCTTTTGGGTCCTTTAATTAGTAGAGAGGACTAAAAGAGGATTTGCTCGAAAAGAGTCGAAAGTTAAAAGTCGGTAGAGAATATTTGCTCTGGCTCCCGTTGTTCTAGCACGTCGTGAAAAGAACCGTGCACTAATTAATTAATAAAAGTGGAGAAAGAGAAAACATGCATGAAACTTTTTCGCTTGCACTTGTAAAGGCAAAGTGGGTCAACAATCAATGCTGCTCATTGCTCTTAAAATATCCAATTGAAACTTTAATGTGCAAATTTAACCTAGATTGTTTCATAAAACTATGATGAAATTATCCAATATGTTAATTGTACATATATCAATTTAGTTCTAAAATTTTCAATTTGTACAGAATTTTAACATAATATTTGCAGTTAATTTTAGTTGAAAATCACTAATATGATGATATGCCACATAGGATAGTTTATAATGACTTGACCACCTCTCGTTAATGATTACTAATGAAAATTGACTGGAATTACGTTGGAATTTGAGAAGGTTCATAACCAATTTGATAAAATAAAAAAGTTCATAACTATATTAACATTTGTATAATAAATTTATGATTGAATAAGTAATTTTTTTTTTGAAGATTAAGAATATATTGAGCTTTAACCAATAATTACAAAAGATTCGGCACCACAAAATTTGCACTCACCAAAACAACAAATCAGAGTAAGTGGAAGGAAATCGAATGCAAAAGAGGATTGCAAGAGCAGGCCTAAGGAAACGAAATAGTCAAATAAGGCAAAAAAAACAACAGGAGGCCACGAAAGGCCAGATGAACCACAATCTACACACACATCCGGCAGCGACAAAAGTGAAGAACCATCGAGGATTGAATAAGTAATTTTATATGCTACAACTAGACATATGCGCGGATTGGATCCAATTATTTCCTAGCTATGACTCTTGCCGATAGAATTGATAAAACCTCTCTCCCCAAAAGTCAAAAAGGGCGTCTCCAAAAAGAGGATTAACAAATGATAGGGAATTCCATCATTGCTCGGGTGATATTCCCTCGAAAGAAAAAGGTGGTTGAGCCGTATATATTGCTTTAAAGGCGTACCATCTCTCTTTTCTGGCTCTAATCCCTCGAAAGAGAAAAGACGACACCAAAATGTCAATGCCACCATGGCCCATCGCTCTTGACGGTCGTTGCACCCAAAAATCGATTGGGAGCTGGTCATTTCGTTCCCCCCTTTATCCCGACGGGAATTCACTCATTTTCCGACCCATACATGTGCTTATGTAACGAACTTTTGTCGTCCCTATATCTCGGTGTTAGAATAGCAAGATTGTTAGGAAATGATGCATTCACCCTTTATATATCTCAAATAAGAAGTAGCAATGGCCGACGGACCGTGCCATCGCCTTTGCTCGCGAGGCTGGTACCCGGGCACTGGCCGAGGGGGTGGGGACCAAAAATTCTTTCAAGTGCAATAATTAGGTCAAAGAAACATAAGAAACGGAGCTCAAAGGCCAATGGGTCAGTGACCATGGAATGCTGACCGACTACTTAACCGAGTTATAAGGAAAATAGAAAATTTCTTATAAATTAGAGATCTTTCACTCTCATTTTTGCCTTCATCCCTCTCTGACAAACCCTCTAAAATTTTGAACTTTCTAACAATTTCCCACATTGTGTATACCTCTATCCAACTCGCTTCCCAAACTAGGAGTCAATACCTTCCGGTTAACAAGGGCACTTCAACTTCTTCATTGGCACAAGAACTTAGGAAACTCACAATGCGCTCGCTCCACTCAAGCAACGGCAGTAATTCCATAACGAGAATGACGAGACACATTTTATGGATAATTATTCATAAATTTAGGGTAACACCATGCTGCCACTCCTCCCCAAGGCGACACCAACACCCTTCCCCTCGGGGAAACCCCTTTACCGATGTTGGAAAACAACAAACCCAAATACCGCACAGGCTTTGTGATTACATAAGTGTCCAATAGTTGGGAAACTTAAAAGGCGGGTTCCTCCCTTATACTTAGAAGAAGGCGGTGTGCATGATACGTGAGAAGTACATATTTATCGATTTTCGAAGATAGGGCCACTTAAGGAGGCATCAAGAGAAATATAGCAATGAAATGTACGGCCAAGACTCATCGAAGCTTAGCCAATGCAACGGTCCATACCGGCCGCTTGTTCAAGTACAACGAGACGAGCAGCCGGTGCTACTGGCACGTTATGCACTCGCTGCCGACCAACCACTTTTTGTATTGCGCTTGCTTACATAATAATCATGAAAAGGACCGATGTGAGAGGGTCTTATAATAAATGGACACGGACTCCGATAACACGACCTGTATAACTCCTCTATTATTGTTAAGAATTGTGGCCTCAGCAATTGCTTCCTTTTTTATTTATTTAAATTGACATTGGAGGTGCACAACTGGTTGAAACTCGAGAACTCGAAAGGAGCAGGATACCTAACATGAGGATGGTCGTCGGCGTGGAGGTCACGAAATCAGCGTTCCAGTTGCTCCACACGAGAAAATATATAAATTTGTCATTGACTATAGAACTGGATGTATTACCTACCAAGATAATATTTTTCATTTTGAAGGTAATATGTATTCATCATATCGTTCCACATAAATGAATAACAAATACTTTCTTACCCAAAGAATTTGTTAGAAACTACGTTAAGGCGAAGGCTCACCTTATGGATAGGATGAATGCACTTTGTGAGAAAATACCAAAAAATTTCAACATCTCTTGTGTGGATGTCATTTCAGTCCCAAATTTTTTAATTTAACCAATTTAGTCCTAAAATTTTTAATGATTTGCCAATGTAATTCTTTTGACCAATTTTGATTAGCAATTGCTGATGTAGATGCCCGATCAAGTGGATATTTTTTTTTTGCATTTTTTTAATTTTTTTCAAAAAATCTTATAATTTCTTTTTTTATTTTCTTCTTCTTTTTCCCTAACATAAGCACCATACATGCCACATGAGATAGTCAGTGTCCATATCAATAATTTTTGACCAAAATTGTGCAAAACTACTAAATTGGCAAAATCACCAAAATATTTAAGACTAAATAGGTCAAGTTTCTCTCATTCCCTTCCTTCTTCAGTTGCTTTTCCTTCTATTTTCTTTTATTTCTTACTCTACTCTCCCAATCTGGATCTAGATCTAAGAACTTTGCTCTCCCGATCTCATAAATCTAATAGCTTTTCTCTTATGATCTAATTCTAGAACTAGGAATTTTAATAAATATCGCCCCTCCAGTGTCAGTGGTGTCCACAACAGCTCCAATGTCAAATTTGTACTTGTTCAATATGTTTTTGTTTGAAATTTTGGTATCTCGTAGTTGTTAAAGGGCTCGCTCTCACAAGTGTTAAATTTGAACTTATTCAACATTTTTCTTTTGTTTTAACCAAAAAAATATTGTTTTTTATTTTCTTCATCCAGTGATAGTGTTATATCGCCGAAAGGTAAAGCCATAACTGGAAGTAGAGATTCCAGCACGTGTTCATCACTAATAATGATGTGTCAACTGGCGATCAGTCGCCGATCATTTTGCTTGGATACAATCACAAATCTATTTTTGAAGGATGAGTGTATGCTTACCTGTGCTGACCGTGCTTTAATGATATACCTTATAGTTTTTAGCAACTTTATGGGCTTGCTTTAGCGTGGTGATTTTTGGGTTTTTCTATAAATCCTTGCTTGTATCGTTTTAGTAATGAATGAAAATTTCTTTAACAAAAAAATTCAAATTGAAAAGTTTATGAGTGAGTTAATATCCGTATGTAAGTTTATATTTTTGTTTTTGTAATTATCCATGTGCTTTGCATTATTCTGCACAATGAAATCAAGTCTCACGGGTCATCAAACGGGAACCACCAAATTTAACGACTTAGATGGACTCATGATGCGCGCATCAAATTGCGTACCACCGGTTAATTTTTCCTTGCACGACTTCAAATGAACTGGCATTAATGAAAAAGCATATGTGTGACAATAATTTAATGACCCTAATTTTGAAATCTTTGCAGTCAAACGTTGGAGTAGATGTTGTTCGGATACTGTACTATTATTTTTTTTCTTTTTATGGGTAATATCGTCCTCGGAATCTTCGACTTGAAGAATGATGTGTCGATCTTCGTGGACAATAAAATAGGCGTCGTAACCATGCGATCCCGCGGTGCATTCGTTGTTACGTCGTTGATTTGGTTCGCTCAATATACGATGAAAACTGAATTCTAAAGTTGAATTTAGTGCACAAATGGCTGACGTTTCGCATAGAAACATCGGGAGACAGAAACCCGTGAGTAAGACACAAGCAATGTTGACATCGACATCGGAGTTTGGGGAAAAGACAAACCGGGTAGATTTCATTTCGTACATCACACGCATTATCAGTTTAGGGTGCATTTATTTTACAAAAAATAAATAATTTAAAAAATATTTTCCTAAAAATAATCATTTATATCATTTATAAAATGAATAGACGAAGCGTATTTTTGTTGTACGTGAAAATATTTAGACATGAATTGTTATTTATAGTTAAAATGTTTTTTTGTTGACTAATTATTTCAATCGATGCAAGTAATCATTCTCGAAAAAATATTTTTTGAAATTGTTCATTTTCTACTAACAAGCAATGCCTTACTACTAACACAAATTGGCTCAATGTATAAAAATAGTACAATGATATTACGGGCATTGCAAAGTATAACATAAAATTCGTGAAAGTTATATCGAAAGTTAAAAAGAAAGATGACAAATAACAAAAGCCTATTATCAAACTTATTCATGGTAGATCATTTACTATGCAATTCGGTTCACAAATCAAATTAGATTATTTTCTGCAATCATGCTTGGGATCTGAAACTATGTTTGTTCTCCGTGAAAATATTTAAATGTTAAATAATGCCTTCATCTTATATAGAATGAGAGTGAAATTTCTTAAGTTCAAATACTTTCATGCTTCTATATGTCTCCCCTCTTATATATTCCGCATTTTAATCTCATGCCAAAGTTTAGGGTATGCACTAGAAGGATTGTGAAAGTATTTGAATATCTAATCACTATCTATTTGCTTAAAAATTTTAAATTATTAGTAAATGATCCCACGAAATCTTATAGTCTTAACATTTTCTTTGGCCTAATTACCTAAAAGTCTCCACCTTTTTGGCCAATTGCAATTGTAGCCTCAATTTTTTTGGTTGAAAAAACACACTAACTTTTACTCTAGTTCCAATTCTGCCCTCATCTAAAAATTACTTTAGTCATCTGACATGGCATTTTCAAATCAGCAATAAAATCTACCTCAGTAAGTTAGAAGAAATTAGGGCTCGGGAATTTTTTGGGGGAGAGGGGGGGTGCGATTTCTTCAGTTTCTCTAAAATCTTTTGTTCTCCATGTATCGAACTTACTCCCAAAGTTTTTTTTTTTTTTTCTATAACTTACTTACTCTCAAAGTTGCGAAGCCGGAGCTAGCAAGCTTCTCCATCCTCCACACGTTAGCATTCGCTGCCATGAACGAGGCTCTCGGTAGACACTCGTTTCACTTGAAAGAATTGATCGTGAATAGGAGAAATTCGTTTGTGAATTGATCGAGTTGCAAACTTCAAAGCTCTCGATCTCTTCCTAGTTCCCACTATCTCATAGGCTTGCACTCGCTCATTTCATTGCTTCTAATTTCCCTAATTTTCAGGGCATGGGACGACCTTATTTTTCGGAGCGGTTTCCCTGCGTCAGTTTGCTGACGAGGATTTATTGCTAACCTGAAAATGCTGTCAAATGACTAACAGCAACTGTTGAATTAAGAGTGATGGAAGCAAGTTTGGAATTAGAGTGAAAGTTGGTTTCCTTTTTTATAAAAAAAAATAAAAAAAAATAAGTTCAAGGAATTTTGAAATTGAAACTAAGGTCGGGGTTTTCTTTTATGGGAATTAAGGCCCATTTTCTTTAAACAAACTGAAGTATGAAACTACACGGTACTGACTATTATTACTCAAGCTTCCTGTTATCATTTATTTGTGAGAAACCTGTCTTTTATTTCTAATGGAGCTTAGATTTCATTTTGTGTGAATCTATGAAACAGTTAAATGTTTACCACAAAAATTATTAGGTTCTTGATGAAATTACTTTAAAAAAAATGGTTTGGTTGGATTACAAGTAAAATCGAACCGCCTGTTTGGGTTTGCTTCCAAATTACAATTTGGCTAGATTTTCTTTCATATATATATATATATATATATATATATATATATATTTTTTTTTTTTTTTGAACCCCGGTCCGAACTAAATTCAAATCGTACTCCCTTAATTTTAAATCAAGTAATCGTATATGAAAAGAAGTTAGCCAGAGGAGAAGTATGCTTAGCGATCGCATTACTGCTTCTCCCATGTTTAATGGAAACTGCCAAATTCACCAATAACGATAATCTTCCCACATTTTTTAGCTCCACTATCTATTAAAAATATTGCAACATCTGCTTTTCAGCAAAATCTTTCTCATTATGAAATCCAGCAACATCTCCATTTTGGGAGGTGATTTTGAAAAATTTCCCCCCTCATTCCCCTATGTAACAGACATTGATTTGAAGATTTCCACTATCTCTAGCATTAGCACCAATAATACGCTTTAAATTGTTAAATTGAACCGAACAGAATTGAAATTTTCAGTTCAATTTGATTTGGGTTTGGTTTCTTTCCAAAACCGGACCACCTAAGTTTAAATGCACCCATATTAGTTGTATATGGTTTATTACTTTGGACAAGCTGAAATGTTGTCATTTTTTTTTTTTGAACGAACCTTTGTTGGTTGTTTATGTTTTAATATTATGTTGACTTACGTGCAACATTGTCGGTTTTTCGAAATGAAGAACTACATACAAGTTGGAATTGTAGCAATTGTTATTACATTGAAACTTCCCTCTATTGAGCGACTTTATCATTAGATATTGATTTCAGTCCTTGAAAAAACTGAAGTTGATAAAATTAAACGCCCAATGAGAATCAAAGGCATTAAACAAGATAAGCACAAAAAAAAAAGAAAATGAATTCACTTCGATTCGATTTTAAATCCTTATTTAGTTCAGTCGGGTTTCGTATTCTTTTTTCAAGTTGTGTCTTTTCAATTTAGTTTGAGTTTTCTTCCGAATCGGGCTAAACTGAACCTTTTCAAAACATCTTTTTTGGTGCATATATTGACAAAATCTTCCGTTAAATATTTTTACTTTTTTGGCAAGCGTGGAAGCACGCACCATTGCTAAGTTTCTGATTTTGCACATGGTCCTTGAACTTGCATCATGTATCGCACTGGTACATGCATCACTGATGAAATTGCTCGGTTACCTCGAATTTAGAATAGAGAAAAATTCTAGGAACTTGTAGTATACAGATTGGGGATCCTAACTTGAGAAATGGATCCTTGCAATGAACATGGATTACAAGGAGGTGTGCTACAACAACTCTATGATGAACTTGAGAAATGGATCCTCGTAGGTTACCCTGAATGTAGACAAGATTTCGAGAATTTAGTCCCACGATAACGGTAAATACCAAAGCCAGCCCCGAATTGGCTTCGATCTGAGGCCAATGAAATCCTAGATCTCCATTCCAATCAAGAGATCCGTTGCACGAGCCAAGGCCACATCGGGATGATCCTCAGGGTTCATCACCATTGTCGTCTCCGTCGTAAGATCATGGATGGTGGAGCACACCTATGGCGGCAAGCACGTGGTTTCTCAAGGCATGGTAGCGGGAGGCAGACAGCAGTAATATGGTGGGTCAAGGTAGAGTGGAGAAGGAAGAGAGAGGGTGTGTAGTAATGTGCTACGCCTTTTTTCTTTTTTCTTTTTAAGGTGTTTGGTGGACTTGTGGTGCATATCCAACGTCTAACAAGTGAGTGTAGGAGACGAATGAGAGAGCAAAATCAGATGACTCACTCGAGCCTGGAGATGGCCAACGAACTGTTCATGGCTTGGCCTGGCACGATGAGTCTCGTGACCCCTTAGCAAAAAAGGTTCGTGCCAGGCACGGCGCCTTCACTCCTCAGGCCACTGGCCCGGGTGAGCCTAGGTTGATCTAGGTTTGAATCTTCATACTGGCAAGCCGAGTACATTGATTAGGAAACAAAATAAAATGGGGCCTCAAAATTGCATAGATTTTCTTATAGATTAGAGATCTCACTCATTTTCACCTATATTCCTCTCCTACAAATTCTTCAAAAAATTTGACTTTCTAATGAAATCCCACTTTATACGTGATTCCCTAGCTACTTTGGCCAATAATAGACCACAACGCTGTCTAACTTGCTTCCTGGATGGTGAGCTAATACCTTTAGGCAAGCAGTGGCACTTCGATTCCTTCACTGCCCTGGTGACTTAGAAAATTCCCAATGTGCACTCCACCCAAGCAACAATAAGAATTCCATCATGACAATGATGAGAACACAATAACCATATGGTTATTCGCGATTGCCAGGGCAATAACGGGCCATCAACACTCCACCTATGTAGTAACAAAATTCCACGACAATGACAACAAGCCACAATAACCAAATGACTATGTGGAGTTGTAAAAGCAATAGTCGGCCAACACCCCTCCTCTTGGCGAAACCCTTGCCCTTGACGCTAGCAATTAGCAAATACTAAATGATGTAGTGCAAATTTCGTGGTGATGAGCATCTGCTATTTTTTGGAATAAGTTATCTTTAATGATAATTTAGTGGTGTGCACGATTTGTGGGAACGAGTCATTTGCCAATTTGGAGGTGAAATGGACCTGAAGATGCACCAAGACAAACATAAAGCTCAAATGTCTGGGCTAGGGGAAGCCTGATTAGTGCAACGGGTCATACCGGCAGCTTGTTCAAGTACAACAAGGCGAGAAACCAATGCCTACTCGAATGTTATACCTTGGCCATCAATCAAATCTTCATCTTCTCCCAAGATTCAAGATTCGTGCAACATGTGCAAGGGGCGTCGCAACCACATTTTAGGCCTGTTTCGTGGTTGTAAATTAGGAACTGGCAAGTGACTTTATAAAGAAAAAGTGCAAAATTAGGTCCAATTCCTAGAAATTTATAAAACACTCGGTAGTGCCATAAACGGAGTAAGTCTAAACCTTTATAGGTTGCACTAATGTGACACAAGTTTGATTGATTTCAACTGAATGAATGGATTAATCCAATCCACTAACATGGCAACCAAATCAAAGATCTTTATCCCAAAATCGCCAATTTTGCAAGAATTCTAAAGAGGCACTTCCATAGCATTTTACAGACTCAATCTCCCATAATAACTTGTCATCCCAAGTTCATCTATTATAATTCTTATACAGAGAATATCATATCTCAAAATAGTTATTCTTGAAATTCTTAAACATTGATTGCATATGACATTACATATTGGAGTTATGTAATGTCTTGGAGAACTGATCTCTCGAGAATATGTAGAAAACCTCCACCCTAAAAAGATCAAATATGATAAATTATATTTTCTTTGTCTTTTTTGGGAAGGTAACGGTCGGCTGTAAATTGTAACTGGCAGGGAAGTTTGAGCATTTTATCTGGTTTCGTTTTCATTTTGGGATATTCTTTGATTTCTTTTGATGCACTGAGGAGCCTGTGGTCCTATGAGGATGTAGCCCCCATCCATTTCCAGTTGGACACCATGGGAGGGAAGAGGGAGAGAGGGAGGTGTTTTGCTGTGTTTTTGCTCGCTTTCGCTGGTTATGATTGGCATTGACTCACTTGTCCAAATGTCTTTGGAAAGTTCGCTTTTCCTGTTTCTTTCTCGTGGGATTCCACGCTCCTCTCTCTCTCTCTCTCACCCACGCACAGTGATGATGAATAAACAAATCGGGGCAGAAAAGTAAGCATGAACAGGCTCGGATGGGGCAGAAAAGGAAGGCATGAACAGGCGATAAAGAGTCGGATGTGTTAGTGGACTTTGGCTTTATTCGATCGAGGCGCTCGTCAATCTCAATCACCGCATAATGCAGGATGGACTAGCCAAATGAAAAGAAACTTAAATCAATAATGCAGCAGCGGCTTCACATGGACCAACCAAGCATTCTAAGCCAACATATCCGGTGTTAAATACAATAAGACCGCGCCTAGAATTATTAGAAAGATAAGTATACTAAAATTTTTAAATTTTATCATGTAAGTTCAATAAAATTTTAAAATTTTAGAAAGATTTAATCAAGTCATACTTATCAAATTGGTAAAAATACGTCATTTTATTAATTCTATCCAACCTTGATTAACAAAAAACCTTTTTTTATTATATTCTTTTTCATATGTGGCACTGAGGTGGTTAAAAATAAAGCAAAAGGTTAAAATGACATTGTTTTGGTCCAAATATTTTTTTAACCCAAAGTTTAGGTAAATTAAGTTAAATTATAAGCTAAATTAAGAAACGGAACAAAAAAGAAAAAGAAAGCAGACGAGTAAAAATCATAAAAAATAAAGTTATGTCAACATTTTCCGTTAACCAAATTAGATGGAGTGAATAAAATGATTTGGTTGCATAAATTTGACAAGTTTTATAATTTGACTACACTTTTTGAAAGTTTCATGACTTAATTACATTTTTGTGATAAATCTTAAAATTTCAAATACATTTATCCTTTTATTATACTCTTTGGGACTACGCAAGTGATTTGTTTTGTTACAAAGAGTAGCCTAAATATCTAGGATGATCCCACAAAAAAATCCTAAACTCTTCTATGTGGAAAACTACCATCCCAAACTTTTTCTTTTCACTGTGGTCAATATTCTCCAATTATATTAGCGACCCAGAAATACATTGGTTTAGATTTTTCTCTTTACTGCTACTAAAAATCCCGACAGGTATGGCGCGCATGGCTATGCTTCTAGTTGATGTGGCAACATGTGTCCATTGTCATGTTGGATTCGTTTGCCTGACATTGTCCATGAAAACTGTTACCTCGAATTTTTAATGATTCTTATTGACGGAAATATAGCAACAGGTTACTTTGTGTCATTGCAAAAGAAGCCGCAAAAGACCATATTACACATGCTAGGACTGCGTAGCATCTTTCACATTAGCAGCCAAAAGATGTCGATTAACAAACTCTTGTTTAGTTTAAGTATGGCTGAGAAATACAAGAAACTATGGCTAGGCGTTCTAACCTAGTATATATATTTATGATATGGAACGCTGTGCATTGGAATCTCAGTGAAATAAGATTCTGATTTTTAAGCAATTAAGAATAATATGGAAACAAATTAATTATCTTCGTGGGACCACAATCTGTCTCCATGTGACGGTGATCCAGAAATCGAAGGAAAACATACAAGAAATCTTGAAGAACAAAGTCAATTTTCACTTTAGACCTCCGCTGCAAAGGCAAGCATATTCATGAATTCTCCATCCTCCATTCCTCAATATGTCAATTTCCATACACACATCATATAAAAACCATGCGACTACAAGGTACAATCATATGTATTAATTTATTACTATGGTAGATCAATAAAATCTATACCTAAATATTTTTATTGATAAGGATAATAACTTTTAATATGCTTTTTCGTAAGTGATATAAACAGTCATCTTTTAGAAATAATTTTAGGGGAGGGGCGGTGGAGGGAAACCACAGGTGGTGTCCTATTGTGGTGATTGTATGCTTGTGGGTAAGTAGAGGCGACCGTCACTTAAAGGCTTATGGGAGATGAGCAGCGTCCATTTTCGTCCAAATTTGAGGTTTCTTTCGAGGGGGTACGGGGAAGGGTAGCAGGGATGACGAAGGTGACCGTCATGCGGTGGTGGCCGTCACCTGACAGCGAGCGCGCGGTCTCTTTCCATTTTTCCTGTACTTTAAGAATGTTTTCTTTAAGGGGATGGACTGAGGGGTGATAGGGACGACAACAGTGGCCATCAAGCGTTGGTCTCCACCTCCTGCGGCTGCAATAGCCGGCTCTGTCGTCGGTTGTAATAGCCGGCTCGGCGGCCACGGTCTCCTTCTCGCATCACAGGGTGGTTGTGGTCTTCTGTTTGGTCTGGGGAGGGAGGGAGGGAGGGAGAGCCCATGTCACACGGGCAAGAGAGAGCTTCAACCCACATCATCGACGAGTCTGTGTCCTCAAAGGACGAAATATAGACATTTTTATAAAGCACGGGATTTCAAATTGCGGGCAACAGTATAGGGATCAACATTTTCTTTCACTAATATTTCTAAGTTCTGATAATAAGGTATTAATTTGATTAGTTTTTGAGGGTGTAATTTTTTTTTTCCTCTTCAGGCACAAAAGAAATGACCTCTTACCTCCCTAAAAGAAAACACACTTTCGATGCATCACTGAAGTGATTGACATAGTAATGAAAGGGTCATTCTATCATCCATGAGATCATGTGTTTGATTTATATAACATCTGAAAGACTTGTTTCGCCCTACTTAGCTACGCAAATCCCATGTGGAGAAGTTCTCTGACCGCTAATAGATTAGTTAACCTCAAATCTTCTAAATACAATCGGTATGAAGTGATTATAATTTAATTTAAATATTCCATGATCAACGTGAGATCTTTTTGAAAATATCTAGAGATGGTTGTTAGCATAGATCATTCCACTCAGCTATTTTGTATTATCCAAAAAAAGAAGTAAAACACTATGTGACCTGCCAATTGGCTACCATATTTGGCTCCAATCTCATCCAAAAAGGCTTCCACTAAAATAACAATATGACAAAAAAAGGTATCCCTTAAGCAAAACCACCTCTCTCTCTCTCTCTCCCTCTTCTCTCTTGGCTCTCTCTCTCACCTCTACTCGCAATAGAAAAAAGATGCTTTTATTATATCTGAGTAGGTCAGAGTCACGACAAGAAAAGGAGACTCCGGCCAGCTTCATCACCCTTATTATTATTATTATTATTATTATATCACCCAACTTTTCCACGGGCCTCGATCTTGGCAAAGGTCAAGCCCCAAAATTTTCTTTTATATTTTTCATGGATTCTGTGACAAACATGAGTCTCTTTGATGCTGGAGGACAATGCGGGTATCTCCAATTTTCAATGGACAAGAAAATCCCCCCAAAACTTCAATTCCCTTTGGAGCATCCTATGAATCTTTTCTCATCGAATCACCTTTCGTCCCTTTTGAGGCGAGCCCTGCTTTTCCTCTTCTAATTGTTGTTTTTCCCTGTCTTTGGCCCTTTAAAACTTTTCCCATCTTCAATTCTGGGATGCCGTTGCTGCACAACGGAGGTAGAAATATATATTTCCCCATAAACAGTAAACTAGAGTAAAGGCCAAAGCAAAGGACAAACCTAATGCTACAACGCACATGAGAAATGCCTTTGAGAAGTCGCATTCTTTTATGGAAATATTCCAGCAACTCGAAGCTTGCAGGACATACTGATATTCATAATTCGGGTTGAGAATATTTTCGATATACGACTTTTTTTTCCTCAGTAGATCGTGATACATCACCTAACTTTTCTTTATGGTTCTTGAGAGCAAATTCGACCCATTATGTTAGCCCATCGGTTGCATCCGACAACCATCCAAAATGTATTAGCAGAGAAAAGACAGATTTAATGTCCGACATGCAATCTGTCATTTTGTGGACCAAAATGCAGTCTACATCACCTCGAGAGCTTCGGACTCAACAATTTTCAACAAAGTGAAGAAAAAAAAGGCATTCTCCACTAAAAAAAAATGGACGACGGATCTCATGCGGAGCAGTGTGAGACAGAGATGTGGGGGAGGGCCGGTCACCAACTCCCACTTGTTTTCCAACAAGAAGAGCACAGGCTGTGGAAATTTGAGTCCACCTTAAATAGATATTAAAATAATGCACGATATACCGAATGGATGTACGAATTCCACGTATGCTTATCGAGTGTGGAATACGATACGACGTATTTAGATGGACGTCCGTTTTTTGTTAGATCTTGTAAATCAGCCTTGAGGATGTAATTCCATATAATATTCATGGTTTGTTTTATATTACAGATCTCTCTTGAGCCTAACAGTCAAATGCGCAGTGGCAGTTTCCTTTTTTAATCCTCCTGTCCTTTCCCCCTCAGATCTCTGGCTATGTGTAGTTTGTCAACGTTTGGACCCATTTGACGTTTCTTCAAGTCTACTAAACTTTTTATTTTTATTTTTATTTTATGTCTGCTGAACTTTCCTTTAGTTCTTTGTTTTTTTTTCTTTCCCTTCTGTAGTTAAAAAGCCCCCCACGAGCTGGTTTTCTCCTTTTAATGCAAAAGAAAAAGAGGAAGAGGGCCTCCTCCATTGCAAAAGTCAGGCAGAGAGTCATACACATTACTTCCATATATCATCACAAGTCTCCCCTTAACGCAACAAGGCTCCGTGGTCAAAAGGAGAAAGTTGGTATCTTTTCTTTTTGCTTAGCAGGATTTGCGGGTTTTTCATGTACATGAACAGTCACAGGCTCCCAGCTCTGTTTAAGTTCTGACTCTCCGTGGCTTGTCCTCTGGTGAATAAGAACTGTGCAATGATCGCTCTGCGGGTGTTCAACCTTGGAGCTCTCTGTATGTTGTTTTGCTCTAACGCAAGAAGACGAGTGAGAGCCTTTGGAGCCTAATCCACGTTTCGCGGAAGGCCATTTATTAGTTCTTGGATTCGCGCGTCTGGGGCTCTTTTCCTTCTGTTAGAGACGGTAATGCGAGTTCTTTTTGTTGTTTGCTCTGTTTTCTTGTTAATATGCTTTGCTTAGGCATTTATTACTGAACCATGGTTTTGCTCTTTGTGGCTGTTTGTTTCAGTGAAATGGGGTTTGAGAAGGTTGGAGAGATTAAGTTCTTGGGACTCACTTCGAGGCACAAGCGGTCCAAGAGGTAGGCATTAAATGTTCTTTGTTACTTTGCAATCATTGCGAGTGCTTAATGGCCTGCAGTTAAAAATCTCTGTTCATGCTTTTATTGCTTGATGCTTCTCTTTAACTGGGAATGCTTCTGACTGAGATGGGTAGTTCATGTGAAAAAATTGGGAACTTGCAGACTTTCTTGATCGCACATAGTGTGGCCACACGTAAACCTGTATCTGGGTTTCTTTCTTGTTCTTTAGTCCTCCCCTGATATTTATTCTTGCAGAAACTCTTTCTCGTGTGGTGAAATTTTTGAAGTTGGGCTTGTTAGAATTTGGTTATGCGACCTTAGCTTGTACCCAATTTTTTTCCTAGAATCTCCACAAGGCTTTTTTAACTTCTGATAACTTTGGTGTAACAATAAGGAGGATTTGAGCTTGATCTCGAAACTGACAAAATCTTGCAATGGCTGTCTCCTCCAAATTTTGCTTCTTTCAATCTATCAATGTTAACTCTTCTTGCTTGCGTCTCTGCCACTGTAGCTTTCCAGACAAGAACAGAGCTCCAGAAGACGGTTCTGATGTTTCACCTAAAGTTTCACAAGGCATGAAGCAGGTGAGACTGCTCTCCTTTTTCCAATTTGCTTGAAATGAACTGAATTCACTTAGAAATGAAAAGAGAGGTTCACCGTCGATGCGGTAATCTGATTTTTTTGAAGAGGAGTATGGGGCAACTCTGCATTTCGCTATGTAAAAAGTTTCTGAGAAAAAAAATTGTTCCATTTCCTCCAGTTAAAAAAATGACTATAGTTAGATTAATTATGTTTCACTGCTAATATTGGGTGGTGGACCATGACGACTATTAGTGATATAATTGTTGATCGTTAGAGAAGTTCTTCTTTCGAGTCAACATTTTGCCCTTTTTTGGATTTGGATAAAAAAGCTGTCCAGCCTCTTCTTCAAACAAGGAGTGGCATTGAGGGTGCGAACCAACAAGAATAGTGTCGGGCTGTCAACACGAGTAATCGAATACTCAAACATCAATGGGGTGTATCAATCAAGACTCATGTCGGTTGTCATTGTCAAATTCTCTGTTTCTGAACCCCTGATGCCTAATTTTGCTTCTTCACTTGACATGATTAAGTATTCTGGAAGTTGGAACTTTTGTGAGCTGAGAATATGCGAAATGCTTTACACGTTCACGATCATCTCGTTTCTGTATCACAAAAGATGTTGCCTTAGTTTCTAATATTAGATTTGTTAAATCTCTTATCAGGGCTTAGTTCATGTTGAACCCTCCTTAAAGACCAACAAGAAACCGTCCTCGAATTCTGAGACCCACGATTCTTTGAAGCAAGAGGTATATAAAATGACACCATAGAATTAACCTTCGCTGAGAAAAAAAAATCTGTCGTCCTCCATTCATTTTGAACCCTCTATGCAGATTTTGCAACTTGAGAAAAGATTACAAGACCAGTTCCAGGTGCGTCATGTTTTAGAAAAAGCGCTGGGTTATCAGACTTCCTCCCATGACAATGCAAGTGACGTTTCAATGCCCAAGGTATTTTTTCGATTTCTCTACTTTTACTTTCTACTTTTTGAAGGCACTCCACATCAAAACTAGAATTACCGTACTATTCTTAGTGTGGATTTCAGTGAGTTCTTGATTTAGATTTAGATGGTTCTTGGATTTTACTTTACGAACATCATTTTCTAATAGCTTTGAACGTTGCTTCTGTTGCCTTAAGATTGCCTGAGCAAACCATGTGCAGAGTCTAAAGGCACGCATCTAATTTGGTAGTAGTTTCACTTCCATCATTTGGTGGTGGAAACTGACGCTTTTTCCCCTTCCTTGAGTCCAGCCAGCAACAGAGTTGATCAAGGAAATCGCGACACTGGAGTTGGAAGTAGCACATTTGGAGCAGTATCTTCTCTCGCTGTACCGGAAGGCTTTTGATCAACAGGTTTCTTCTGTATCTCCGTCCACAAAAGATGCATCTTCCAAGGACAAGAGGTTGAGGACTCCAAAAGATATCCCGAGGGCAAGGCTTTTTGAAACTCCTCCATCTGCTAATGCAAAACGAAGGGAGGACTCTGCAGTTCCTTCAAGTGTTCAGCCACTTGAAATCCCATTGAAAGATGCTCATGGTCTCAGCGAAGAAGAGAAACTGTTGCATTCTGGTGTCCATCGTTGCCATTCCGCACTGTCTCACCGTTCAGCCTTGGAAGTAAGGATTTCTCCTCGAGAGGAGTCTCTGGGTAAAGCCGTGCGTGCTTGTCACTCCCAACCATTGTCAATGATAGAGGCAAGTTTCATATCATTCTTTTCTTGGGCCTACTCACTGAGAAGACCCAAAAAGAAAGCATATATGCTGTTGGTTTTTCTCAAGTTTTTGTCATCAGTTCCTTTTCTACTGTTCCACTGTTATAAAGTTCAGCTATGTAATTGTCAAAAATTTTCCCTAGGCCTTTTTCTTTTCAGTAGCTGTGAATTCTCCTATATTATGGAGCCTCTGCACATCTGGCTTCAAGGAAAACTGAGTTGGGAGTTCACTATGCAAAAAGCATGTTAATATGCACACGCGCGCGCACACCACATTCGCACAAAATGAACTTAAGACTTCCGAATTATGATTGCTTTTCTTGGACTTCTGTTAATTAGTATGCCTTTGAGTGAACTGACTTTTCGGTGTTGTCTTGCAGTTTGCTCGAAAGGCAGGAACAAGTGTAGTTAGTCTGGCTGAGTACCTCGGCACGACCGTTTCTGATCACGTGCCTGAGTTGGCCAGTAGGCTCTCCGAGGATATGATCAAGTGCATGTCATCCATATACTGCAAACTGGCAGATCCTCCTCTGGCAAATCAGGGCCTTTCTTCTCCGAACTCGTCACTGTCATCTGCAAGCGCATTCTCCCCTCAAGATCAATCAGACATGTGGAGCCCTGGGTTAAGGAACAATTCGTCCTTCGACGTACGGTTAGATAATCCTTTCCACGTGGAGGGACTCAAAGAGTTCAGTGGACCGTATAGCACGATGGTTGAAGTGCCCTGGATACATAGAGACAGTCAGAAATTGGGTGACATCGAACCTTTGCTACAAAATTACAGGTGTGGGTTTTAGTCTGTATCTTGTCTTTCCTGAAAATGACATACCAAGGACATCATATGTTCAAACCATGGTCCAGGATGACCATTGTCAAACCCCGTCATACCTTTTCGATTCATCTATTTAACGAGTTAATTCTCTTACAGGTCACTGATCTGCCGTTTAGAAGAAGTAGATCCGAGGAAGCTGAGGCATGAGGAAAAAGTAGCGTTCTGGATCAACATCCACAATGCATTGGTGATGCATGTAATGATACCTTAAACAGCTAATAGAGTCCATATATATGTTTGCTTCATTGAACCATACTTCTGTTGCAAATATCTGATCGGTCCCTCTAAATTTTGGGAACAGGCGTTTTTGGCTTACGGGATTCCACAGAACAATGTAAAGAGAGTATTCCAGCTACTGAAGGTAAGTAAACACGGAAAGAAATTATGTTAGATTGGGGAGTGTACCATGCATAGGTTTTAAACAATGCGCTGTGTGCCAGGCTGCATACAATGTCGGAGGCCACACGATTAGTGCAGACACGATCCAGAGTACCATCCTCGGATGCCGGATGTCTCGTCCAGGACAGGTGAGTTAAAAGCCTCAACCTGTCTCAAGATCTGTTTCTTTTGGAGGAAACTGGAGATTTTTCAAATTATATGCCTAAAGTGAAAAGGAAAAGAATTAACGCCATAATTCTCTCTTTAGACAAATGATTTGTTTTATTACTTGATTATATATCATGTTATAATGAAAGAGCTGATAAATGGGATTTTTTGCTTGCAGTGGCTTCGGTTATTACTTAGTCCAAAGAAAAAGTTCAAGAACAGGGACGAAAGACAAGCTTATGGTATAAAGCATTCAGAGCCGCTTCTGCACTTTGCACTCTGCTTTGGGAGCCACTCCGATCCTGCGGTACTTTACATTCCTTCCTATCCATTCTTTTATTCCGATACTTATTCCTGTGTGAGTGTACTCTTTTCTATTCAGATTGATCTTTGATAGTCCTCTAAGCTAAGACTGGATGAACATAGGTAATTTAGATCTGTTGTGTCCCAGAATTTTGGGTTCACATACTTTCAGAAGATCTTTCAACTTCACTGAGATGGAGATCCTGGTACTCGGTGGCATTCTTATATTTCTATACAGCAATTAGTTTGAAACATGCCCCAGTGATAAGTAGCCACTATTCTTTTGAAGCCGAATTTCCTGTCATATGAAAATGTCCAGGAATGAGGATTGTTTGTGTGCCCATTTCCTAAATCTGTACGCAATGCGTTCATTATTGTCTAACAAGGAAAAAATCTCAAGCAATGGAAAAGATGCAACTGTCCTGCCTTTCTGGGCTATAGCCAACACGTTGAATTTGTTCTTGATTTATCAGGAATATTGAGCCCTGCTTTTTAACTCTTCTCAGGTTCGCATATATACCCCAAAAGGATTATCTCAAGAGCTGGAAAATGCGAAGGAAGAGTATGTTCGAGCTACTTTTGGTGTACGCAAGGACAAGAAGATCTTGTTACCAAAGACTGTGGAGTCTTTTGCAAAAGATTCGGGGCTGTGTGCTGCAGACATTATTGAGATGGTTCAGAAATGCCTGCCCGATTCTTTGAGGAAGAGCCTGAAGAAGTGTCCAGTGGGAAAATCGAGCAAGTCCATCGAATGGATTCCTTACAACTTCAGCTTCCGCTATCTCATTGCAAAAGAGCTGGCAAAGTGATCATGCCTTTGTAGATTTTACGGCTCCCTCTGTACATAAATAGAATCGAGTGGACAACCGACATTTATTCACATGTGATGTAAGTTACCTTGTGCCATTCAGATAGATGTGAGTCGCTGTCCACTCATTTTTGTAATGCTGCGAACAGATTGACTTCAATTGTCCCACCTGTAAATATATTTGTTTAGCTAGCCATCACTTTTGTGGTCGATGCTTCTTTCACGCAATCTGCTTGATATATACCATTTCGCAATAAGTACCACATTCCGACGACAGAAAGTGGGATTGCACAAGATTTTGCTGCCTTTCCAGAAGATAACATTATGAATAAAAGCCAATAAGGTTACCTGAAATTCAAGAACAGCAAGCAGATGAACAACTTCTCATGGTTTGTAGCCTATAAACTTGCAGATCTGTGATTTTGGTAATTTCGCAGCATGAACACCATCAGATTGTATTGCCTGGCATGTGATCGACTGTTCCATC
The DNA here is from genome assembly GCA_019915205.1 of Eucalyptus rudis. Lineage (NCBI taxonomy): Eukaryota > Viridiplantae > Streptophyta > Magnoliopsida > Myrtales > Myrtaceae > Eucalyptus > Eucalyptus rudis. Next base: position 2,303,076 of record JAHMTN010000109.1, on the reverse strand, counting down.
CACTAAACAAGCCGAATTTTTCCTAGATCAGATGCTAAATATATTGCCTTACGATGGCCAAAGAACGATTGCTATTCCTGTCCAGGAACCACATTACGGGAATGGAATACATAGCAAAGCAAACGACTAGCAGTAATTCCTAAGTTCTCAGGAAGAACAAACTCAGCTCTTGTCCGAAACACCCTGAAGGATCAGCCAAGTGGTACGCCTCACAATCGCTTGACCCCACCGTCCGAACGAACTGGCCTCTCAAGTACTTGTGCTCACCGAGCCCCTCCTTATCAGGCAACAACCCTGCGCCGGTGGAGACCGACCTTATCATCTCCAACAGCGATGCGTCCTCATGCGATCCCGCCCTTCTGACCGCGAACCCCATCTTCCTCCCATTGCACAGCATGGCCCAAACCGGTGCACTCAAGAGCGGGCGCCTCCCCGAGCCACCCTCAGGCTCATGGGTGCACGTGAAGACGATCCGGTTGGTCTCGCCGCGGACAAGTGCTGCGAAGTGTGAGGTGTGGAGTGGGAGTTCAAGGGTTACGAACGGGGAGGTTCCCGCACGGTTTTGCATGGCGATCCTGACACGACCGTTGTTCGTGGGGCAAATGATGGTGCCCGTGACCATGGCGGCGGTGGCCGGCGGAGAGGAGAAGAGAGAGAAGAGGAGGAGGGGGTGGCACATGCAGCATGGCACCAAGACGTCGAGGACGGGTTTGAACACGTTCCACCATGGTTGGCGGTCGTCGGCGTCCTTGCAGTCGGTGTGAAGCATAGATTGCTTCCTTCAGTGTGAAATCGCGACGTGATTCTCTGTGAAGAACAAGCCCTGGAAAGGGATAAAAGGAGATTTTTCCGTAGTCACAGATACCAGGGAATTGAACGGATCTTCAGGATCTTAACTGTGTACTGTGTACTGTGTACAGCACTTGTGCAGTTTTGCTGAGAGATTATCTCAGCTTCTGGATTTTCCGCTCATCCGCGATATTTGTTTGTAAAAAAGTGGAACGGTATATTTGCATTGATCGATTGACTTAGAAAATCTGAACAGTTTTTAAATGTCAGAATAATCCTTTGAAAACTTTTCGATAATCGGCTGGTAAACTGGATAAGGTTTTAGAGTTTTTTAGGAAAATTAACTCAGAATTAGAAATTATAATGAGCACCATGTAAAGCAACTCCTATACCTATTGTACATCTGCCAATTCAATCCCATATATTTTTACTTTGCCAATTTAATTATAAATTTTTCAGTTGTGTCAATTTGATACTAAAACTTTGATGATTTGTTAATTTAATCCATAAATTTTTAATAATTTGTTATTTTAGTCATTTCCATCAATTCTCATTAGAAATTGCTGATGTTGACAATTTCTAACATTTTTTATTTTTCATTTTTTTTCCTTTCTTATTCTTTTCTTCTTCTTTTTCCCTTTTTACCTACACTGGGCCTCATCAATGGCCGACAAAGTCACTGACCTCAAGCGAGGGTGAGGGTTGTCCTCGTCAGATTGGGCAAGAGTAGCCCTCACTTGGGCTAGCAAAGGCAACCCTCACCAAGCCAGTCGCAAGCATCCCCCATTTGAGATCAGCAAGGGCGACTCTTGATTGAGGTCTACAGCCTTTGTTAGCCATCGATGATGCTCAACAATGGTCAAAGGAGAGAAAAAGAAAAAAAAAACAAAACAAAAGGAAAAAAAAGAAAAAAACTATAAAAGTAAAAAAAAAAATGTAAAAATTGGCCACATTAATATCAGTTGTACCATCTAAGACGGTCAATGATGACTAGACTACAACATTAATAATTTCTGGCCAAAATTAATTGAAATGACTAAATTGACAAATCGTTAAAATGTTTAAGATTAAATTAATGAGTCATCAAAAGATTTAGGATGAAATTAACACAATTAAAATGTTTAAAATTAAATTGGCCACAATACAATACATTTAGAACTTTTCAAACATTTTCTCAAACCATCATGGTAAAGGAGTTAAGTTTAGACAAGAGTGAAATATTTTCAAGGGTTAATACCACTAAAATCCCAAATTGATACATTTGTGACACATTTACTTCAATTGAATTTTCTTATCTCAAAAACTCCCAAACTGGTATACTCGTATCACATCTATTTTAAATCGGTGCACTCATGCCACATTTAGTTCAAATTAATCTTCACGTCACAAAAATCCCAAATTTGTATACCCACACCATATTTACCCAAAAATCCCTAATTTACCACAATTTGGGATAAATGGGATACATGTATAATATGACACAATTGTACTGGTTTGGAAATGGATGTGCCAGTTTTTTTATTATGATTATTATTATTATGATGATGATGATGATTATTATTATTATGATGATGATGATGATGATGATGATGATGATGATGATGATTATTATTATTATTATTATTATTATTATTATTATTATTATTATTATTATTATTATTATTATTATTATTATTATTATTATTATTATTATTATTATAGTAATTCTATATTCACAAAATTTTTGTACTTAGTCAAACTCATCAAATGAGCTAGGAATTATTTTGACATATTTAACCGTTAAGGTCTTAAAACCAGCTTTTGAGAAACATAATCAGAGTTTGTGGCACCATCTCGAGACCTAGACCTAAACCGGTTCTAACCCCGGCTTCAGGGTGGCACCTAATATCCCTAAGGTCGGACTCGGGACCTTGGTTTTGATATTAAATGGTGCTATGTTGTGTTGAAATAACAAATTTAGTAACTAATAATCTTGATCTGGTCTTTAATCGAATCACCACCCTATTGGGCTACTCCAAGATCCAACATTCTCTACGGCAATTGCTACACATGAAATTTTATTCAATGACTAAACTCTGTGTTTGTAGCTAAGAGTCCATTTGGAGTAACTCTAACTAACGAAAAGATAACACATCCTCAATACCATAGTAAAAAAGACAACAGTATATTGAAATACCTATCATCAATGAGACTACCTAAAATTTACAGCTTGTGCATCAAGAAGAAAATCTCACACTATAAATTAAAGACCAATAAATAATAAGAATTATAACGAAGTCTAATTTTAGAAGCCTGTTTGATGACTCAATCAAATAGTGAAAACTAAAACTCAGCACATAATGAGTTATAATTCCTTTGACAAACTAAACTAGAATTAAGTTAATTGACTCGATCAAGTTAAGGACCACTTAATCTGATAAATTAGGGAGGAGTTTCTTACTTTGTTCAATAGAAGTATAATTTTGCGGTAATTAGCTAAATGCAATTAATAAATTAATGATAGGAGAGCAAAGAGTGCTGACATTGCGAACTAAGCAAAATAACTAAAAAATTCCCAACCTCTATGTACTATTGCTCCATTTGTAATAGATTATCAATAAAATCCTTATTGTGCTCGTGTCAATTCAATCTTAAATATTTTTTAATTTGACTAATTTAGTCCTAAACTTTTTAACAATTTGCCAATTGAATAATTCCGACCAATTTTAGCCAAAAATTGCCGATTTACATCATACATGGCATGACCAACGTTAATATGGATAATTTTTTAATTTTTAATTTCTTATTTTCTTTTTTATTTTCTTTTCATCATGGCCAATGAGGGTCATGCAAAGGCCTTGCCCAAGGCCACAGCAACCTCATCGGCCATGGATGAGAAAGAGCCATCTTGTCCTTGGCTAATGGGCTTGTGAGGCCCTCACCCATGGCCAATGAGAGTTGACAATGACCCTCGTCTGCCACAATGAAAAAAGAAAAGAAATTTTCAAAATTAAAAATTGCAAATATTGTCTACTTTGACAATTTGCGGCCAAATTTGACTGAAATGACTTAATTGAAAGATTCTTAAAATGTTCATGATAAATTGAATAAATTAAAAGATTTGAGTATAAATTGGCATAGACAATAGTTTTATAATTTTTTGATAATTTTTTCTAGTCAATTATATACTAGAACCAACACTCACTACAAGCATTTTCATGATGTCAAATTAGTGTTATATATATAATTGTGTGGATGTTAATTCAACATAAATTGTCCAGTCTTGCCAATTTACTCAAAATTTGATTATAAATTAATTGGGAGGAGTGCATCCTTGTGTGAGTTATAGAGCCAGGTTGGCTTGAGTTTGCCCGAGGGTAGTTGGACTTCGTGATCAACTAACCTTTCCTAGTCTTTGAATTGGCTTAGTGAATTTGAGAATATCCGTACTATCTTTCATGTTGGTTCATTGCATTATTTATTTTGCTTGCTTCTATTAGTCAACTCAGAAAAAGAAGGGGGATCCAATATGCGCGAGCGACTTGTACTTCTTTCCCTCTCGAATGAAGTTCTTCCTCAAAACAAAAATCAATTCTAATCCCGACCCTCTTAACTTAAAAACGGTATTTTCAAGAGTTTAGTTTTCGAGCTCTTTGGGCGCAACTGAATCCCAATTCTTCGCCCAAAACAGAGATGAGGGTCGACGAGGGTCACTACATGTGCACAACTAATCAAAAGGATCAATTGAAAACTAAAGAAATGCACAATTTAGATAAGACATAATCTTAAAAATGTAAAGAAAGAAATCCCAAAGAGCGGAAGATCACGGGTGCTTCCTTTCTTCTACTGTCCAAACTGAGGAGAGAAACATCTTTAAGACTAATAAAAAGTACAGACCAACTCAAGCCCCGTTCTTCCCAAAGATCCCTCGCCCTACATCGCCGGTCTGCTTAGTAAGGCCTCTCTCCGACGACATTCCCCGGCGGATTGTAGAAGCAGATGGTCAGGCTCGCCGCCTCCTTGGGACAACTCGCCTGTGCGCACCCCACCTCCGAGCTGTTCCTCCACACCACCTGCGTGTACACCCCGCAGCGGCGCCCCTCCGCGCACGTGTTGCTGGCGTGGTCATAGTAGATCTTCTCCTTCAACCACGCCCCCACCGCCGCCCGCGGCGGCATTGCCGTCCCCGCCCCGCCGGCCCACAGCTGGTTCCCGCCGTACTTGGAGGCCGTCAGGTTGGCGAAGTTGCACGACATCCGGTCCCGCTGGTACCGGACCAGGCGGCTCGTGGCCGCGGCCAGCTGCGGGCTCCAGCGGAGCGGGGCCACGCCCACCTCGGCCCTGGCCTGGTTGTGGGCGTCCAGGAACTCCTGGGCGGCGGCGGGGAGCTGGGCCGCCGGCGACGGAGGCGATGCAAGCGGTGCTGGTGGTGGGGGTTGAGCTGAGATGTGGAGCGTCGCTTGGAGGAGGAAAGCTAGGAGAAGAAATGAGTGGGTCATTTTCGCCTCTTGGGTTCGTTGGGGAGGATGAGTTTTGCAAAAAGAAGCAGGTGCAATTTATAAGGCGGAACTTGGGAAAATAAATACTATTTACGCACTTTGCCGTATATGTAATTTTTCATTCATGATAAGTATTTTGGGAAATCAAAAGAACTTTTTTCTGAATTTTATTAACGATTGCCTAAATCTCTCAATAAACATAGCTTGTCATCCAAAATACCGTTTTAATATGTTATATATAATCACAATCAAGGTTGATAAATGGTACTTGTTAACAAGATTGTTTTTTTTTTCAAAACAATTTTGTGTAGATAATGAGTGCCTCATTACATTCCAAATTACGAGCAATTATGCAAAACTTGTCTCGGAAACTTTGGAAACTATCAAAATACTTAGCATTTTTTTTTCCGAAACTTTCATTTCCCCAAAATTTACTCATGTAAAATCCCGTGAATAGAACAAAATAAACCCTAGATCTCCTGTTTTGGCATTTTGAGAAATATTTCCAATAAGTAGTATTTTGACATTTTCCCTAGAAGCTTTATATTTTAAGGCTATTATCACGAAAAATTTCAAACAAATATATCTATGACAAATTTAGCATAAATTAATTCTTTTACCATCAAAAGTTTTAAACTAGTACACTTTTGATAAATTTACTTAAGACTAATTTTTTTATTGTCAACAATCTCAAATCGATACAATTTTAATAAATTTATTTTTCATTATCATGAAAATTCATAAATTGATATACTTACGATAAACGGAGATTAAGACTCTAAACTGAAATATCTATCAACTATCATATATTATTAAATTCAGTAATTTGATAATAAAATTTAACAGAAACTAGCGGGGATAGATTTATAATACATATATCAATTTAGAGTTTTTTACGATTAAAAAATTCATTTTAAATAAGTTTATCACAGATATACTTAATTGTAATTTTTTTTACAGTATTAATCTTCTATTTTATTTTCGGTAGATAAACACTATAAATACAACAATTTTATGATCATGAAGATTATATATTTTAGTTCATGCGTGCAAAGGGAGTGGACAAGGAGGTGGTAAAATTGTTGTTTTTGTCTTGTTTTCCTACGTACGTGCATTACTTTCGAGACGGGATGCTGGAAGTATTATTAAATGCAATAGCAGTGTACTTGGATCGCCGCACGTGACGGTGTTTTGACTTTCTGACTCCGCCTCGTGATGTTCATTTATGTCGTTTCGCGACAACCATCATTAATGCCCCCTGCTCAGCTCCCGACAGTTCTGTCCTTTGCACTCTCGCATGTGATTTTGATTAACAAATAAAAGCTCTCCAGAAAAAAGAAAAAAAAAAGGATTAACAAATAAAAGCACTTAGGGACACGCATATCAGAAACATTTGGTGCAATTTTTTTTTCTCAGACAAATGATTACATATGGTCTGACAAAATCCGTCACATTAAAATAAGTTAATACCGTCGAAAATCGTAGCTGATAAATTCGTGCTACATTTATCACAAATTAATTAAAAATTTTCAAAGTAATACTCTCATATCACATTAACACCAAGCTAACTTTGATGTTACAAATTATCCTAAATTGATAAATAAGGGATATATTTGTCCTCCATTAACTTTTGTCTAATATCTCCATTAAATAGTTGACATGAAAACATATATGACAAATAATTTGGATGATTTGAGAATGGCATGAATCTGATGCGAAAATTCAATACTACTCCTCTAAACAATGTTGTTTTGGAGAAACCGAATTTGAAGAAAATGAACTAAGATGAAAAATATATATATACGCCAAAATCTGCTTATTATGCCCTAAAAACTCTTTGTTTAAAATCCGGTAAATCCCCAATTTTGGCCCAAGTTTGCCTTAATATTTTGTTAATTTGGGAGAGAGAGTTGAAGCAACTTCAATTTTGTCATGTTTTTAAATCTCAGTTCATTCTCTTTAGATCTGGCTTCTCAAAATGACATCATTAAAAAAAATGTTAAATTTTCACATCAAATCCATGTCACGCACCAATTATTCGAGTTGATTGTCACACATGTTTACATGTTAGCAATTTAATGAGGATATTAGATGGAAGTTGATGGAGGCTAGATTTGTCAAGGGGTGTACTGGTTTGAGATTCATTTGTAGACATAAAAATTAGTTTGGAGTAATTATCATATGAGTGTACTGATATGGATTTTTGGTGATACAAAACTTAATTTAAGGTAAATGTGATATGGATGTACCAATTTGAGTTGTTTTGTGGTACTTAACTCTATTAATATCTGTAAAATTCATATAATTGATCGACGATGACCTCTGTAATTTTTATTTTTGTTAAATTCTATATATAAGCAAGTTTATGTGATCAAAATCATAGTGGGTATAAGTCATTTCATTTCACGTACATCTTTCATGTAAGATATGCTCGGATAAACATGGATATAACACTAGAAATGGTTTTTCATGATCTAGATGTGCATGCGCATGGATAATATTTTTCGTTTAAAAATCGTCAATAATAAAGTCAACAAGGACAACATTGACTACAAATTAGATAGAAACAATTTTTGGTCAACACCACAACATTTTTTTGTATTGATGATCGAGCAATCAGATCGAGAAAAGGCAAGAATTCAACTTTCAAGTCATGTAAGATGAGAGAAAATCTGCTGGTTGACAACATAGAGCCACGAAGAACAAGAGAGAAGGTATTCATGTGGGATGCAGATCTCTTGCCATCAACTATGTTTTGCATAAGTTGTCTTTTTCTAAATTGACACAATTAAAAGATTTAAAATTGAATTGGCCACTATACAATAAATTTAGGATTTTTTAGATAATTATCCTAGATTTCTCAATGAAGACCAAGGTTAGAATTGGCCAATAGAAAAACGCTCAACCTTTTTATTATTGATCAAATGATGTATAGCTTAGAAAGGAACATGAACTATGTTTATGAGTAAGTCAAAGCCAAAAGCCAAGTTTGCTAGACCCTATCCTTCCACCACAATTTTCCTCAAAAAGTTTGGAAACTCGTTCAATCTTCTCATTCAAATTATCTTCTAGTATACAACGGTCCACTTCAGCACGACGATGACCTTTCTCTACAATATCTGGTCGTTCAAAGTCGGCTTTACGTCCACGTATTGCATTGAACCAGACCTAACTTTCCCAAATAGATTCTGCTTTTCACTTAAGTTGTCCCTATTCACTCCCACCCGCCTGTTTTCTCTAGTCTATCCTACACCTTACCAAGCTTTCTTGAAAGTACTCTTTTGTCAAAGAATAACTAATTATGCAAATGTTGATAGTTTTATCAGATAACTAACAAAAGAGTTCAAGAGTTAAATTGTAAGTAAATGTGTAGTGGCTAGGCTTTTCACTATGCCTACATCCATTCTCCTAGACTAATATAAATAAAACGACATTGGAATCCATTAGTAATCTCAGCGATGTTACAATCTATAGAAGATGTTGCTTCTCCATGACAAGAATCTTAGTATATGGTTATAATGTGGGACTTTTCCTGCATCATCCTCCCTCTCGTCAAGGATGTTACGATGTCATAGAATGGCCTTGAGGACAACACCTTGGGTCACCACCAAGGGATCACAGCCTCAAGAATAAAGTGCTAGAAGGTTGGCACCCAAAATTTGGCTCTGATACCATGTTGATGCATTATAAGGGGTGGAAAAACTCATATTGAAAACTAACTTGTCAGGAGAGGGAACTTGCCTATTATAAGCATTAGAATATCTCCTTAATTGCCTGATGTGGAACTTTGCAAGCATCACCTATGAATAAAAGCACATTTAACACTATAATACACTATGTTCGCCCTTTTAAAAACAAAGACACCCTTATAAGGAATACAATAAAAAAAAACAAGCAAGTTTTCAACATGAGTGAAATACAATATGTTGTCCCTTTAATTAAATTTGAAGCTTACTTGCTCCTATTAACACCCAAATTTCATCTGTCGTTATCTCGAAGAAATGGTTTTAATCATAGAAGTTTGCAAAGACTGGGACCAACTAGTTTGACCATAATTGACTTGGGTCGTTAGACCTAACCAATAAAGCTCAGCCCAATTCAACCTTGAACCACACCATTGTCTCTAGGCAGAAAATTCTCGTGCCACATGGCACCTTCTCATTTGTTCAAACCCTCACCATCTTGAGATTTCCAATTGTCATCGCATCATAGAACCTTAGACAAAACCTAGTTTACTCCATTTAGGAAAGGGATGGCATCTCAATTTAAGAAATACGACCGTTGCTCTAACACCATACACTTCTGTTTTTAGGAGCAAATCAGGGAACTCTGAATGAATCCAACTTGCTGGAAACACTGGTTATGATGGTTGATGAAGCAAGTGAATGGGCTTTGGTGGCTAGCCAAAATAAGTCACTGAGGTGTTTATAAAGTTTATACTTAGAACTGGGAGAGTCGGGCACACTATTGAACTAGAACTGTCTGGGGTTGAACACACTATTGACAGTTCAAGCAGTTAGAGCTTTAGTGGTTCAAGGAAGGCTTGGTATCCCTTTTCTAATGGAAACTAAAAATTCAAGAGCATATGCTTTGTAAAATAAATAGGTGTTTTCAATTCAATCACTACTTCATAGTAAATCTAGTGGGTCTTGCAAGGGAAATGACCATCTTTTGGAACAAGGAAATTTCTATTACTGTTAAGTCCCATTTGAACTTTTATGTTGATATTATATGTAAGTTGCGGGATAGCAATCGGCTCATAAGAGCTACTTCTGTGCACGCCCCATCTATGTTCCGGTAATGAATTTTGCCATGGGACGAGTTACAAAGAATCAACCTATTCAATCTACTCCCATGGGTTTGTATAGAAGACTTTAATGAGATTTTTTACCATTGGGAGAAAGTAGGGGAAAGAATGATTGAATACAATCTGACTCAATGTGTTTTGGGAATTTTTAAACTCCTGCATTATGATGGATATGAAAAATAAATGATGTGCTTTTTACGTGGGCTAACAAGTAACAATAAATCTTTCACACTGTCAGTTGTAGGCTTGGATCACAGCTTATTTTGTTGTCTCTGAGGTCGAAAATTGTAAGAAGGAACAAGACTTAGAATGGATCACCTGGCTTCCGTCTCGTTGCTTTCACCCCCTAGGGAATTTGGAAAGAGCAGAACAGCTTTGTTTTGCGCTATCAAGAGCTAAACCCGCAGTGCTTAGTAAGTTCGGCCATGGCAGAACATCAAGTTTCATGAACTAGGCTAGAACTAAAGAGAAATTGCAAGACAAAAGGAACAAGCGAAGGAACCCTTAAGATCAGTATTGATGGATCTTTCTTGGACGGGTTGACTGCCGGAACCATTAGTTGCGTTTGTCGAAACAGCTCTAGAGAAATGGTGTGTGGTTTTGCACTCTATAAGAGTTAGCTCAGTTTTCATCTTGAGTCTGACAAAGAAGCTTTTAATTAAAACACTTCAAGGAGCAGATTACTATTCAATGTATTCATGGAAAGCAGGTGCTCTTATTGCCGAGACCTAGCTCTTCTTAATGGGCTTCACGAATTTGAGTCTGGCCCACTGTGGTAAAGAAACTAGTATGGTGGCTGATTAAATCGTGAAAGCCCATAGAAATAGAACCTTAGCTTCCAATTGGTTGTCCAACCCTCGGAAGCCCTTTGGCCCATACTATGTTTTAATTCAAGTCTCTTGTACTTGAACTCCTTGAACTAGTTTATGGAAATCGCATTCTTCCGACAAACCCTTGTGAACTTTCTTGGAAAATCTATCGTAAGCTCGTTATAATCTCTAACAAGAGGATTTTCACCCATTTCCTATAGACCATCCACCACATCGATTTCAGAAGCTTTCCATAAATCATCGATCATTTCTCCCAATTCAAATAGAAGAGTTCTTTTCAAGGCATCAATCATCTCTTCATTTGGCATTTTATAACCTTTCTAGATTATTTCTTGTATCATCCCATTGAACTTCATGATTGATTGACCATGTCACATTCATCTCATTGATAGGTAGTTAACTCGACTTGCAGCCTTCCAAGTCTCCCCCTTTGTTCAACTGTTCTTATAACAATACGCGAGTGTATTAAACACAGCATTATTCTTGCAACAAATGTAGAACAAAAAAAAGGATTTTTTTTTTTTTTTTTGCCAATTAACACTGGTCGATTAACGGTCAATGACAACCGATGGCCAATAAATCAAGTCATCAACAATTCAAAGGTCAAGTCAGGCGTCTAGTCAAGTCATGAGACTCAACTATTTTATCGCTCAACTAACATCATAGTGACGTTAGCCTGGTGCATGACACGCATGTGTGATGTGTGACGCGGGCTACACTCCTTATGCGCACGAGCGCATGCGCCGGCAAGGCTATCTCTTGCGGCTGCACATGGAGGCGCATCCAGCCACCTTCGGCAGTGTGCCGTCACTTGTTTTTCTTGTCTCGACGAAAACTATAACCCTACACTTCCAATTATGATTTTTAATGCACGAAACATTGAGAAATGACCCTGAATAGTATGGTCTAGTGTCGGTTTTTCATACCCGAGCATTCATTGGGCACTATTTTGTGATTTCTAGCTAATAATTTGTTTATTAAACATGTTAAACGATCAGGAAATAAGAACACATGCTTTGATACCAAGGATGAAAACTAATTTCTATATGTCAGAAACAAATTCCTCAATATATTACGAACCTTTAAGTCAAATGAAAAACATATTCTAGAAGCATGCCCAAAAAACTTTGTATCACTAATCATAAAGCACATCATGCAACGAAATGTACCTTGTTTTCCACTAATTAAGAACATCATATTGCAGGCTCAAAGGTCTTCAACAGATTTTTCTTTGCAGGTGGAACGCTGTACCTTATTGGGAGGCAACAAAAACATTGTTCTTAAAAACGTCGTTCTTAAGGAAAGATGTGATTTTCCTAATAGGAGTTAGATTTCGAATCCATTATATTTTAATTTCTTAAAGATTAATTCTCTTAATCTATTTGAACTGTCAAGAGCAATTATTATATTATCTGTAACTGCCTTATCCGCAACCGCCTCATTCGCAAATAACCATCGGATAATTAACCAATATGATAGATCATAGACCGAGTTAGCCCAACATGAGCGGCCCATATAAAAGCCATCACCCTCCAATCTAAACACCATCAATAGAATAAGGACGACACAGAAATCCTTCCATGCAACTGGTGGATCCTATTATTGCTTTGTCAATAAATTTTGTGGCTCCAAGAAAGACAAGATCAATCAAATGTCATCAAACCTAGGTGTCACCAGTTCCACCAATTGACCATCTAAGTGGGAAAAGCTTCCAAGACTAATAAATGTTCCACTACGGTTCAGACAATATCCTCCTTTGCTTTTTCCCAAAAGAACACTTGATCAACTACGGAATAATAGTGATAGAGAAATGTGACCATGTGAAATGCCAGTTCGAAATCCTGTCAACCACGCTTTCTCAACTCTCTAGTAGATCATAATCCCATGACTAAGTTGGCCAAAATTCTCTCTGGACATGAAGAAAGTCCCAATAGTCAGATGCTCAAAGGAGCACTTTCCAGACACTAATGGTCATCAAATCCTCCAACTTTTTCACCTCAACTCCTGCCAAACGGTCTCGCAAACTACTTCAGGCGAAATCCAGTTTTGAACTTATATTCACTTCTATCCAAAACCACACCTACCCGAAAGACAGATAACCCGGTCACGTCATAAATTGCCATAGCTGTCTCCATTCAGACTTTCAAGTTAAAATAAAAAATCCTTATCTTGATTCATCAAACATCATCTTGAGTATGACCGGGGAAAAAAAAGGACCTCAACTTGAAATTTACCATGACGCAAAGACACCCAGTCAAGAAATTCACCACGAGGTTGCAACTGCAGAACAGACAACAGAACCAGAACAGGACATACACAAGCCAACCGCCATCAGCGACAAACAAATCGAAAGAACGCGGCATTATCGTCATGGGAAACAAGAACAATCCAGGAGAGATTGAATTTCCAGATACTCACAGAATGAACCCGCGCGAAGAATTGAAGAGCCCCATCTCGAACTCCATCTAGCAATACCCTGGAATCTGCCACCCACATCCCATCGCCGAGCCGGGCCCTTGCTGCCACCGCGTGCGTCCCAGTCGCTGAGCCCTGAAGGCAGTCGCCCTCCTCTCTTTCTGTGCCCCGACGATGGGTTGTGTCCGGCAAAGACGATCGGCGGCACGCGGAGCCAGATCTTGCTCCATCGTGGTCGCTGTCTGACCCGATCAGGGCTCCACAGAGAGAGAAAAAGGGGAATGAGGAGAAGAAGAACAGACAAAGAAAGCACAGACGAGGAAGAAGAAGAAGAAGAAGAAGAAGAAGAAGATGATGATGATGATGATGATGAAGGAGAAGAGAGGAGGAGGTGGTGGGAGAGAGATAGGAGCGAGGCAAGTGTTGTCAGGCTTGGGGGATTTCCGCTTTTTTTTTCTTTTGACCGTTGGAGGGGAGAGAGCAGAAGCGGCTACATCGGATAATTCAAAAATCACTCCCATCTGTAAAGAACGGTAACATGAGGAAAATGGACAAAAATAAGTTTAGCCAAATACTAACATAAAAAATAAATAAATATCAATAATGGTAATGATATTGAATATGTAATTGTTAAAATTTTGATGGATATATTAATAGAAATAATAAGATACTTTAGGAAGAGGAAACACGTGAAATAAAAGGAATTTCTACTTTATTTATCGAGGCATTCTTCGTTTTTATTTAATTTGTCTTCTTAGAATACCTTATTTAGTTATGTTAAAAGTGACTATAGTTATTGAGTTTTAGTATGTTATTTTTAATAATATCAAGAATATTTTTCTGTTAGTATCATTTTAGTTAATCCAGTATGCTTCCATTTTCTATGACGTTTTTTATTTTGTACAGCAATTAAAAGCAAAAGAAATTTTGCCTTTAAGGAGAGAGCTGAAAATTATATTCTACCCAAATAAGAAGTATATCTATATCAATCCAAATAAAACAAAGTATGAAGAGTAAGAGCAAAGTTTGGATGAGTTAACGACGCCACCCTATTAAATCATTTAATGCCATCCATTCGATAGGACTTGATTGTTGCTTGGCTTTTATTTTTAGTGCGGTTTGCTTATATATTCTTGTTATCCTTCAAAAAAAAACTCAATGGAAGAAATCGAGGAGTCTTATTCTTTAATCAAATTTTACCAAAATTTTATGCTACTTTCCACCAAGTCACCGCTAAATGCCAATATCTTCACACACCCAAAAATATATATATGTATATAATGATGATGATGATGATGATGATGAGCACTCACCTGTAACAAAAATCTCCAGTGAGAAAGATGAACATAACTAACAATGAATCATGAAGCAATTTACTTCCATGATAGACCTGTAAAAATTAAATGGCATCATGAATTTGAGATAAGTTTCGTCAATCCGAATCCTGATTATATAAATTGTTTTAGATTAGATGGGCTTGGCTAAGATCTTTTAAAGAAAATAAGCAGATTGTAAGACCACCATATAGGTGGTAGTTCTGATATTAATAATATGATAAAGTGGTAAAGGCTTACAAAATGAAATGATTAAAAAGATTAGATGATTGGAAATGGGAATCTCACCGAGATGCAAGTGTAGAGGGAAGTGATACAGAGACTCCTTCTCACACAAATGTAAACTGTCATGAACGTAAGTTCTGCCCTTATTAGTTAGAGTAATCCCCATTTTATAATGAGAATGGCTATGAATGCCCATGTGCTTGTATAGTGATTCATTAATGATTTGTCGACCATGATGTTTAATGCAGTTTTTGCTCCTGCTGCTACAGTCCGATAAGTAACCTGCTTTTGCTGGTGCTAAGTTACCCGCATGCTGCTGCAATTTGATTAATGGCTCTACCTCTAGCAGTGGCAAGAGTCCCCTCGTGCTGCTACAATCTGATGACCTGCTGATTTTATTCTTTTTTTTTCCTTATGATATTGTTTTGATTCCTAATGATATTATTGTGATTTTATTACTCATCATCTGATAGATTGATTCCATAACAATCGTCCTCATTAATATCTCATCTATGATGTGATTGGTTAGAGTTGCTTTTGGAACTTTTCAGCTCTGCTAGCAGTTGCTCCATGATTGCGATTTATTCGTCTTGTGATCACCAGCTGCAACTTGCACAGTGGCCAAAGACTTTTGCAGGAGAAAATGAAATTTGCTTCTAATTGTGCAATCTAGAGAAGCTTTAATTTGGGTGTTATGTTAGTTTAGCCAAGACAGGACAGTTTCTTCATATGCATTTTTTTGGCGAAATTGAAATTATCCCACCACTTTGAACCTCTAGATCAGGTTTGGAATGCGATTGGGCTGAAGAGAAACGTAAACCATCTACT
Source organism: Eucalyptus rudis (assembly GCA_019915205.1). Lineage (NCBI taxonomy): Eukaryota > Viridiplantae > Streptophyta > Magnoliopsida > Myrtales > Myrtaceae > Eucalyptus > Eucalyptus rudis. The sequence goes on along the minus strand of JAHMTN010000109.1, from coordinate 2,287,370 downwards.
TCCCAAGCTACTACCCATGAGATTCTAAAATTGATGAAAAAAATGAACAAGATTTGGAAGGCACCTTTCTTGCTCTAGTTGGCATAAATTTTGAGTAAAAAAACTTGAAACTCTTCCTGATTTATGGCAGCGACATTTCAATCATGGGGCTGAAATGGTCTTACCACCGGTCAAACCGATTGGTTGAGTGGTTAATTTTGTTGATCGATATGAAATAAAAGAGTCAAGAATGGCGATAATTATTGTTTTGCGGTTAACATCAGCCAAATGCATGAGGACATGATATGCCAAATGCATAAGGACATGATATCAAGAATTCTTCAAATTAGTAGTCGAGTAGTCAAACATCCTTTAATGTTGTTTAAGTTTCGTTCTTGATCACTAGTTATTCCGGTCAATCGGTGGAAATTAATACTCACGAGTTGCATAAGCTTTGCATCATCTTAGCTTCGGCCTTCACCAGTCCAGCCTCCAATTTTTAGGGTTCACGTTAGGCCAATTAGTCCAAATCCTTGGCCCAATTCTCGCATAGAATAAATGAATATTTGAATTGAGGACGTTTAGCTTGTTCTCACAAGAAACGTCAAAGTCGTGGCTTTCGTATTATTTGCCGTACCCCTCGACCCTCCATTCTATCAATAGAATTGTCATAAAGAAGGGGCTCAAGGAACTCTTCAATATCAGCATCACCACGAATGGGGGCTGATCTCTTCTAAATGATCTTTCATCACGAGCGCGGTTTGGCTAATAATATTTTGTTCAGGCTATCCCTAAAAAATCCGATGGAAGAAATCAATGAATCTTATCATTTAATCAGACTTTTCCAAATTATATTCATGGCATTCTCCACCAAGACATCACTAAACACCCGATACTTTCACACTCCGAAAAAGGGAAGAAAAAAGGGAAAGAAAAGTCTCCAATGGTGCACCTTAGATGTGATTATATATCGCTAACAATGGGGAAAATTATCAAAAAAGTCTTAAGCATATTACAATTTTTTTTCAATTTAATCATAAATATTTTACAATTATATCAATATAATCCATTTAACCAAATTTGGTTGGTTGATGCTGGCACATGTAGATATTTTTTTTAATAATATTTTACTTTTTTTTTAATTTTTATTTTCTATTTTTTTCATTTTCTCCTCCCTCTTTCTTCCTTTTTTGCTCCAATGACCAACTAGAGGGAGGGCCAGTCGCCAACCAATGGCAAGCTCCCGTAGTCACTAGCAAGGCAAAAGCCCCTATTGAATCTAGCAAGGCCGACCTTACCCAGATCCAACAAGGCAAGTGTCGCCTAGCCACTAGCCATTGACCAATCCTCCCCTCTGGTCGGTCACCGAAGCAAGAGGAAGGAGGGACAAGAAAAAGAAAAAAGAGAAAAAAAATCAAAAAATAAAATAAAATATTATTATAAAATTGTTTACCAGTGCCATTCAGCTAAATTTAATTAGATAAATTAAATTGGCACAATTACAAAAATTTTAGGATTGCATTAATAAAAAAAAAAACTATGACTAAATTGGAAAAATTACAATAAATTTAGGCCTTTTTTTTTCGTAATTTGCCCCTAAGGAATAAGTCACTAATCACCCATGCACTTCCAAATTTTGAATGGAGGCTGATCTCTTCTAAATGATCTCTCGTTGTGAGCATGATTTGGCTAATAATGTTTTTGTTCAAGCTATCCCTCCAAAACCCGGTGGAAGAAATCGACGAATCTTGCCATTTAATCAAACTTTTCCAAATTATATTCATTTTACTCTCTATCTAGACATTATTGAATTCCGATACACTTTCATTTCACACACCCAAAAAGAGGTGGGGAAGGAGGAAAGAAAACTCTCACCATAACAAAAGTTCCCAATTGGGGATCTTGAGGCCCAAGCCAATTGGAATTCGCGATCACACATGTAATCCAGGTACTCCCTTCCATGCACGCCTCGGTCAGCGTGTGCGTCACGTTTGGAGGATGCATCCTCGCATCGCATCTCGGTTCACCAGGAAGAGGATCGCACGCTTCATCAGCGAAATCCCCCCAATTTTCAGGTCTCGAGCAGAGGGGGACTTTAACTTGAGGGGATAGAGCTGAGATCTGCCGACAGGCAAGAAGACACCGCCACTTCGATTCGAGTCGTTTTGGAGGAGAGTCTCTGTTCCTTCTCCCTTGGCTTGGGCCTCAAAACCCGATCCATTCTCAGCCGCTGGACTTTCGGAAACGGCAGATATTTTTCGTGTCCTTTGACATTCGCCCGCCCAACCCCACCATCAACTTGATTTTTCCAAGCACGTGGAATTTAATACGCGACCCGTCCCCCCGTGATTTTGTGCTGCTGAATCTGACCACGAAGATTCTCCCACACCCACACCCCCCCGGGTTAATGCCATTGCATAATTACTCGACAGTTCCGCATACTTTGACTGCAAGACAGCTCTCACTTCTCGCTCCACAGAAGTTCGTTACGTTACATCACATCCCTCGGATCTTGAAAAACCTATTTTCCTACATACGACGGAACGAGGAAAATGGTTGCGAAAGATCGGTGCGTGCGCAGACACGGTGCGTAGTTAGTGCTCAAAACAAAAACTTCAGGCTGAAGATCCGGGCAAATAGAGAAAACCGCCCGTCTCTCCCGTTTTTTTCCCTCGCGCAGTATTTCGGAAGCAGAATAAGGGTGATCATCTTTGATTTCCTCTCCCTTTCGATGAATTTGATGCGAGGAGATATTCAAGATCTTTCCTAACAAATGAGTTTTTGCTTTGATGATATGCAGATGATTGCTTGATGGGACGATATGTTTCAACGGAACCCTTTTCTCTGTACAATCAAACTTGGAACAAACGACGCCTCTCCAACGCCGGACACCGGAACCCTTTCATTCCAGTGTCGCCCTAAACCTAGTCAGAAACCCAGAAATGGCAGGTACAGACCCGAGAACGACGATGAAAAAGAACGAAAACCAAAGTAAAGAGACCAACTCCTAACGGAACACGAACTTATCATCATCATCATCATCATCTCCCTTTACCCGACTGATCTCTCCTCGATTTCTAAGAGAGAGGGAGAGAGAGAGAGAGAGAGAGAGGATTGAGAGAGAGATCAGGTGAGGCCTAAAAGAAGCCGCGCTTGGCGGGTTGATCGGCGTGCTTGAGCGTCTTGTCGATGAGCTTGCGTGCCTTGCGGCTGCGGATCTCCACCTTCACGCTGGAGCTCTTGTCCATCTTCACGTACGGCTTCTTGGTCTTCTTCAGCGCCCGCACCTTCGACTTTATCGTCTCCACCAAGCCCTCCAGATGGTTCGCCATCGTCGTGTTCGATCGGACGTCCGATCTTGCTCGCTGCGGGACTCGGGAAGGGAGTGCAATTTGCGGTTCTTGCTCTCGGAGAATTGCTAATGGAGTCTGCTGTTCTTTTTATTCAGCGGAACGTGTGAATGTCGACACGTAGTTGGACAAATATAACGATTTTGCCACTTGCCTCTTGCCTCTTGCTTTGCTTTATGTATAGGGGCGGGCCCCATGCTAAGAAAAATTTGTGTAAGACCAACCAACGGCCTGTGTTTTTGTATGAAGTAAAGAGCGTGTTTGATGACTTGAAATTAAGCTTGATTTATGGCCTTAAAAAGAATTAATTTATTAAGAAATGCACTTAGTCTGGTAAGCAAAAGGGGTTGCTCAATTCGTTCCATAGAAGAATAATTGATGATGATTTAAATTTTGCTAAACATATGAGTAAAAATCTGCCAATAATGGTCCTTTTTTCTATCTTTGGGAGAGATTAATTTTATTTATCCATCGATTTTTAGTTATCATCAAAAACCTTTTTAATTTTATTTTTAGCACTTAAGGTTATCGATACATAAAATTCATTACCTAAATTTTGAGCACTTAGATATCAATTTTATCGAGTAGGCCTAGCATTTATATTTCATTTATTTCGTAAAACGTGAATGTTTTGGAAAATGTTTTTCGAAAATATCATTTGAATGAGAGAGAATTGGAACGAGTTAAGGAACAAGATAGATAGACGGGGGGATAATATACGTGGCAACAATAGTATGGAAGACTTTACTATGGTAAGCGCACATGACTAACTTGCTTATAAATAGTGGTCAGAATTAATAAAACCCGAATTATTTAAGGACACATCGCAATCAAAAAAATCATACCTTGTGTAATTATCATTTCGATTCCTTATACGATTTTCCGATTGCTTCATTTATGTCAACTGAACAGGTAAAAGTCAGACTTGGTATTAATAGTAAATGTTGCAAATATAAGCGATAGCGATAGGGGTATTACTTCTACTAGAGTTATATTTGGGTCGTATACATTTTAGATATATTTTGTAACGTTGAAAATGAATCCAATGCCGATTATTCGAGAGGTGATCAACCCAACATCATGAACACAACCTCATTTGGTCCCGTCTATATCCATGAAGATTAATCGAGTTGAAAATTCAAATGAGTATCTTGCCAAGAGTAGAATTCAACCTTTTATATTGTGGGTGGAATCGATGCAATGAAGATATGTACGGTCTTTGACAAAAGAGGAGCATAACCAATTTATTCCTATCCCTTGAATGTGAATAGCCACATCCATGGAAATTCAAGAAAAAGGACTAAAAGTTCTTTGGTCAAAGTTTATGTAGGACAGTACACGGTGCAATTCAACGTACAACCGAGAGTGATAGAACGAATGAACGGCAGCAGTGAGACCCCGGTTTCGTACTTATCCAGAGTCACTGTCGATCGAAAAATGATGGATCGTGCTGACCAAAACGATCACGTTACATTACCACCCAACCTCAGTTAATCGAAACCACCGCCCACCAAAGACGGACAACAACATCGTGAATGGGAACGGCACTTGGACTCCACACGCTCTCTTATTGTTTTCCACAAATGCAGTCGACATTCACATTTTCCGCCTGCCAAAACCTGAGAGTCAAACACATTGAACTTTCCCCATCCCCGAGCCAAAAGCAACATCGATGACAATACTGGCCTGAGCTTTGACCTTTGCTAACCCTTTTGTTCAAGATTTCTAGATTGATCACTGCCTCATCAAATTGGCTTCTTTCTTGGAGAAAAAAAGAAAAGAAAAGAAGAAGAAAAAAGAACAGCTAATTATCTCTTAAACGAAACCGCTGTCTTTCATCCATGTCTACTAAACAGTAATCTGAATTCTAATCACCTCACTGGTGCAGCTGCAAATGGAATGCCGCATCTCCGAGTTAGTCTTCTTTTCCACCGATCCCGAGTACAAGTTAAAAGTGGAGCTTCATCTGCAACATACATGCTCGGTGCTTCACCCTTTTGACATGGGTGATATAAGCACCAAGCCAGAGGAAGATGCTGCGGGTTGCAAATAGTAAATATGGTTAATTATTAAACCAAGTGCAGCTGAATTTTAATGAAATCTCGCAATCCGTGGCAGGTATCACAATAGGTGGTTTTATAATGCTGCTCAAGTCAGTCAACCTTTAATTAATTTAATAAGGAAGACCAAGAAAATAAGTCGCATGTCAGTTTTCAAAACTAATACAGCCGTGCACGACCTTCCCCAGTAAAGCGGATCTCTCAATTCTAAAGCCTATTTGGGAGCATGCGTGGATCTGCCTTGTGTGCAGACAAGCACAGATCTTGAAGGACAAAAATCAAACCCACAACATCAGGCTCATCTTGGTTATAATGATAAGAACAGGAATAGGCATCTGTGCCCAGCAGTGCGCCATCCCAAACGAGACAAGTTGTCCCTGTGAATATTGCCCCGCGGGGGACAAGGCAGGGATGGCATTACCCTTCCCCACCCCGGTTATATTATATATATTTACAAATTATAAGATGAAACATAGATTATTATATCATATACCTCATTCTAAAGCATGACCCACTTAATTTAATGTAAAGAAAAAAAAATAATACATGCTATTAAGTTAATAATACCAAAAGGTTAATACAAATAAGAAAGAGTCGCACTCATGCGATTGTGATTTTAGTCACACTCATGAGATTGTGATTTTTTAATAACCAGCTACAGAATTTGAATAGATTAAAGTAGCAGAGTTCACAATGGTTATGGATATTCTAATCACAAAAATATCTGTTTTATATGATTTTAAAAATCAATGAGATATTTCCTCACACAGGGCACAGTGCCTCTCGAGGATGTGCCCTGCCCCAGTAAAAGAATATATAGAGCACAATTGCTGACTGTAATAGCATAAGCCAAAAGCACCACAACAACTTACCTGGCATGAACAAGCAATCAAGCTTTAGTCACTTGATGATGATCAGACCATAACATGAGCGTTGCCAGAAGGGCTATTGTGGCAGTTTCTACCCGTAGGCGATGTGGCCCTAGGCCAACAGCAGTAGCACCTGCTTCCATCAGTTTACTCAGTTCTTTCTCAGTAAAATCTGACATACAACAAACAGAAGGTAAAAATATGTGATTGTTAGTTAAAAGGAAAAGGGGATCAGCATTGCAGACTGAAGATGTTAGGAGAAATGACTTGCTTCAAAAGACAAGAATCTCGAAGAACAAAAGAATTGCCAACTAAGATGGCAAGCAGCAGTTCCTATTTGTGAAAAGTAGAACTATAGGTACTACCCACGCGCTATATAGCATACCATCTAATGTGACAAGTTAGATTTCTAACAGTTCCATGGTTTTCCTTTTCTATTAGCTTAAAAAGAGGGATAAGCACCAAGGGGGAGGAAGGGTGCCTTTTTAGAGGAACGATGTATCATTAAAATGGATGAAAACTGAAGTGGCCACTCTTGTTTACCAGCACACACTCCCATTCATCTACACACATCTGCACAGGTGGCCACCCACCATCCACCATGCTCTCACCCCCTCTACACACACAAAGGGCCCATGTTTTCTCAATTATATGCTGGGATATCAGCAAAAGAAAAACGGGACCAACCTCCTTCAGGTCCAACAATCATAATCCCATCAGGTTCAATTCTGCTTGAAGTCAATGCACTCATAAGAGAAGGAGCTTCTGCAACAGCGAGTAAAGATAGCTTTGACTTCTGAATCTATAAAATCCAATCACAAAACCATACATAAATTAATTACTTAATCAAAGAATGAAAAATTCATTTCTAAAAGAGAATGAAATTGGAAAAATTTTCGAATGTGCTGGGTTGCAGTCAAGGATTATTAACTTACATGAGGTAGAATGTCATTGATTTTTTGTGGAGGATTAAGTACCATTTCATGAAGCCGCTGACCTGAAAAGCAATTAAAGAAGGTAAATTGGAACAATTACTCAACCAAGCCAAAGGGACCTCCTTATGTTATATTGGAAAATACAAAGTACAATTTGATCAAGTTCCCCAAAGAAAAAGAATTAACTAATAAGAACGAAGACTTCTATTAATGAAGACTACTCTTGTGGTGATGAGTAACTGACATTGCTTTGATGCAGCTAAGATGAGCCGTTGTAGCCTGTCAACCCTATTTTCTGAGACTGAAGGAGATCGCTCAGTCAGCAGAGGAGTTACACTGCTCGCCCCCAGCTCCTATGGGAATCAAAGAACAGATCAGGAGTGACAAGCATAGCACAAAGGGACAATTTAATTTTCAAATGTGGGAGGAAGAAGACGTAATTGCATGGACACATACCGTACATTTCTCTACAAGCCAATCAGCTCGACCACCCTTTAGAGTTCCTAAGCAAAGTTGACAACAATTAGGAGCTAAAAAAGAATTATGTCCCAAGCCTTTAAAAGCTAGCTACTTCTGTATAATTGCTTAGATTTGTAATAACTCACCAAAAGCAGCAAATACATGCCACTGCGGCATCTGAGGAGGGACCGTTTTCGGGTCTTCCTGAGCCACGAAGTCCAATCCAGCCCGATCAACGCTCTGAATGTTCCCCCTCACTAATCCTCCCTTCCCATTGAAGAGCTCTACCCTTGCAGGAATATTACATGCAAGTTACATAAACGCCATTGTCTTGCAAAGCTAGACAATAAAATTACTAAGGGAGATTTTGTCGAACACTTGATGCGCATGCAACGTCCACACGTTATATAAAGAGACCGAAAGTTCAGCAAATCATAGCCCAAGGAGGCAATGCAAGTAAGTCACTTTGAACTGCTTAAAATCACCCCTTTTCATCATAGCCCAATTGTGAAGGCAACCAAGAAAATCCAGCAACCGTTGCGTCAGAAAAGATGAAGGCCTGAAGATACCTGTCGTTGGTACTCAACCTCAACACTTTGGTCATATGCCAGAATTCATCTCCCTGCACGCGAACAACCCCACCCTGCAGTTCGACAGTAAGCAGGCAAAAGGAAAAACCCATTAACACCGGAAGACGCGACACGAGCCGTCCAACACCCCCGCGCGCGCGCGGGCACATGGAAAGAGAGGGTAACACCTCGGAAGGAGGGAGGACGTCGGAGAAGAAGCGAGGGAGCCCGCCGCGAGACTGGTTGGAGTAATCCGAGGAAGAAGAAGAAGAAGAAGAAGAAGAGGAGCTACAGAAAGCTCGGAACTTGCACGACGTCCGGTGCCGCCATCGGTTCGAGAGGGCAGCAAAGCGGTGGAACGTGGGTCGATGAGCTTGCATCCGGAGCTTCCCTTCGTTTCCCAGAGTTCTCAAGCTCCGGTGCAGTCCTGCTTCGTTCTGGGGAGACTCTACTCCAATGCTCGTTCGCTCCCTCTTGTTTGTTCTTTTTCCTCTCTTCAGATCATTTGCTATTTAAATAATTATTAAATCCCTTTTTCTTTATTAAATCGACAGTGACCTCGGAACACTTTTGTTTGAATTTACCCCCGATTTAATCAATCTTTTATCTTTTTTCCGACACAAAAAGGAAGCATTTTGCTGGAATTTGTTTGCTGGTCGATTCGTTGTTTTGTCAAGAACTTTCCCACTCAAAGCAAAGAACAATAGAGGAATTCTTTAAAGGAGATTCTGGTTTTATCATCTCCATAGAAGTCTGCAGCATATCGAGCAACCATTTACAGGATTACCAAAAGGAAGGAGGGCAACGAAACTTTCACAACTAAGCATCCCCCGGTATTTACAATCAACACAAAAATTGGGACATATCCCATCACAACCTCGAAAGACATTTCCCAGTGCGGCATTTCCACAAACACCTACGAGGCAACACTTCCCCCCTCACTCCTCAGCCCTCCCCCTCGCCATCGCCATCGCCGTCGCCGTCGCCCGCATCTCTGCCGTCCCCCTCGTACCCGCCGCCCAGCTCGCAGATCCTCTCCCAGACATCCTCCGCCACCGGCACCACCGACAGCCTCGGCTGCCGCAGCAGCGCGAACCCCTTGAGCGCGCCGTCCCCCTTCAGCTCCGCCAGCTCCACGCGCCTCCGCATCTCCCCCACCGTCCTCACGTCCACCGCCCCGTCGCCGCCGCCGCCGTCCCCGCCGTCGTCCTCGTACCACTCGCGCGCCACCTCGACGACGCCCACGACGCGGCGAGCCTTGGCGCCGGAGTGGTAGAAGAGGCAGAGGTCGCGGAGGCGCATGGACTTGAGGTTCTTCTGGGCCTGCTTGTTCTTGACGCCGTCCCACTTGGCGACGCCGCCGTCGGAGGCCACCTGGTCGTCCCAGGACCACTCGCCCGGCTCGGTTTTCAGGAGCCAGTACTGTTTGGGCTTCCCCATCTCTTCGGCGGCGAGGGAGCGAGGTTCCCGGCTTCCGACGGCGAAGGGGAGTGAAGGGTTTGGGCGTGGCGGCCTCTGGAGCTGGAAAGTCGAGGCCTTTATGGCGGGAAGTGCAGGGTTCTGGCGCCAAGGATGGCCGCCAAGGAGCATACTGGTCACCACTGAAACTGGAAGTACGGAATGTGAAGAGATTCGCTTAAGTGAAGTGAAAAGTCATGGTAGATTTTGCTCTCCTTTATTTTATCTTAGGAAATACTTATGGTGCGAATAGTAACGTTTCTGTTCTTTTTTTTGTTCCAGGAAACAGAAACAAAAAAAAGTATTTCTGTTTCGGGGAATTATTTTTGAACAAAAGAACGCGTTTGGTAACGTTTATTCCGGAAATAAAAAATGAATAAAAATACGTTTGGTAAATTTTTATTTTTTTTGTTTCTTTTAATTTTTTAAACATTTTTATTTTATTTTTCATTTTTTCCTTTATTTTTTATTTTTCTTATTTCGGCCGGTCATCGACCTCCGGCGATCGGCCGACGGGGCCGGCAACCTCGCCCAGCCACGGCAAGGCTCGCCGGCCCTCGGCGAGGGCTAGGCTCCGGCGAGGCTCCGGTGAGGTTGCCAACCCTCGACAGCGTCGCCGGCCCTCGACGGCCGGTGGCCGGCGACCGACGAAAGAAAAAAGAAGAAAAAAAAGAAGAAGAAAAGAAGAAGAGAAGAAGAAGAGAGAGAAGAGAACAGAAAAATCCATACATAAGTGTTTCTTCATTTTTGTTTCTGGAACAAGAAACAACAACTTGTTGTTTCTTTTTTTTGTTCCTATTTTGTTCCGGAAACAAAAAAACAAAAAAAGAACAGAAACGCAACCAAACGCATTTCTGTTCTTTTTTTGTTCCCAGGAACAAAATCCGTACAGAAGTGTTCCATAAACACTTTTTTGAAGTGTTACCATGCACGCCCTTAAGGAAATGAAAGTTTCTAGCATTAAGTAAATTCCAAAGATTAATAAAAAGGTTAGGGACCTTAATTATCAACGAGCCATGAAAGATTGAAAGTTGCATTAGAATATTCCCTCTCACCACAAGTCGTGGTCGATTACCATTTTTTCCGGAAAAAAAAAAGTTCAATTACAATTACAACTCCTTTAGTCCTAGTCTTCCTGAAGTTTAAGGTACATTACTTATTCCTATATTATTTGTACTAAAGAAGAGCTTATTTTCCTTTCTTTCAATGTCTTCAACTTGATTTTAAATTTAGGCTTCATTTACTTCGCGATTTTTAAATTTTTTATGCAGTGCTCATGGTGCTCGAGATCAAACCAACTCTAATCTCCTTATGTGTGCATGATCGAGAGCATATATTGATTGCTTTGGATTCCTACGGACTCCAAGATTTTACACATTTTTTCTTCGAAAAGACATCATCCAAGTTCACCTCTCTTTGTGGGCAAGATGCAGAGCATATATTGATTGCTTCCAAGGTTTTACACATTTTTTCTCCAATCATATATCACCGACCAACTCAAATCTCCTTATGCGTGCATATGATGTAAAGCATATATTAATTGCTTTGGGCACCCGTGGACTCCCAGGTTTTATGCTCTTTTTTTTTTTCCCTAAAAAGACATCATCCAAGTTCACCTCTTTTTGCGTGCATGATGCTGAGCATATATTGATTGTTTCCAAAGGTTTTACACAGTTTTTCTCCGACCACATATCATCTGATTCACTTCAAACTCAAAATATTGAATATTTGAGCCTCTTTTGCGCCAAAAGCTAATTTAAAAAATTAAACTTTCTCTCATACTTATATATTAACCATTAACCCCTTCCACGATCAACGTAGAACAATCTCAACACATATGAAAATGCAAGGCGCATTCATTGTTGAGCCTAGTGAATCATTTTATTGCACCAAAGTCAACCTATTCTAACTCTTGAGACCACCAGTGGCAAAAAATTACACATAAAAATTACTGAAAAGAGGGCCATGATGATAATGATGGAATGACTTCCGGCGTGAGCTGGCCGGCATCATGGCGCATAGTTAAAAGGTCACGGTATGTGTGGCTATAGTGCTGAGCTATCGTATGATGATTTGTAATCTTAATAATAAGCTTGAGGTGTAATAATTGATGGATATGGGTTTCCCCTATCTTCTTGATGGGTCTCACTTCATGTCATGCGTGCGGGATCCGAACGCACCTCCTCTTAGCCTGCATCCTTTCAAAGATTCGTGATGCGGGTCATTTTACGTACTTGAAACAGGTTGAGACACATTAAGGAGAAGAAAAGATCTTTCATCCAATGTGTGTAATATACATGTAGGATTAGGAGTCGCACGATAAATCTAATTTTGTTTGAATAAGAACCGGATGACGTGAGATAAATATCTTAGTTGTTTTCGAAATGAACATATAGACCGAGAGTTTATTTGCACAAAACATCGTCACCCGAGTTTATGACGAGGTTCTGATAGTGAAAATCCTTAGGACAAATTAAGCACTACTATGCATGATAGAACTCTGAGATTGACTATTCGTTCTTTTTGGCGAGGATACGCCGGTCAATATCATGATGGGTGTCTAAAGTCTTTAGGCATGTGCGATACTCACGAGCGAAATATTGCATTATTAGTTCTTGCTTGTATGTTACTCAGACCTCTAGTCTCTCCGTACATACCTAACCCGTGAGGTTTGAACTTCAATCTTTGGACACGAATGACGTTGGAAATGATGATTTTGGGAAGATGACAACTGCAATCTTGTAAAATGGAAATGAGCCGTCCGCAGAGAAACAGAAAGAACGGAGAAGTCAGCCAAGACATGGAAAGGGTTTGACACAGTCCATCGAAGTTTGGTCGAGGTTAGACAGGACCAGGGAGAGCAGTACGCATTTCACCCTCTGGTCAACCCTAACAGTTGCCCCCTCGTTCCTAAAGACCAAGGTATAGATAGGGCTTTGAATTTTGATCACTTATCTGGATGTGGGTCGGGCCATTTCTCTTCATTCGATTAGTCAATACTCGAGATAATCACAAGAGTAATAGAACGAGCGAAAAATTGAGGCGGCTAAGCTGATACATCGTATGGTGATATCGGTAATAGTTTACAAGACCCTCGCGAGAATACAATCTCTCTATCCAGCACCAGACCCTCACCAACGTTCCGGTAAGAACAAAGCAGGGACATTTGATAGAGCCTGGGCCATATGTATAGAATTTACATACAAAATTCTGCAGAATCATGTCGAACGAAAGCAAAACTAATGAACAAGAAAAGGGAAAAAAATCAACTAAGCGTTCACAAGCAGAAGCTACTTCAGGACTCCATTTGCTAGCCTCACGGATAATTTCATTACCCTCACGAGCAAGATAGCTCATCAGGGTTTTTGCTTCTGAGTGTAGATGTAATCAAGGTGAGCTTCGAGGGTTCTTCTCATCAAGCACTCCTCTTCTCCAATCCCTTCGCAGCTCCGCTCCAACTCTACCTTCTCTACTTCCCCATCAACACCCTGCAAAAATTTCATCCCCGTAAGCTTCCTTTCATCAATCCAGGATCACAAGACACAGAAAAAAAAAGGGCTTTTTGTTTTCGGGAAACGGGAGACAACCTACCTCGGCTCGAGTTCTTGTCACATCGGCTCCAACCGGCGCCGGCCGAGCAGCTCGAGACACGTCGGAGAACAACAGGAGAGTTAACAAAAAAGAGGAGATGACTGCTTTGGAAGCCTTCATAATTCTCAGCTCTCTCTAGGATTGCCTGGAATTGAAGAGACAGTCGCAAACCATGATTTATAGAGGAGGGGGTAGCTGCATGGAAGGGGCGAAATGGGAATCTTTCTCTTGGTGATAGGGGTTAGAATTAATTTAAGGGGGGATTTTAAATCGAAGGTACTATCCATCTACCCACAACAATAAAAATAATCGAATAGATGAATCAGAAATGAAAAGTTACGTACGGCATTGAGTTGGGTGAATCATGGGGCGTCAGACCATCTTTGTCGTTGAATTTTATACAAGGATGCAATGATTCTAGAAACCATGATTTTTTATCATGTAATCGTGGACACATAATAAGCCCCAGACCCCTCGCAATTGAATAATTTACCATGAATGCAACTCCACTCTTTTCAATCAAGTAAATGTAATATTCAAGTCAGATTGCGGAGCCCCTAATCATAATGGCTTGGCATCCTAAATCATTTCATCGATGGAAATAATCAAGCATCTTACATTAAAATAACATAGGTCAATACCTCTAAAAATTCCCAAATTGATGCACTTATTATAAATTTACCCCAAAATATTTTTCTTATCAACAAAAATCCTAAAATTGATACACTCGTTATAAATTCATTTTCTAGTAGTTTTTATTAAATTTTATTGTTAAATTGCTGAGTTGGTTAACACGTTATAGTTAATGGATGTACCAATTTGAGGTCTTATCATCTGTTTGTCATAAATATATCAATTTGTCATTTTTGTGATATTAATCTAATTTAACGGAAATTAACATAAGGTAATTTTGTCACGAATATAATAATTTGAAGTTTTTAGTGATAAAAAAATTAATTTATTGAAAATTTATAATAAATGTATCAATTTTGAAGTAAATTTATCACAGTGTACCAGTTTGGGAACCTTTTACAAAGAAATGGATTTGTGTGGATTATGCCATGCAAAAGTCGATTCTCCAAACTACCATGTATATAAATAATTTCAAATTCGAGATTGTGGTGTCGTGTCTTGTCCTATTTACAAGATTACCAAGATATTTTTCTTTTATTTTTCTCTGAAAATAAAGTTCATTATTAGACAGAGCACTTCTTGAGGTACTTCTAGGCGACGAGCAAAGAACATTCTTTTGCTGGCCACAAATATTCTACTTTGATCACTCGAATTTGACAATTTGTCACAGCGGCACAGAAGAAGCGTTCCCACTTAATGGTCAACGCGTTTTGCGCCGTTTTTTCAGTTGGAAATTCTCATCTCAACATGAATTTATAAACATATATAGCAGCAATTTGTTGAATATAGTCAGACCACATCACACGGTATTTCTGCGTTTAATCTTACTTTACATTGTTTTATATTCCAAAATAAAACATGCCATGGAGATCTTCCAATGCAAACATGCGACCGAAATATCGGCTGGTTGGCAACATGTATTATTAGTTGGTAGGATTTTCGTCACGAAGTCTTCTTAAGATAATCCGTATTTGTTAGTTGCATAAACAGTGTGGACAAAACTTATGAAAATTAGGTATATTTCCATGTATTCATAGGCAAATCAGGTATAAACAGGCACCAAACAATTGGGAATAATCGACTTCTCCAGTCAGTCGGTGCTCGTATATTCAGCATTATTGTGGAGAAAGAAAACCGCGTGATATAAATAGTATCATGATATCACGTGATGGGGATCCTAGCAGGGTGGTCCATACACCATATGTATTATTTCGTGACAATGCTCAAGGAGATAATTGTGCCTAATCCTAGGAAATTTCGAAAGCAGGATAGTCAAAGAGACTCATTAATACTGGGGTGATAAAGTCGACGTCTAGAAATGGCTAGGCGGACCATTATTTTGTGGGCACAATTTGATGAAACGCCTTTTGTTTTATCTTTTATGGTGGAGTTGGGTGGCTTGAAATATAACAAGGGCAAGAAGAATCTGGGCTCCAACCGAAGATAAGTATGCACTGCCCACCTTGGATTTTAATGAGAAGCTTCTTCTTGGTCAGATTTTCGTGTCCCGACTTTTATGATGAGTTTAGGCAATTCTCCCTTTTCTTTTTCAGACGATCATCACAAGATTCGATCTCACGGACAAGTTGAGAAACCACTGATGTATATTGGTGTTCTATTTTATCCGGAGAAAATTACCTTTTAAAAAAAAAACTAATTGTATAGATACCATTTCATTTTTTTTTTTGACTAATTTAGTTCTAACCCATTGGATGAGTTAATAATGTAGTCATTTTGGTCAATTTTGATCATAAATCACTGACATGCACACCAACGCCAATTATGCCACATAAAATAATTAATATTGCTGTAAACTATTTTAGCATTTTATTTACTTATTTTTTTTTATTTTTTCATTGGGGGCAGACAAGCATTCCTTACCTAGGGTCATCGGCCACAATAAAGATAAAATAAAATAAAATAAAATTTCAAGAAATTCTTTTAAAAAATTATAATAACTATCCACATTAATGTCGGACATATCGTGCATGATTAATAATATCGGACATTTTTTTATAATTCATGAACTAATTTAGATATTTATTAAAAATTTAGAGACGATATTATATATTATGCTATAATTGAAGAAAATAACCAATGAAACACCATGTGAACACAAAAAAGAAAGAGGACGGATAGCTTCCGTGGACCGTGACAGAAGAGATGCCACGTGTCCGTGTTTTGTACACACGAAAATGGCATCGACATTAAGGTTGCCAGCTGCGTAATGAACAAAAAAGCACACAGAATTCATATAAATTTCAACCGGCGCAGTGGATTTGTCCAACAATACATCATCAGAAGCAGGTGTGCCTGATCAAAACTTTTTGTCTCCTCGATTAGACTATACAGAGCGCCCAGGATTTAGTCACTTTACCTTAGAGCCCGGGGTGTACGAGTCTGTCTAACTAACATCACAAAGTGCATTGCAATTTTCATGTATTATTTCAGCAGAAGGTACTGAATTCTTTGCTCCAAACATGATCACTGCCTGCCGGTCTAGAGGTGCTTTAGACCCATTTGTTTCAACTTTGGAGAAATATCATTGGAAAAATACAAATATCTTTGAGTTAAATGTATTTTTTGAAATGCAAATAGTATTTGGTGAATTGTGATTTTAAATTGTATTAGGAAACAACTTTGACTTAAATATCGTTAGTAAAAATTACACTTTATAAATGATTTTTACTAATTATTTTTTTTTTAAATTGAGTTTAGCCATTGGCAACCAAAACAGCCGCCAAACATCCTTGCTTGAGGTCTCATGCGACCTTAGGCGTCGCTTGGGTCGTCACAACCCAAGGGATGCCACCTTGGTCTTGCTTGAGGTCGCATGACCCAAGCAACTATTGCTTGGGGTCACACGAACCAAGCGTCACTTGAGGTCAAGCGATGATCATCAGGGTTAGGTGAGTCTCAAGCGGCAATTGCCGATGTGCGTGACCCCTTGGCCGACAATCATCAACCTCTAATCGATTTTTCCCTACAAACCATGGGGAAGATGAACAATAAATGAGAAACCAAGACTTACATTCTGAGAAGACAACTTCCCAAAAGACATTTGGACCTACTTTGAGTTAAAGGTCCTTAAAGCCTTATGGAAATACAATTATATTTCACCAAAGTAGAGTGAAAAACAAACCAAACATTATTTGCATTTGGCCAAGGGACTTTAAAATCTCAAAATCCATTTGGAATGCTGAATCAAATGGAGCCTTAGAAGCATAAAGCATATTATGATGGAATATCAGTGCTGGCTAGTGGTATAATTGGGCTATCTTGCATGATTAGACACACATGTAAGGACATTAGAATGCTGAAGCAAAAAGGAATCTTGCTTATTTCAGCAACACAATTACAAATTTGCTCAGCAATACGATCAGGCAAAGAGGCTTCTAGTTTATGATGATAGAGCACGCTCTGTCGGTTCTCCTGCCGGTCATTCACAAGATGGTGTCCATATGATCCTTCTGCGTATTCACCAGAAAACATCAAAGCACCAGCATACTGTCTGACCGCTTCAGACACATCTGCAACCTCACGAACCGAGCATCTAATCAATGACTTAGATCGGAGGATGAAATAGGCAACGAAACCCATGCATATTCTTAGCCAATTCAGTCGAACCATTCATTCATTGTTCTGTTACCAAGAGAATTTATGGGTATCTCCTAATGGATGGGGGAAAAGAAGAAGAAAGAAGACAAGTGCAGGTAATCTGCACAGGACAGACATACGAGACTAGAACAAAAATCTGCTAACAACTAGATGTATCCTCCATCAGCGAATGTAACTTGCCTATCTACATGACAAAATTCATTCCTAGCAATAGTACCTCAGGCGCCGGCCGGCGCAGGAAACTCGACCGTGGACTCGACAAGTCGCGAAGCTACAATCACAGGCTCATTCATTTCCCTGCAGACGTAATTTCAAATGGGCCTAACGATTATTGGGCCTGAAAACTTGCAACGGGCCTGAAGGTCGGCGGCGAAATGGGCTTTCTTGCTCCTCTTAAAGGACGTAGGGGGAACGCTGACTCGATTCCTTAAATTAAAATCCCTGCCCGCACGGCAGATTAAGATCGCGGTGGTGGTCGATCGATCGGTCGTCATGAAGCTCCGGCTCCGGTCTCTGGAATCCAAGGACACCCTCAAGCTCGACGTCCCCGACCCCTGCTCCCTCCCCCAGCTCCGCCGCATCCTCGCCGGCCGCCTCTCCCCCCCGCCCCCTCCCGGCGCCTCCTTCCGCCTCTCCCTCAACCGCATCGACGAGCTCCGGTCGCCGGACCCCGCCGCTTCCCTCCAGTCCCTCGGCCTCGCGTCCGGCGACCTCGTCTACTTCTCCCTCGCCCCCGATGCGCTCGCTTCTCCTCAGGCAGGCGATGGCTCCTCCAGCGCCGAATCCTCCGCAGGGGCGTCGGGTGGGGTCCCCCTAGGGCACGCGGAGATGGATTCCGAAGATCCGCCCGGGGGGCGGCCTCGGGAGGTCGCGGAATCGGAGATGGTCGATTCGGTGCCTGATGATGCGCCGGGAGCCGATGCTTCGGGGAGCGCCGGGGATCCAGGTAATTCCGTCTCTGCAGGTTTTGATTTTGAGGGCGACGGCGTTGTGGCCGCGGATGACTCGGCTGGGGTTCGCAGCAAGTTCTCCGAGCCTTGCTTTCTGAAGAGGGTTTTGAGAGAAGAATTGGGTGGGGACGGTGGTGACCATAGGCTTCTGGTTATTGCGGTGCATGCTGTTCTCCTGGAATCCGGTTTCGTCGCGGTTGATCCGGTGACTGGAGTGCCTGCCCATCGGTTTCATCTCTCCGATCAATGGCCTTCCACGGCGTTTATGATGACGTTGCAGTACAGTCTGCCTGAGCTTGTGGCTAAGACACAGGGTCGGAATGTATCTGAGAGTGTTGTTCTGAAGTTTGTGAGTTTAGGTCACTTTATAAGTGTCTATGGGCGTCTGGCTAAAACCAAGTTGGCATTGCGTAGAGTCTGTTTGAACGAGCGCAGATTTGCTCCTATTATAGACGAGATGTGGGCGAAAGGCGATGACAATGTGGAAGGGAATGAGGATGGTGGATCTTTGAATTCGAGTTCTGAAAAAGAAGTGTTTGAGTTTTGGAAGATCGTGAAAGATGGTTTGGCGTTGCCGCTGTTAATAGACCTAACTGAAAGAGCTGGTTTGCCGCTTCCATCTTGCTTCACATGCCTTCCAACGGAACTGAAGCTCAGGATTTTCGAATTGCTTCCTGGAATTGACCTTGCAAGGGTAGGGTGTGTATCTTCTGAACTGCAGTATTTGGCATCCAATAATGATTTGTGGAAGCAGAAGTATGTTGAGGAGTTTGGAGAGCGGACGGAAAGTGGAGAGATGATCAATTGGAAGCAGATCTTCACATTGGAGGCAAAGAAGAAGAGGAAGAGGGAGAGTAGTCGGTGCCAGATGCCTGCATTTACTTCACGGGTCAGGAGGGCTCTGACCCCTTTCGGTTATCCAGGAGTCTTAGGTGGAGATTATGACCGTCTGCCCGGCCTTGGGGTTCATCCTCCTTTTGGCCTGCCCTTTCGTCGATATCAATTCCGGCGGAATATCATCCACAACTGCAATCTGGGAGGACTTAATGGCTGACGTGAGTTGGGTTTTGGATGGATCTTGATCAACTGTCAAGCAATGGCTGCCGAGAAATGGTGGCTTGGAGGCATCTATAATGGCCACTATTGTGTACAGATCTATAGTTTAAGCAAGATAAATAGGTGAGCAAAATAAGGTAGAGGTTGAATTTTCGCTGTTGTTTTTTACCTTCTTTTTTTAGTGTGCTGGAGGTCTCCCTCTCCGCCACGCATTTAGCGCGCGCTTTTCCTTTCAGTCTTTGAGAACTTCCAATGAAGTTGATGAAACCTAACCTGCATATCTTAGTATCCCCAGTTGTTGAATGTGGTTATTGGAGGTAATGTAATTGTGCAGGCTTTTTATTGAGGTGGTGTTGTTCTCATGGGAAAATTGATAACCGCATGGATCTATGCAGGTGAAGCAATATCATCCGGTATTGAAATTTATTTGGACAATGGCATAGAGTGTTAGGATCATGATTTTCTGGCAAACCGTGGCATATGCTTCCGCAATTCCTTGATAAGTCATTCCCTCGTGGACTGATAGTTGCTGGACCACGAAATGATAGATCTCAAAGATTGATACCAAACTTTTTAGATTTTAGCTTGTCCCATCAGGACAAAATGCATGTGATCATAACTCACTAAGACACAGGATTAGGTGGTCGTTTTTGCATTTATGTTCTAAAATTGATATGGCGTCTCGAGCACAACAAGGAGAATACATCAATAACGTTGAATCGACCTGGGGGTTCATGCACGCCTTGAGACTGAACATCAGTTTTCCATAGAATATTGACTTCAACTACATGAGATGCCGGAGGCCTTGAATCTTCCTTGGATTAAGAGAAGGAAGATGTTTGACTTGAATCCACAACCCATTGCTCCAACTAACCCATTCGAATCTCATTTCCATTGTCGGCAACTTTCCCTTCTTCGGCGGAAGTATCATCGTCCCCTTTTGGCAGTGAAAATTCGGAATTTTGAGGAGGCTCTCCGGTAGATAAATTGCCACACGCGGAAGTCTCCTTTGGAAGAACGAGCGCCACAGATCCTCGCTCAGCCTCGGAATACTTCTCGTATACAGCCTCGAGTTCATCCTCCCCAGCATTCGAGTGCTTACTCAATAATATCTCAAAGCAGTCCCTAAGGAAGGAAGTTCCATAGCGCAAACAACAATAGGCAAGAAGGTCGACTCAGAAGGCAATTAAAAAAAATAGGTCTTTTCTTTTCTTTTCTTTTTCGGGGGTCGCAATTAGAGGCAGAAATGGCATGTTTAAGTTTACCTCAGCTGAGACTCTGAGTAGTTTGTGTGGAACTGAAGTGCCTCACTCCACAGGGGACATTCACCCAGAAGGTATCGAGCCGTATAAACCGACGCTGCTGCAGACATTGATGGTAAATACACGACGCTGAAGGTATAATCCATCAGGCCCAGCTCAGCCAGATAAAATGCCGTGTGCTCCAGCTATTACAAAGAACAAAGAAGCGAATAAATTAAGCGAAGCTCTAATTATGCTCCATGCAAGTACAAAACAACTGCTCCTTAATTTTGCATGCCTCCTCCACCTACTGAATTGATCAAGATGACAGTAAAAATGATGGTGCCAATGCATCAGCACAACTACAGACAATTAAATAGAGAACATAATTGATTAGTTTTAATTGGGAATATTGCACTCTTTAACAGGGTGAGTCAGACATTGTCCAAACACACATGGATACACTTTTACGCCAGGTAAGTCAGTGGAGCTAACCACCGCATGCAAACTTCAATTACATATAATGGAGGAATGCAGCACATTGGAAACACAAGCCACTCATATACAACGTAAATATACTTCACGAATAGGTAATATGAAGATACTCAGAGGCCCCCAACCTTTGGAAGGTCTGGCCTGGCATCAGCAATCAGAGACTACAAAACACAGAATAAGGGTGAAGAATGCTTACTTTTTTATCAGCGTCAGACGCTTTAATGAAACGATTGAGGAAGACATAAGGCGTTGGAGCCGTTATCTTATATTTTAACTTCTGCAGAATATTACGCTCCATAACAATAAAATCATCCCTGGCGCAGTCATCGCCTACAAGAGATACTAAATCCAAAACCTGCACAATTTGACCGTTGCAATTGATCACTATAACTGAGCTAAAGAAGGAAACTAACTATTGCAAACTTAAGTACGTCAAGCAGAGAGAGAGAGAGAGAGAGAGAGAGAGAGAGAGGCAAACCCGAAGAGGCGAACTTTCTTCATGTAAGCAAGCTAAATGTACAGCTGCCATTCCAACCAATCTGAACTTCTTTCCTGGCACAGTCTCCATGGAGAGGAACCGATCAAGGATGTTGATAGTAAGATAAAGAGTCTTCGGCATGAGCTTACGTGTATCGTGGAGAAGAATGAGCTGATCCACTATAATTTCTCTCTCTCTCTTATTTAAGTCTGGCTGTGAATCCATGTAGTCATGCAGCCGGCTTTCATTCTGCATTTGTTGACTAATTGATCAAACACACACACACACACACACACACACACAGATATCATACCTCGACTAGTTTATGGGACTTGTAGACATCCTCAACATATTCAACTACAGCAAGAATATCTTTTGCGTAGGCAGCATCAATGTCAAATTTTCCCACAGCTGTTCCGTGTGCAACTCCCTCCTCGATAGGCTTAGATGGCAAAGCTTCAGTTTTAGAAGCTACAAAAGAGTGAGTGCAATGACATCAATCAATCTTTGCATTAACAAAAGCATCTTAATGAAAAGATGCTTATTTATAGCAATGACTTTGATTGATCGGCTGTGTATCTACCTTCGAAGACATGCTGTATTGTCCTATCAAGGTCTTCTGTTAATGGTTTCCGTTCGTCATTTATGATAATACTCTGTAGGATTGGTGTGCGGACTTGGCCATATGAGAATCTCACCATCTTGGGGCATACTTTAATTTTCACATGCTTCAATAATGGAAATTCAAGGGAGTACATGGCCTGCAAATAAATGAACAACAGAGGCTCTGACATAATCCCAGACTGAGCTGATGAAGTGCTTTTGATGAGAAAATTACTGGTGGATTCTTCAACTTATAAAAAGTAACAGAAAAGTAAAGAATTACATTTTGGTTTTCCCACAAAAATAAATTTTGCAGTTCAATTTTAAGATTTACAAGAAAACCCTGTAGACTTCATATGAGTTTAAATGTCCAAAATTATAATATTTTTGGAGCATTGATTGTTGAACAAACTCCAAATATCAGACACTAAATGATAAATAGAAGGAAGCAAACAAAAAATAGCATTTACTTTGGCTAAGATGCTCTTTTAGAGAAGATCTCATCTCGTAGTTGTAAGGAACCAAAGATGCTAGAGGGAACGTGTTGGTAAATTATGGCTTTGAAATGGGTTGAACAATGAAATCGGATCGAGTAAAACAACTCGAACTTTGAGGCGTAATATCACTTTCTTTAAGGATTTATTTGCCCTACAATATTGCTAATGGTCACCGGCAAAAATCCTCTAGGGTACAATAAAGTCTCGGATGAGAATACTAGATAGCAATTCAAGTACTTCTCCAAGATCTCTTTAAGAAACAATCGAAAAATTAGCTGCAGTTTTTCAGAAAAAAGACTCGAAAAATTACCACACTTCTCTTTCCGAAAAAAGATAAATATATATATGAAACAATCTTGCAACTCTTCGTGAAAATTGCCAAAAATGAACAAACACGTCATTTAGAAAATTGTTCGGATAAACAAATGCGACTCTTTGGAAGAAGTCAAAAAAAACGATCTCAAAATAAAAGACAACCTTTGAATTTACTAAAAAATTAATAACAGAGAAATAAAAATTAGAATAAATAACAAAGGAATTTACTAGGTGCGCCAAAATCGCGCACCCGCACGCGGGTATAGTAGGATCTAGCCACACCCAATCACTCTTTAAGTACATAAAGAAAAACCCGCACTTTTAAATTAGCCCACTTCCTCCCACTTTTTCTATGTGGGATAAAAGAAAAAACACTATGTTTGTTTTAACAAACAAACCTCCAACAGAACGGACTCAGAATATACTAATGTGTGCGTAAGCCTAACCAAACACGAAGAAGATTAATGCATAAATTAGCCTCTAGCAGCAAACTAGTTTGAGTTTATAGAAATGACGGATCGGCAGGCACTAAAGGGTAAGCTTATATCTGGAATTCAACTTATAGACGCTACATTTAAATGTTCTACAGATTTGGTGGGCTGATCACTTGTGCTTGGGGAGATTTCACTTAAGGAACTACAATGATGGTGAGAGACTCTCAAGATCACGCATAATTTATATTATCAACGTCTTCCAGACACTACTTAGAATATACAACTTGGAATGTGACAATAATTTTTAGTATGACTTGCATTTTTCTGAATGCTGATTTTCTGGAATGATCAAGCGATCGTACAAAACCAAGAAGGGTGACAGAGATACCTATGACACAAGAATCACAGACGGAAATATTTTCCTACTTTTTTCTTAATCATATTATCTTATCCATGAAGTAGTGTAATAATACAAACAAAGGGGCGGGAGTCGATGCGTTACTGTCACCTCTCCTATTATGCTACTTATTTACAAAAAAAAAAAAAAAAAATCCCTCTCCCTGGACATTAGACATTTAATAATTGGCATGTATCTATCTGTATCATTAATACAGCTTTTCCTTAACGCTGATGGGAAGGGACCAGAGCAATCTGCAGAAATATTCTACTCCAGTAATGGCGTAAAGTTACTTCCACCGCAGTTCTCAGCAAGACACGAACACTCCTGAGCCTTTGTGAAGGAATTGTGGTAAGTCATGTAACCTTAGAACTTTTCTACCAGCAACAATAATCTTACAGACATGGACATACCTTTTTATCTAGTATAGGTTCGTGAGAAGTCTTGCTGGTGCCCTCCATTTCGAAAGAATTGCTATTAGGAAACTCAGCTTCATTTGGAGCTTTACAAAATGCGACAAGGCCAGACAGATCTGCTAGTTCTAAATAGAGGAGACGAGGGAACTTGATATGCCTTCCTTGTATGCTGATAATTTCTTCCAACATCTCACAATCGACCACAATCAGTCGTTGAAGTTGCACCAAACCTTTAGCTACACTATGCGAGAATACATATGTCAACTTGTTACATCGGTACACCTCCAGAAATCTTAAGTTTCCAAGAAATGGATATTGTGGGATGTTCTTTGGTAATTGTAATGTCTCTGGAAGATCTACTGCTTTCTCATAGGGACATATTTCTTTCAAAGACCACATATCACGAATTACGAGACGATCCAAGAGAGGAAAGGGAGCATTAGGCTTCCACTCTGTTGGGTTTATTACATACGTTAACCCACACTGTGCGATTAGTAACATCTTCAAGAGGACAAATCCCGCTTCGTCCAGCTCGTAGGAGATATTTGTCAAGCCACGGACATCTAGATAAAGAACTTCGCAATTCTCTAGCAGCCCATTATTGTTTTTCATCAGTAGATCTTCCCCGTCAATCTCCATCCGCAACAGATTGTATTTTGGGCAAAACGCACTCCATGCGCGTGGGAATCTGATGGTTGGCGGTTGCTCGGTCCCCTTTATCTTCAGGCCCCTCTTCTTGCTGGGTTTGCTGGAAGATTCAAGAAGAATTTTGTTGTCTTGAAAGGAACGTAAGTTCACAGTAGGAAAATGTCCCAATGTTATATCAAATCTCATTAACTTATTTGAAAGGAGACCCTTTGGCAAGATTTCAGGTTCTCGTATGCAAATACATATATCTCTCAGAGATTGCAAAGCTGTCAACTCACTAAGACTCGCATTACTCTCTTGACCACTGCCATATTCTCTCCAACTGTCAAAGCTGGCCCCTAAGTACAACTGTTCCAAGAGAGATAAATTTGAGAGAACACAAGGAGGAATTCTTCGGAGACCTTTGCAATCCCTCAAATCAAGACTTCTTAGCTTCTTGAGAAGTTTTATTTCTTCAGGTAACTCCTCCAATTCTGAGCCGATCAAGCTAAGAATTTCAAGTGTTTTTAATGTTCCAATCATGGACATGTCTCTCAACTGACAAAACTCTAAACGCAAAGTTTGAAGGTTCAGCAAGAATTGAAGAGATGAAGGTGCTCGTTGGATTGATAATCCCAGCAAAGCAAGAGCTTTGAGTTCTTTCGTTCCTCTAAAGAGATTATCAGGAAGTGTCTGAGAAGTTTTTGTGCATGCCATTTGCAAAAGCTTTAACTTCGGATGGTTCCATTCACATGAATGGTTAGGCAAATGATCAAAAAGGAGGGAAATCGTGTGCCAATCTTGGCCTGTATCTTCTTCCGGCCATTGTCCCATATCAGAATCACAACTAACTAGGAAAGCTTTTTCTTTGGAAGCAACAGAGATGGCTGTAGCCCGCACAATATCATGCATTTTCACACAATCAGCACGATTACTCTCCAGTAACAAACATGAAGATGTTAATTTATCCACTAATGCCAAGACCCTCTTTCTTGTCTCTATTAGTGTATCAACACCTTTGTAAAACCTTAAGCTTCTTCCATAATCAACCAAATACGTGATCGGTATATCAAAATCTTCCTGAAACAGACAACACAGCAAAAAGCATGACTTAGCTTCTTCACATGATAAATACTTGTAACTCAGTTCCACGCGTGAAAACACAAACTCTTGCATTTCCGTGAATGAGCTGATGGTAGACTTTCTAAGTTGCTTTAGCACGTCCTCCCATATGTGCTTTTCTTTATGTCCTAGAGCCTTTCCTATAGTTGCAATTGCGAGAGGCAAACCCCCACATTCCTCCAGCACTGCTCTTGCTATGTCATGTAGATCTGGAGAGACAACGGCATCCCCTGCCATCTCCTGGAAAAGATCCCAGGATTCTGTCTCTGATAAAACCGAGATGAGGAAGGTACTCTGACTTCTCATCTTCTTGCACACATCTCTACTTCGTGAAGTCAATAGAATCTTGCAAGAAAAACCAGAAGGAATACCTATTGCCTCAAGATCAAGCTCCCCCCAGACGTCATCCAGTATGACTAGTGTACTCTTACTCTCCAGCAGTCTTGCACGTAGCCGACCTGCTCTTCCAATTTCTCCTCTCTTATCCAGATCAAGACCTAGCATACCTGCGATCTCATCTTGTATCTTTGTAAAGTTCGGGTTCTGGGACACAACTGCCATCACCACTTCATTGAAAAGTTTCTCTTCCTCCACTGTCTTGATCACTTCCTTCATCATGGTTGTTTTACCGACACCACCCATCCCGTAAACTCCAACTATAGTAATTTCTTCTTCCCCGACTGCATCCACTATCTCGTTCATAATCCTTGTCCTTGATTCAAGGTCCTTAGAACCATCTGCAAATGTTCTCCCCAATTTTTGTGGGGGTGCAGGATAAGCAACTTCATCAAAATTTCCATCCGTTTCAAGCTTAGCAACAGCCGCACTCTTCTCCTTAGCCCCCTGGCTAATTAAATAGCGCGTCTTCAGATCAGGACACCACCCTTTGCAACACTTTAGATCGACAGTAACTTCATCTTTGAAGAACCCCGTCACGTCTTCATTAATCTCATCCACGCTTTTCAACCAGCTCGCAACAGCGGGCGCAACCACATGTAAGTTCCTCTCGGCCTCATCTACTTGCAGTTGCACACCTGCCCTCTTTTCGACTAACCTTTTGTGCTTGTCTTTCAACTCGTCGATGTTACTTTGATACGAAAACACATATTTTACATGCTGCAAAACCGGTGCTACGGTGTACTCCGCAATTTTAGCTGCAACAGAGATCACTATATCCATTTCATCTAAACACCTTCCCCAATCTCCTCGGCCACTTTCTTGAACTCCCAATCCCACCAAGCTAAAATCCAACCAAACTAAAAAAGCAACCGTAAGAACTCATAACCAACAGTAGGAGTCGCGAGAAGGCTCACCTTTTTCCCCAATTTGCCGTTGCGCCGCACGAAAGGCTGCACACACATACAGTTATAGAGGACTGAAAATCACAATGGCGATTCGCCATTGGCGAAGGTGTAATATGAAATGGCAGGATTTGCGGTGAACTGTGCAGTGAAGAATACCAGATTCAACCTGCACCACACACGTCATTGTTTTTTTCTTTTTTTTTTTCGTAGGATTCCTCCTCATAGACAGTGTCCGCAATTACGCGCGAAGGTAATAATCGCCATGCGTGGGGCTTCGAGCCTTGTGGGGCAGACTGAGCTCGGAGACTTTTGGCGCCTAGCACGTTGACGCGTACGCGGAAAAGATGTTTTTTCTCGGCGAAGCATATACTATGTTGGACCGACACGGACACGTGACACGACACAATACGTTGATACATTATTTCTAAAAAATTAAAGAATTCTGATACGTTTCGACATATTATATATTAGATATATATTTATATATATGCAAAAATAAATAAATAATAACAAAAAAAGCATAAAATTAATTTATACTAAAAATATTAATCCAACATTTATTTTTTGGTAAAAATTAATCCAACATTTGTTAATATCATTTATTATTTTCATTTGATAGAGATTGAATGAGAAATTCAAAAATTGCAAACACAAAATAGTAAATTTGAAGGAACATATCCTATTTTCTTACATTTGTTGAAAATTAAAGAGATTTCTTATAGTCCCAGACTGAGTTTGGAGTTCATGATATATATAGATTGGCTTGAGCTCCTCTGCAAAACAAAGGTTCGAGAAAAATGAAAATCCAGGACAATAACTCTTAAAGTACGACCAAAAGAAAAGGAAATAACTAAATTCGTCATGAAAAATGTGACCAAAAGAGATAACTCGCAAGCGACGCTTGCGAGAGGTGGAAAGAAGCAAAAAAAAAAAAAAATGACAACTTTAACTTTGCTAGGGTAGTAGAGCGACGCTGGCAAGAAGAGGGGCGTTCCATCATCACTCACAGAAATGTCAAAACTTATAAGTGAGAAGCTTAAGAGTGAAAATTTTCTTTTTTTCCCTTTATTTTTGTTATTTTTGTTATTTTTTCATATATTTATATTTTGACCCCTCAAGTATTGAAAAATTTTAAAATTGATCCTGTGCGTGTCGGAGTCCGTGTTGAAACTTTGGACTCGCGTGTCGGGAAGAGTTGACCACATGTAAGATTTTCCGACACTCGTTGACTGTGTGTCGGAACATGTCGGAGTGTCAAACACGACACGAAGGCTTCCGAAGAGTGTCGGTGCTTCTTAGGGTATATATCGAGAATAATTACTTCGGACTAAGAAGAAATGAAATCAGATTTTAAGACATGATAAAAAAAATTATTTATCCCAAAATGTAAATAATGATTGTTGGCAAAAATCATCTAGGATAAAGAAAGGTCTCGATTAAGAATTTCACATTGTAACTCTAGTTTATCGCTATGACTAATAGAGACTAGCAAATCCACGAGAGCATCAAAATGCTCTTCATTTGAACAAGTTGAAAAAGCATTATTTTATTTATTTTACAAACAAATTTGTAAAACATAATTTCCAAAATAAAATAAATTATTTAAAATATATAGTGAAAATATCCATTAGATTTATATATATACATAAAATTCTTTTTTGAGTTAAACATTTATTTAGTACAAATATCTCAAAATTCTATAAAAATTTGAAGTAGCCACTTTAATAATAGAATTGGACCTACCAAACATATATTAACCTCTTCTTTCAATGAAAAACTCATAAGTTACTTAGCACTGTTGACACCTAATTTTTCAACTAGATTAATTAATTTAAAATAGTATTAAATGTTGGGAAATAGTCAAAAAAGAAAATTTTAAAAATATATATATATATTATTTAATTAAGTTATGTAAAAAAAAAAACCGAAAATGGTCGGGTCGGGCCGAATTCGACCATGGCTCGACCAGCCCCTCTCTTTTATTCCCCTTGCACTGGGCCTGGGCCAATCCCTTTCTCTTTCGATTGGCCCAGCCCCTTTTTCTTTTCTTCTGCTGGTCTTCGCTCGAAGACTTGCAGAAGGCAGGGCAACAGCACAGCAGCGAGAGCGGCAGCAGAGGATCGGTGTGGCAGGTGCGCGGCATGATCCGCGGGTCGGGAGCAGCCGACCGGCAATTGGCTCGACCGTAGTCTTCGTGCAAGTTCCTGCAGAAAAAAGAAAGAGCAAAAGGGAAAGAAACGGGAAGATGAAGAGGAGGCGAGACAGAGGATCGGCATGGCAGGGCTTTCGGCACGATCCGCGGGTCGAGGAAGCAGACCGATCGACCAGCTGGTACGGCAGGAGGTCTTCGCTCGGAATACCTGCAGAAAAAGAAAGACAGGAGTATAAGACCGGAGGAGGACTGGAACTGAAAAAAAAACAGCAACACAAAAAAAAAAACAGCAAGGAGCGAGCTTGAGAGAAGGAGACGACTAGGGAGAAAGCTAGAAGCTACTTGGGTGGAGTGTTGCTCGTCCCTCCTCGAGGCCAATTGCTGACTTCCAGCCGACGCCCTCGAGAGCAAGACTTTTCATTCCCAAATCTCGGCATTTTCAGGTGAGTTTCCTTTTTGTCTAAATTGTTTGCTCCCGAGGATCTCGGCTCGGGGATGTCGCGAGGGGGCTGACTGAAGTTCGATTTGTCTCGAACTGGCCTTCGCGCTGCCGTCTTCGAGCCGAGTAGGGATTTATGACTGAAACTCATTCCCATGAACTCTCTCGGAACTGCCCTGTTTTGGTGATGGAATAGCCAAGCGAGTTTTCTCTGATTCTTGAGTTTATTGTGTCCAGCTGAGTCAATTTGTTTGATGTTGAGCGTTTCCATGTGTTCGCTCAGGTCTAGGTCTAAGTTCGTGTCCTAAGAAGTGGCCAGCGTCGTTTTCCTCATTTCTTGCCCGCTAAGTGCTCGATGAAACGCTTGAACGAAAACTATGTACACCTGTCTCTGTGCTGTGCATGCTAGTCGACTGCGAAGCTGCCTCCCTGTTCGAAGAGGGTCTTTCAAATCAAAACATCTGATTATTTTAGAAAAGTCATAACTTTTGACTTTAGTTCTTGTAGTCTACGTTTGTTTCCCTGAGACGTGAGTTTATGGCCGTGCATTTTTTCTGTTTGAAAATCAAATGCGTTGGTTTGTAAATCCATGGGTGTTCTCCTTTTACTGGAAAAAGTGTGTGTAAATGACTAAATGTTCATGAGAAGAGAAGTTGGCGTTGAAATGGCCGTGAGTTGTGAGCAATGGGCTTGGTAAGTTTAACGAGATTTGGGAGCTAGTTTAGCCAAATCCAAAGATGTATTTGCGTGTCGTGTTGATGCTTGCCCAAATCTATGACCCAAGTGAGACTGAGTTCCTTCATTAACCGGTGCATCCTACATGTCCGACGAAATGCCTCAGAGAAGGCCGAAGACTAGCACATGTTTAAACCGGAGATCAACCCGTCTTTACTGTTGTAATGGTTGTTCGATGTTCGAGTCTTGTATGTTGCTGTGCTTTGGTGTCATTTTCGTGAAGTGGCCATGTATTGTTGAATCGGCAAGTGTTTTCCTTCGCGCCGAAGAGAATATCAGTTGGTTGCCGGAGAAAACGACCGGCGGTGGTCGGCGCCGGTTAGAGTAGACGACCGTCAGGTGGTGGTTACCGACGGCGGTTGGCGCTAGTTACTCCGACCGGTGCTGGTGTGCGGGCTAGCTTCAATGGCCAGTGTCGGGCGTTGGGAAGAAACCATCGAAGGAAAAGAAGATGGGTAGAAAGAAAAAATAAAAAAATGTAAAAGTGGGAAAAGACAAAAGGGAAAAGAAGACATTCGGAGAGGAAAATTTGTGGGGAAGAAGGCCAAAAGGGATGAAGTTTAAAAAAAGGAAAGAAAAAGAAAATTGCAGAAAAAGTGAAACCCAAAAGCAGGCTTCGGGAAGAGGAGTCGCAGGGAAGAGACGTAGTAAAAAGATGAAATAGGGAAAAGACAAAAAAATCGATTAAAATATTAATATTAATATAAAGAACGAAAAAACAAAAGAAACAAAAAATGGGTCTTAAGAAATCGATTTCGTCTTTTTTAGTTTTACTCCGAGTTTGTGTCAAGCGAGAGGACCGGATTGGGTTTGCCGGTCCGGACCCTTTTTTCTGATTATAATAATATTAAATTTTTTAAAAAATATTAATATTAAAAAGAACAAAAAAAAAATTTGAAAGTTCGAGTTTTTTTAATAAAAAAAATCAAAAAATTGGAAAATGTCAGGAAATTCATATTTTCTTTTGAAAAATTTTACAAAAGATTTTATAAGCTTTTTTTTAAAAAAAAAAAATGGAAGTTTCTTAACTCTAGAGTTGTGCTTAAAAATTTACTAAGCCTTTGGGGCCTTACCTTAGGGTTTCAACCGTCCTTAGGGACAATTGTCTGAGTGCACAATATTGATGTGTGGAGTTTGGCTTCTCTTTAGTCTGGTCAGGATTAGCATTTGTCATCTCTATAGTATTAATTCTTTGCTTTCTCGTGCAATTTATTCCTTAGTTGCTAATTGTTATTTTAATGACTGCGCACCCGCATGATCACATCGCATGTTAGTGGATAAACATAGAATCAATTCAAACTGCCTGCCAAAAATCATTTTGTTAAAATGAACAAGATTAGGTACCGAAAGTGCACTAATTAGTCAATTAGTGTAATCAAGTCCCCGATCCTAGACTTTCTGGTTGCGTAGGAAGTGAGGCACGCTCCCATGTCTCACTTAATTTCTAGCCGACCCCAATAGGCTAGTGGCGACTCCTTTTGTGCAAAATCTTTTAAGAATATCCCAACGTCACGCGGGGTATGGGCTTGGGAGAGCTCGCGCCTGATCATGGGCCTTAGGCCTGTCCTTTAGGCAATACCCCTAAACCTGTTCCCTCCCCCCGAGGGTAGGTCGCGACAAGCACTATTATGGTCTTGTGCTTGTGCCTATTTCATGAGCTCTTTAGAAAATAACCCTAACTTTCATAAGAATCAGCACTACTTCTAAGTTCATATAGGTAAAGTATACTAGTTTATAATTTACTTCATTAAGAATTTAATTCAGCTAACAAAACATAACAAACGATATTGATTTCTCATGTTCGGGCTAATATCAGTATCATCAAATTCAACAACTTCTTTTTACCCATTGAACCTCACAACTAGCGATATACTAGTATTAAGTTGAATTACCATTACTAGTAATTTTAATTGACTTTCAACTCCACTTCTTTTGAGGTCATATGGCTACGAAACAATTGCTCTAAGCATTTTACAAGACTGGATTTGATTTGTATTTGTTTGTTTGCAGTTAAAACAAAGTAGATCAAACAGTCGGGACAGGACAGAGTATAACATGTGTCGATGTCGAACATATGAGCTTGACAAAGCCCGAGCAGCCATAACTAATGTTGATAATATCTCTAGAGCTTGAACTCACAAAATTTCCTTATTTGAGTAGGTTTCTTAGTTTCAGTGATTTTCTGATTTGAATATAGTCTCCTGAGAAGAAATTTTCCTATTTTGGATTCTTTTTATGTATGAGAGGTGGGCTTTAGTTGCAGCACAGGAATTGCAATTGTTTTGAAACTAGTAAATCCAGTTATAAAGCATCTCCTAAGACGCTTATGTATTAGGAGATGTTCATGGCTAACATCTAAATGGTTATGTTTCATAAGCACTCTTGTTTAGCAGCAAAGTAGCCATTTGCCACGCTAGGTCTCTATGAATGATTTAATTAATTTTCTATGAAGTAGAACTAGTTCAAGGCGAAATATAAGAGTGATACTGACAACGTGGCACAGTAAGCTAATTCACGATTGATCGAACAACAAATTTTATGTTTTATAAATGAATGAAGAAATCTATTCTTTCATTCTTTTTCTTTTTCTTTTTTCAATTTTTGCAGATGAATTTCTGCAACATGCATGTGACATGACACAGGAAAAATCCTTGGATTTATGGAAGGCGCCACCTCAGTGCGTGAAAATAAAAGTTTATGAATTGTCATATTTTTGTCACACTCCAAATCCCTACAAGGATAGGAGTAATGACATGGCCGTCCTTCCATTTGAAAGACGCACTTTAATAGTCACTAATTGAGGGACTTGAAAAAATACGATCGATTGATGGAATGAGCAATCATAGTCTATAATACATATCTCTTCTAAATAGATCAAACAACCACTATACATATTTAAAAGTGTAAAGCACTATCGGAAACTCATATTTCAATTCTTTAATATATATATATATATATATATATATATTTAATCTTATACAAGTTGTTTTATTTTGTACAACTTAGAAAATACTCATTTAAATCATTATAAAACGTCAATGATCAAGTTCATTGATTAATCTCATCAAAATCACGTGCTAATAAACCATTCATTAACCAATCTTAAATTACATGTTAATGGTCCGTCCATTGACCAATTTATTGCTCAATCTCAAACTATGGTCGCCTAGTGACAAGATGACCAAAATTCTTCCATTGATAAGGTCTCAATTACTTATAAGTCGATGGCTCAACTTACAAGAATATCCTAACCGATATACATACCCACGAGCTGCTCAATGGACTCACAAGTCAATTCGGAATCAAATGACAAAACGGTTTCATAAATCAAACATATAATCTTTCTCAACACACCTTTCTGCTTGAAATACTTTATGTAAAACATTTATCAAATAATCTTCGAAGTCAATTCATAAACTAGTTTGTAAAGCTATACATATAATTTCACAATTCCTTTCGTCAAATCATTCTCAAACCCACAAATACTAAAAGATAGACATTGCATGATGTAGATATTATAAATTAAACATGCTTTAACAACTCGTACGATACTCAAATATTTATCACTTTCATGACATGAGCTTATAAATTCATAGAAAATATAGCACCACTCACCTAGAATACCTAAAAACCAAACAACAATGCTCACTCAAATCGAGAATCCTAACTATTAAACGAGAATTTATGTCAAAACCAAATAAAATACTATAAATAACTAAGAATTGGCTAAACTATGCTCAAAACAACTCTTACACGTCAATAAATCGCTCACACAAATCGATTATTCATATATAAACGTAATGTGAAACTCACACAATAAATACTAAGAATTGGCTAAACTATGCTCAAAACAACTCTTACGCGTCAATAAATCGCTCACTCAAATCGATTATTCATATCTAAACGTAATGTGAAACTCACACAAAAAAATCTTAAAATTTGGCTCTAACTAAATCGTTACTCTAAACCAACTCAGTCAAACCCCACGGCCCCATAATGTCATAATCCACAATTTCCATAAAATCTCATAACTCAACATCTCAAACACTGGACTCCGCAACTTGAACCTCACAAAACTTCAAATATACAACCTAACTCCAAAAACTACTCCGAGTGGCAAAACAAGGGCTGCGAGCAACTTTCGGCATTGCAAATTGGAGTCAAATCGGCTTAGCAATGTCCCCGTGATATGCATGTATACAGGCGAAAACCATTTCTTTTCTTTCCCCTTTCTTCTTTTTCCCTTCTTTCTTCTTCTTTTCTCTTTCTTTCCCCTTTCCGGCGTGGCCTCTCCTTTTCCTTTGTCTTACGACGACGGTCTTTCTTTTTTTTTTTCCCTTTTTTCTTATTTTTTTTACCGAGTCTTTCTCTTTTTTTCCATTAAAGGTAGGTCCCACCACCTTTGACTTGGTCAACAGAGAAGGCCAATATTACAATATAAGAAAAGATAATGTCAAGCATGCAAGAGAAATTGTCATACACTAAGGGGGGGCAGCAACAAAATTCTGCGAATGAAGCTAAGGAGAGGTTATAATAGTCCTGGCAAACCTACAAATGGTTGATTGCATGATGAGAATGTGAGGCGTTCCTTAATGGCGAAGTTCTTAATGGGCCTGATGTAAGACGCCAGTGTAAAAAAGCGAGAATTAAAGCAAAAGCTAAAGCACGATGAACGAAACCATCCGTGCTTCAAGGAGCCTTTCGCTTGGGGAGAGAGGGAGAGAGAGAGAGTCTAGAGAGAGAAAAAGCGGAGCTCGAGCTCGAGCTCTCCGGCACTTTGCTTGGGCGAAAAATGTGAATGTAACCCAAGTGAAAGCCAGCACTGATTTCGCAGTCGCGCGTTCGCTTTTGCCTGCTTCTGGACACTGAGAGAGACAGACAGAGATAGAGAGAGTGGGAGAGAGACAAGGTCGACGACCGGTCGTGAGGCCGACTTCGGGTTACTACGCAATCGTATTGGACGTGCGCGAGCTCTTGTTGTTCCTCCCCCATGCCTTTTTGATTGTTCCGGCGTTTCTCTTCGGCTTTTTTGCTCTCTGCTCTGCTCTGCTCTGCTCTCTCTTTGCTTCTGGGTTCTACATATTCTGCTTCCTTCTCGCTTGGAGCGCAAGGGTTTACGGCGTGATTGGGTCATGAAGCTCAGGCTCCGATCCCTGGAATCCGAGGATACCCTCCAACTCGACGTGCCCGACCCCTGCTCCCTTCCCCTGCTCCGCCAGATCCTCGCCGATCGCCTCTCTCATCCTCCTGGCTCCTCCTTTCGTCTCTCTCTCAACCGCACCGATGAGCTTCAGTCGTTGAATCCCGCCGATTCTCTCCAGTCTCTCGGCCTCGATTCTGGCGACCTCGTCTTCTACTCCCTCGACTCTGGTGGCTTCGCTTCCCCGGGAGATCGCGGCTCCTCGAACCCCGATTTCTATGGAGGAGCATTTGATCAGGTCTCTCAAGGACGCGAGGGCATGGATTCTGAAAATTGGCCCGGTTTAGGAGGGCGACCTGAGGAGGCTGCGGATTCGGAGATGACCACCGATTTGGTTCCTGAAGATGGACGGGAAGTCGATGCTTCGGGAAGGGCCGATGGTCGAGGTAATTCTTCTTCTGCAAGTGTCGATTCTGATGGCGACGGCCTTCTCGCCGCGGATGGATGGGTTGCGGGTGGTAATAAGTCCGGCGAGCCTTACTTTCTTTTTAAGGGGGCTTTGACACAGAGGGCTTCGGAGGAGGAATTGGGTAGGAACGGCGGTAAGCTTATAGTCATAGCGGTGCATGCGGTCATGCAGGAATCCGGTTTCGTCGCGCTCGATCCGGTGACCGAAATGCCTGCTGATCGGTTATGCGGGAATCCGGTTTCGTTCCGGTATAGTCTGCCGGAGCTCGTGGCTAGGAGCCAGAGTCTGAATATGCCCGAGTGCGTAACTTTGACGTATGAGAGCCTAGGTAATACCGTCATCCCTTCTTCTTCGGGAAAAGAAGTTCACGAGCCGTGGGCCTCCTACCTCCACACGGCGTTGGTTTGTCGGGCTTCCGCCCATTGCGGAAATTTCCCCACTGCTCTCTCCGCCTCCGCCTCCGCCTCTGCCTCCGCCTCCGCCTTGCGTAGGATCATCACTGTCTATGGATCTTTGGCTAAAGCCAATTCGGATCTGCGTACCGTCTTGGCGGGATCGCCTAGGGTCTGTTGTTTGGATATGCGCAGGTGTTTGTGGGTGGAAGGCGATGACAATGATATGGAAACGCATGAGGATGTCGGTTTTTCGACTCCATATCCTGTAAAAAAGATGTTCGAGTTTTGGCAAATGGTGAAAGATCGCTTGGCATCGCCACTGTTACGAGACCTGACCGAAAGTACCGGTTTGTCGCTCCCGTCTTATTTCATGTGCCTTCCCCCGGAACTCAAGCTCAAGATTTTCGAATCGCTCTCTGGCGTTGACCTTGCGAGGGTAGGGTGCGTGTGTTCGGAACTCCGGTATTCGACAGCCAATAATGACTTGTGGAAGCAGAAGTACATGGATGTGGTTAGTGACTCGTGGAAGCAGAAGTACATGGCTGCGTCTAAAAGGAAGACAGAGTACATGGATGTGTCTAAAAGGAAGACAGAAGTCACAGAACGCCGAGGGACGATATTCTGGAAGCGTAGATTTAAACGGTTGTGGAAGCGTAAAGTTGAACGGCGGGGGGATAGTAATTGGGATGCCAGGAGGTGGAGAAGATGGATATCGCGTAAATTTGAAAGATGAGGATGTGTGTACGGAGGTTGAAGTTTTGCTGTCAATTTAGTTCTACAGAAGTCTCACTTTCCATGTTACCAATCCTGACTAATCCATTGTATGTGAAGTTGTGTTCTTGACAACCACTTTCTTGTTTCAGTAAAGTTGATTAGAGGTTCTCGGGCAGAATAGAGAAACGGATTGCGTGGCACTGTTAGGGTACCCAATATTTTCTCGGCAGAATAAAGTTGATTCGAGGTGACTTGATGTCATGGGTGCATTGACCGGTGATGATAGAAGTGCCAGCATTGTGAGAAAATATTATGTACAACTCGGATGCCGACTTAGTAAAGAATTAGCCCATTCACCTTATGACCCGTGTCGCACGCGAGCCCACCTGTTAGTCACGGTCTCCTTCTCTCTCTCTCTCTCTCTCTCTCTCTCTGACTCTGTGGCCATGGCGACCATGAACCTTGGGCTTGAGCTTCGCAGCCATGAGGCAAAAGAGAAAAAGAAAAGCAAGTGTTGCAGAGGAGAAAGAAGGATGAGAAGAGAGGAGCAAGACCGTGAGGGAGGGAGAGTTCGCAAGGTGAATGGACTAGTTTTTTGCTGAGTTGACATTAAAGTTGTACTTAATATTTTCTCCAGCATTCTGATTTATTAATGAGGTCTGTTCGGTTCCAACTAGACAATTTATACACATAGAATCACTCGATTGCATCATATGATTCATGTCATATGATCGACCTAATGGATTAAAATCAGTATTACCATGTGTATATAGCTTGCGCTTTCTGTCGAAGTTTAGGCATCACAGATCGATGATTCTGTGTAATGGCGTGACGTCCCCCATTTAAGTGATTAAAAGTAAGAACTTACGTGAAACAGGACTAAGCGACTGGCCTGCTTCATCCGGGACATATTAACCCAATTGAACACAGCAATAGAAGTAGTGAGAACGTCTTTCAAGCAATTGCATGAAAGATAACAAGCCAACCGGTAACCAACACAAGAACAACAGAGGTTCTTTCTGATTAAGGGTTTACATGGAGATAAACATAAGCCAGCGTAGCAAGTTGCAACAGAGATCTTAAATGAATTGGCTCGAGTGATGACATTTTCTGCCTCAATTAACTCGAGGAGTCGTTCGGGATATTCTTCCGTCTTCCCGAAGCGCATATGGACCAATGCACTGGGGGTGGCGACACTTGCACCGGCTAAAGTTGTCAATATGAGTTACTAACCTATATTGATAGGTCTAGTTATAGGACAGGGGACAGCAACATGTGCTGATGTTGAATAGATCTTTCGATAGCTAAGAACTCGAACATGCTTCAATTTGGGGAAGGTGGAGGAGATGGAGAAGAGCCTGCGAACACAGCCCCACTCAAGTGCGAGTTGCACCACATTCTTTGTAATGCCCTGGCATGTACACACACTCAAAAGTTACTTCGGCAATAGTGCAAGTCCTTGATTACCAAATTATTAGCTCTTTGAAAAGATGTGATCATCCATCGAATTTTACCATTCATGGATGCTCCAGTTCATGAACCGGGTCACTCGTCCGTATAATGCACTCCGTGGCCAATGGCCACAAGACGACAAAGCTCTGCCATAACAAATGTCAAGAATGTGTCTCAAGTTTAAATCGATCAAGAAAATTTGAAGTAGGAAATTTCCTATTTTAAATTGGTTTCCTAGTTTTAATGTTTTTGTAATTTGAATATGGTCTCCTGAAAAGGAAATTTCCTATTTTGGATCCTTTTATATATAACACATGGGCTTTAGTTTTAGCATAGGAATTGCAAGTATTTTGAAACTAATTAATCTCGTGGTAAAATCCATGAATTCTTTTGTGAACACCTCCTAAGATATCTAAATGGTTTTTTGATTAGCACTATTCTTGTATAGCTCATTTGCCACGCTAGGACTCTGCGGATGATTCAATTGATTTTCTATAAAGTATAATCAATTCAAGGCAATATATAATAGTGCAATAAGCTAATTCATGATTGAACAACATATCCATGTTTTATAAAGGGAAAATGACACAAATGGCTCACGAACTTTGACTCAATATGCAATGTAATTCCTGAACTTTTAATTTATTCAACGTGATCCTTAAACTTTTAATTTATTCGATGAGATCCATGGTCTTTTGGTATATGTTTAATATAATCTCTGGA
Organism: Eucalyptus rudis; assembly: GCA_019915205.1. Classification (NCBI taxonomy): domain Eukaryota; kingdom Viridiplantae; phylum Streptophyta; class Magnoliopsida; order Myrtales; family Myrtaceae; genus Eucalyptus; species Eucalyptus rudis. Next base: position 2,247,695 of record JAHMTN010000109.1, on the reverse strand, counting down.
CTATAGAAAATATTCAATTATATCCCTAAATTTGATTTAATGAAATTACAACATGAAATATTCTCATATAATTTAGGGATTACATTGAACATATACTAAAAGTCTAGAATCACATTGAACATGCCAAAAATTCAGGTGCCACATTATATATAGAGTTAAAATTCATGAATCATGTTGAATAAATTATTAATTCAAGAACCATATTATGTATTAAGTCAGTGCTTTAGGAAGCGCTGAGGGCCGAGGTAGTTCTTCTTCCGGGACTGTTGGTTTTGATGGCCACGGCGCTGTCTCCGTGGATGGGCGGGTTGTGGTGCGTAGGAAGTTCTCCGAGCCTTACTTTCTTAAGAGGGTTTTGAAAGAAGAATCGGGTGGCGACGGTGGTGAACATAGGCTTCTAGTCGTAGCGGTGCATGCAGTCATGCTGGAATCCGGTTTTGTCGCGGTTGATCCGGCGACTGGAATGCCTGGTGATCGATTCCATCTCTCTGATCAATGTCGGTCAACGTCGCTGCTGTACAGTCTGCCTGAGCTGCTTGTGGCTAGGAACCAGAGTCTGAATGTGCCTGGGAGTTTGCTTGTGAAGTTTCAGAGCCTAGGTCAATTTATTGGTGTCTATGGATGTCTGCCTAAAGCCGAGTTGGGATTGCGTAGGCTCTGTTTGGACCGCCGCAGTTTTGCTCCTTCCATAAGGTCGATGTGGGCGAAAGGCGAAGGCGACGATGTGGAAGAGGATGGTGGTTTTTCGAGTTCGTATCCCGTAAAAGCAGTGTCCGAGTTTTGGAAGATTGTGAAAGATGGCTTGGCATTGCCACTGTTAATAGACTTAACCAAAAGGGCTGGTTTGCCGCTCCCAACTTGTTTCCCAGGCCTTCTCACGGAACTGAAGCTCAAGATTTTCGAATCGCTCTCTGGCATTGACCTTGCAAGGGTAGGGTGTGTGTGTTCGGAACTTCGGTCTTTGACATCCGACAATGACCTGCGGAAGCAGAAGTGCGTGGATGAGTTTAAGAAGAAGACAGAAGGCTGAGGGATGATCAATTGGAAGCAGCGTTTCGCGAGGTTGTGGAAGGTGAAGAAGAAGGGAAGAGGGAGAGTGGTTGGTCGGAGATGCCTTCGCAACTGGACAGGCTTTGCTCTTTTAGGATCAGACTGGGAGCCTTGTGGTTTTAGGAAGTATAATAGGATGCAATTATGATCGCTTTCACTCGGTCTCGGGGTTCCTCCTCTTTTCAGGCGGCCACTTCGTCGAGCTCGATTCCTACCCCAACTGCAATCTGGGGGAATATAATTGCTGACGTGAGTAAAGATCTGCGTAGATTTTCATGACCGTGGCGCAATGGCTGCTGAGATTTGTGGCACTGGAGGTATATGAAATGGTTGCTGTAAAGACAGAATTGGGTGCTTAGCACTTAGGAAGATGAGGAGGGTATAAAACTAGGATGAGGATTTGATTGAACTTTGACAAAGGTTGAAGTTTTACTGTCAATTTAGTTTTACTGAAGTCTCGCTTTCGATGCTGCCAATCCCGAGTTATATCCTTTGCACATGAAGTGTTCCTGAGACCCACTTTCATGTTCCAATAAAGTTGACTAGAGGTTCTCTTGGCAGAATAAAGTAGATAAAAATATTTTCTTTCCCAGCCACGAAGTCAATTAGAGCTGACTTGATGTCACCATTGCGTTGACAGGTGATGATAGAAGGGCCTGCGTTCTGGCTTATTCACGAGGTCCGTTCAATTCGAACTAGACAACGTACACGTACAGATCATTTTAAGAGTTACTTGATTGCATCCTATTATTAATGTCATATGATTAACCTGATAGATTATAATTAGTATTACCATGTATGTATAGCTTGAGCTCACGGCCGAAATCAAGGCATAAGAGACCGATGGTGCTGCCATTGCACATTTAGATGATTAAGAATACGTATTTACAAGAAACAGCCTCCGCAGCCTGCTTCATTCGGAACATATATCCAATTGAACACAGCGGTATGAGTAGCAATTACATCTTTCAAGCAATTGCAAGAAGATAACAAGCCAACCGGCAACCAACAAAAGAACAATGAAGGTTCTAGCTGATTTAAGGATTTACAGGGAGATAAACATAAGCCAGCGTAGCTGGTTGCAACAGAGATCTTCAATGAATTGGCTTGAGTGGTGACATTTTCTGCTTCACTTAACTCGAGGAGCTGTTTGGGATATTCTTTCGTCTTCGAGAAGCGCATATGGATCGATGTACTGGGGTGGTGACGCTTGCACATCACTTCCGTCGTGGACAAAAGTCGCTCCAAAATACTGTCAAATAAACAGAAGGGTATTACCATTTAGATCATGGAATCAGCAAAGTGCTTCCAAATCAAAACGCAGTCAAGAGTTCCGAAGAGACAACAGTAGACAGAAAATCAAATAGAAATAAGCCTGAGCAAATGCTGCGGAGTTCAAATGATGCTACTACATTATAGAGTCCATAAATTTGTACTATGCACTTATACGTACATCGATATACCATCAAAAGGACAGGAAAAGATTGCAAATGATAGAGCAAGTCACCATTCATTTCATGTTGAGAGGTGTTACATCATACTTTCCTGGTGATTAGAACAAACGCAAATGCCACAGCATTTCCAGACTGAGACAACGCCCTAGACGTTAAATCAATTTCAACAGGTGAGATTTAGAATATTTTTCACGGACTTACATATCAGAACATCAAATGTGCTTAAATTACTATGATGTTAGGCACTGACAAGTCAGCTAGAAAACAATATTCCACAGAATTGGTTCTCAATAGCATAATAAGTGTGGCAAATAGCTATGATGTTAGGCACTGACAAGTCAGCTAGAAAACGATATTCCACAGAATTGGTTCTCATAGTGTAATAAGTGTCTGGCCAGCGGCAATCTAACGGAAGTCACATGTACAGCAGGAAGGCCAAGAAAGGTAGCTTACGAGGTACAGAGCAGAAAAGGATGCCACAGTAATAAGTATCAGTGGCCAAAATGCCAAGAAGAAAGTCCCCCCAAGTGTTAACAGAAGTTTAGCCCGTGGAATCAGTCCCTGCCAAGAAGAAATACATAATTTCAGTTTCTTGAACGCACTTCGCATCAGCCAGAACAAGGGGGAGAAAAACAGTTGAAACTTATTTTTTAAGCTCTGAGCTATAAAAGTTGGAACTTGATAACAAAAAGGAAAAATAAAAAGCTTGAATTTGCCAACCTCAAGGCCCTCACTGTTCAATGCCATGGACTGCTCCCTTTGGTTGGTTAAATTATTTCCTGGTTCGGTAGAGACAGCATTTCTTTTTGAGAAACCCCTCTCTTCTTCTAATTCATTGTCGTAGGTGCTCTTTTTTGTGTCCTCAAGCAATGAAGTGGGAGTCATGCCCCTCCTTTTTAATTCTTTCATAAACAACGATTCAGGAGGTTCTTCACCTGCAGTAATTTTATAATGTCACTATAAAGAATTGGAGCAGCTCAACTCTTATGCATTCATACTAATTTTAAACTAAGAAAAGGTAATGTGTAGAGATTAGTACTGGTGAGGAATCAACGCATCTCACTGAGGCATCACAAATTCACAATCAGGCTTCACTGACAAGATTAAAGAAGGAAACCTTGATCTCCAGATGTCTTTTATGAGCTTCAGAAAGTAAATGGTGGGCGACGAAATCTCTCCTCTCCTCTCTCCCCACAACACCCCTGTTCTCTCTCCTTTTTCTTTTTGGACAAGAGGGGAACTCAATAAATCCCAAGAGAGTTCCTCAATTTCCATCTACTAGTAGTGGTGACAAGAAATCCTGCTTAATCTGAGTAACCAAGACCCCTTCTGCTCCTAGACTGTGATTCAGCAAGCAAATTTTTTAAGATCCACAAATGAGCTGCCAAAAGCGCACTGCACCATTCAAATAGACTAATTCCAATAAATGAATCCACTCAAGAACTAATTATCACCAGCACCACTCGCATCAGGTTCACGCATCCCCCGAAGACTACAAGATTGAGTCGGTTCAATATCATCAACCATTGTGGGACGCTGTATGAGCAGTGGCTCCTTCTAACGCACACAACATGCAGTTTTCAGGAGAGAGACTGCACTTGTAAAGCAAGAAAGCAAACAGAACTTCTCAGATGAAATGAAAAAACATGAAACAAAGAATTTGTCCCATATAGTCTCAATTCATCCAACGGGGTAATCTCGTGACGCTCGAGATGCATGTCTCGTGAGTGTAGCTTGAAAGATGAAATTGCAGAGCATACCCATAAAACGCAAAATATCAAACAAACAAGAATGAGCAAAGGCAGCCCAAGAATCAAGCCGCGCGAGGAAACCGCCCGGAAACGAAAGGAAGCATCTTTCAACACGAGAAACAGAGGACGAAAAGGGAAGAAAGAAGAAGGGAACTTGCCATTTCCATTGCCCTTCCCGTCGCCGCCTTCCTGGACTCTACACGAGACAAAAGACCTCCTTTTGAAACCATCCCACGAGTACCCACAATTCGCCAATCTCAAATTCCTCCTTCTATGTTCCGATTCCTTAAACCACCTCGGGCGCCCGCTAAATTCCGATCGGGGGACAGGGGCGGAAGCAAAAGCGGGTTTCGCAATTTGCAGCGAAGCCATCAGCCACAGAGACTCTGTTCAGTTCTCTCTGTTTTCAGACAATCTGCATCGGCGGAAGGAAGAATTTCATGCTCCCGCGTGAACAACGAGAGAATCGAGTTGCGTAGAAGGAAGCAGCCGCAAGCGTGGAGCGCTTTGCCTTCTGTCCAGAGGAACAAAGTATCCAGTGGTGGTGACAAAACGCAGGGGAGGGGTGGTGGCTGTCCTCTGTTCTCAATCAGGGGAGCGCAACTTAGCGAGTGGGGCCGGGGCATGGACTAACGTGCGCTGCTTTGTTTTGTGGCTGTGGGTACGTGACTGCGCTTCGAGAGATCGAGAGAGAGAGAGGGGTGGCGACGTGGAATTTGGAGGCCGCCTACGGTCGAAGCTCCCGCAGAAGGGCGGTCCCATTTTGATGTTTGGCGTCAGATGGAGAAATTATCGTTATTTTGTTTTTATTATAATTGTTATTGGCATGAAATGGATTTGCAATGAATAAGAACGGACGTTCGAAACTCGAAGCGATTATTCGGACAATTTTCCGATGAAAGGATTCCGTGAGAGATTACTGTCGAAAACGTCGTTCCATAGGAAAGAAGCGGAAAGTCCAAATTGGTTCATCCAACGTGCGCCAAAAGAGTCTCTCCTGGACAAGAAAATGGCTTTGCCTCTATTACCTCCATTTTAGTCCAAGTGACGGCCCATGCACGTACGGAACTCTTCAACCGCTTTCTTGCACGCCTTTTGGGTTGCAAATGGGACAAGGAGGATATGAGTTTTGCAATGACTTTAACATTGTATCTGCATACTTGATACGTCTGTATCGGATTTCCCTCTTGTTCTTCCATTTCTCCTTGCCTTCTCCAGTCCGGAACTAACTCTCTCTCTCTCTCGCGATTGACATTGATTGTTTTACCTCGTCAAAGTTCTCCAATATCGTTAGCTTCAGACGTATGTGGATAGGATATCTAAACTCCCTGTTCAAGATGCATAGCATTTCAGGTACAATTGCTTTTGAACAGAGCCATAAACAAGCTCCTGATTAGTGTTGCACTTACTCTACTTAAGCGGTCCAGGTTCAGTAAAGTGTATGTATGCCTATCCTTTGCGTTCCTCTTGTCGCGCAAACAGACAGCAAGCGATTAAAACTTTGAACTAGCCAACTTTAGGGCAAGCCTGATTATATTGGGTCACCAGTTAAGGACCCAAGATTGAGCCTGAGGGCGTTGCATCAGACCACAAAAGTGAGGTTTTTTATATATCCTCTAAAAGTTCAAAAAGCAATCACGCATTATCCAATTGCAACGGGTAATACATGAACGGCATCGTGTAAAGAAGATTTCTGCTGCACTTGATATACGGAGGATCTCGTGTGCGTCTTCAGACTTATTGTGTGGTTCTTGAGTGCTTAGGAAATGGTCTTCACCTGGATTGATTGGAAAGCAGTAGAGCGTGCAGCGGTGGGAGTGATGTCCGAGACCACCAGCACAGCGTCTCCCTCCCTCACCAATCCTTCAGCCTTCATCAGATCGATGGACTTCACGATGTTAGCTTCCATGTCATCTGTCAAGTCGACAAAGAGGGGAATGACCCCCCACTGCAAATTGAGAGCCATCCTGGTGCTTCTGTCATTCGTGAACGCGAATATGGGAGAGCATGGACGGTTCCGTGAAAGAAGAGATGCCATTTGTCCATGTTTTGTGTACACAAAAATGGCATCGACGCCGAGGTTGTTAGCTGCGAAGTGAATAAATAAGTGCACAAAATCCATGTTAATTTCAACCAGTACAGCTGATCTGTCCAACAATAGATCATAACTTAACTAGAAGCAAATGTGATGAACTAAAATTTGTGGGTACTCGGATAAATTATACAGAGTGTCTGGGATTTGGTTATTTATTGGACCATAACCTGAGAGCCTGGGGTGTACCAAACAAGTCTACCTGGCTAACGGCACGAACTGATCGCAATTTTCATGCAATATTTTAAGAGAAGGTACTTGATTCTTGGCTCCCAATATAATCACCAACTGCTAGTCTAATGGTGCTTCAAAAGCAAAGCATATTATAGTGGAGTATCTAATGCTGGTTAGGGGTATATATGAGATATTTTGCATTATGATTAAACATACATGTAAGAATATTAGAATGCTGAAGAAAAAGGAATATTACCCATTTCAGCAGCACAATCACAAATTTGCTCAGCAATACGGTCAGGCAATGACACTCCTAGTTTACGATGATGGAGCATGCTCTGTCGGTTCTCCTGCCGGCTCCACGTTTCCATCCGATTGCTAGCCATTCGCAAGACAGAAAGAGCTTTCTGTCCATGTGATCCTATCGCAGATTCACCAGATAACATCAAAGCATCGGCATACTGTCTAACTGCTTCAGACACATCTGCAACCTTATGATCCGAGCATCTAATCAATGACTTAGACCATAGGATGAAATAACAGGCAACTAGTAATATACTTTAGCCCAATCAGCTGAATATTTCATTATTGTTCTATTTCCGAGAGAATTTATGGGTTTTTCAGAATGGACAGGGGAAGAAGAAAGAGGACAAGTGCAGTAAATCTGCACAGAACAGACGTTCGCAGCTAAGAGTAAAAATCTACTAATAACTAGATATATCCCTCTCAGTGAATGTAATTGGCCTGTCTATATGACAAAATTCATTCCTCGTAATAGTACCTCGGCACGGGTTGGAGTGGGAAATTCAACCATGGACTCAAGAAGTTGCGAAGCTACAATCACAGGCTTATTCATTTGCCTGCAGACATAAGTTATTTCCTCTTGGACTGCTGGAATCTTCTCCAGTGGGATTTCCACACCAAGATCACCCCGAGCAATCATGAGACCATCGGAGGCTTCAACAATCTCCCCCAATTTCTGAAGAGATTCTAGGCTCTCTATCTTTGCCAATACTCTAATTGATCTGGTACAAAAGAAAGAATTTATGTTGTAGATTCCAATATCTAGTGGTTACATACAACAGTACGAAAGGAAACCACAGGACTTCCTTTCTTGCGTACTTCATGCACCACTTCAACTTACATGGATGATTTGGTGGAAATGTAATCCTTAAGGTTGCGGACAGCATCAGCATCATTTACAAATGACATTGCAATGAAGTCTACACCTTCAGCAATTCCGAAGTTTATGTCAGCCCAGTCCTGCAAATCAACCATATAAGATGGTGAAGTAACAAACTTGAAAGGAATTTGTGGATTTTTTGTATTTGAAATCATCAATTGTAGGCTTGCAGTGCAATTTCTCCATCTACGGACACCAATCAGATTATTCAATGACAATGAGAGGACCAAGGAGCATCAAATTAGAATTTCTGACATATGTATACTGTTGTTTAATTAGTGGGAATCAAGAAGAGAGAACACCAGCTTGATAATCCTCTCATCTCCAGTAATATACTTCCCAGCAGATGAGTCCTTTTTCGCATCCATCCTTGTAAAACAAAGCTCACTTCTCACTTCTATATTCACCACTGTTTCCATCAAATGTGAAGGTATCAATGATTTAGATGGTAACGGCATCCATACATTACTATGAAGTGCTGAGGGCATGTGGTAAGTCTTAAGCCCCAAACCATGCGATAGAAATACTGATATAGTATGTGTAACCCGTGGATAAGTCTTCAACTTACAATATTATGAATTGCCTACTTCAGAAGAAAGGAAATAAGGGACCGCAGCAAGATCTTATAAAAGAAGCTGCAAGATTTAGGTCTATTAATGGTTTGCCAGAACCAACTTTCGTCCCTTATTTCTTGCAAATTTTAGCACAAATGGAAATGCATGTGGCTCTAGGATTTCTCCTTTTCTCATGTTTTCTTATGGTCGACTATAAAATTCAATGACCCAGCAATGAATGAACACCATGCAGAATGTCCACATTGAAGCAAGAACATGTCATTTGAAGTGTCAAAGAACTACCGAAAGCAGTAAGGTCCAAGGAATATAAACAAGAAACCAGGATTATGAAATCCACCTTTCTAGACAGAGTAGGCAATTTGTAATTCCTCTCAACAAGCTTCCCATCTCTCCAAAAGCTGAACTTTGCACAGGGTAGAAACAAACCAGAATCTGTGCACTTGCACTTCAAATCATTCCCAATCTTTTCAATGACTTCAAAACTTGCCATGCCTCCATCAATAACGAGCTCATCACCAACCTCGATACCTGCACGTTTAACATAAAGAGGGATGGTTAGACATCAAAATATGTCAATAACATTAAAAGACAATTGTCTTTGCAGTAACTCATACCTTCAGAAAAACCGGAGTGGTTTGCTTGGACAGTGAAAGGGCGGGAACCCTCAAACTTTTTCGTAGTAAATAACCAAAACGATCCTTCCTAATTTTCTCATAGCAAAACAAAGCCACATGAGAATAGGAGTAAGCAAATTAATGTATCTTCCATTAAGATGAAGCTTAAACATTAATGCAGACCAGACCAGACAAAATTTCGCAAAAAAGAAGTCCAGAACTATCGACACTTCCTAAACTATGAAGCATTAAGTGATCCCTCGGTCGCACACTGACCTCTACTTTGACAGAGGAAGGAGCACCATGATCAACGACATGAATCTGACTGCCCTCGGTATCAATCATGACCGAAACACAAAATCCCTTTTCTTCATTCAACTTCTTGATCTTCCTAATCACATCCAAATGCCACTTCCTCGAGTTGTGACACATGTTGAGCCTCGCCACATTCATCCCTCCTAATGCCAACCTCTCCAAATCCTCCAAGGAGGAACAAGCAGGGCCAATAGTGCACACGAGCTTTGTCTTCCTCATCCCCAGAAATCCCTTCTCCCTCAACTCTTCCTCCGACACGACATCAAACCCTAAAGCACCCTCAACCTTGCCCACACTCTCAGCTGCTTCCACTCCCACTTGCAAGACTGCTCTAACTCCAGTAGAAATCCTGCTCTTCAGTTTCCCTCCAGAGCAATAAATCATGGGCACACCAGAAATGTGGCTCTTGAAATCGAAGGTTGGGATCTTTGAACTGATCTGACCACAAGGAACAGTAAATTCCCCTGCGACTGCCATGTTTCTCACGATCGATTATTATCGCTTACTTGCAGATGAAAACCTGGGGACCAAGCTCAGGAATCAGCTTTCTATGAACTCTTGAACAAGCACTGGCGGAAAATGTATCGAGTAGAGACAGATTAAGGCTTTGAAATCGTAGAGTCCGTCAAGATCTGGACTTTATGATGAAGAGAGAGTGAAGATACCAACGAGGGTCCGATTTCTTTGAGAGAATACCAATTATTAAAAGCAAGAAGGAGACCACAATAGGTCAAAGAAACCAACTTTGCTGCAAATTCTGGTACATCTGCTGCCGCCATTGGTTTAGCATTAAATAAATGCATTAAAGAAAAAAATGGAGATTGGTTCAAAGGACGGAGTAGTTCACTGGCGGTGGGAACTTTTAAAGGGTCTTCCAACCTTAACGGTCAACCACCATTCTTCGCCATCATTAGCGGGGCCAAATGTCCGCTTTGACTTCAACCTCTTAACTTTGCAGAAGCTGAATCTCCATGATCTCTCTGAGTCGTTTCTTTCTCCTGTGTAAACCAATAGCAATCACGGGTCAGCTCCATTTTCTCCAGTGCTCTGTTGTACGGACACGGACATGAGACTACAGACAAAGAACAGATCTCAAATCGGATGTTCTGTCCTGGTCTCGGGTCAGATGGTCCCCAAGTTTTCCTGACCCAAAAAGACAGCCTTTCTCGCTTCAAAGCCTAAAGAAAAAATCCAACTTGGGTGGTCCGTGAACTGTGATGCGAGACAGCCGCGTATTATCGTAGCGGCATGATAACGCTCCTATTTCTCTCAATTTTTGTTCTTTTATTCTCCAGAATAAAAAAAAAAATGAACAAAAATCGTTTGGTAAAACATTTGTTCCCGAAAATAATTTCTTTAATTTTTTGTTCCGATGATAGTTTTGAGAAGCAAAAAAAAGTTACATCTTGTTTTCGGAAATAATTTCTAGAAATAAGCTGATTTTTATTTTTATTTTTATTTATTTCTTTTTTTGCCGCGCCCACCGCTACCGCCCGCCGCCGCGTAAACAAGAATAAAAAATGAATAAATACAAAAAAAAAATTGTTGCGTTACCAAACGCATTTCTAATTTTTTTTTCTATTTCAAGAGTAAAAATTTTGTATAGTTACCAAACAAATTCTTTTTATTTAGAAATTGTTTCTCGGAATAAAAATAATAAAAGAAACTATTTAAAAAAAAAAACTTTTCCCTGAAACAAAAGCGTTGTCATGGCCAGCCGTATTATCGTGGTGGAACATATTCTTGCAAAGACGAATATTTTACCCACCGTATCAAACCTTATTTTAACGAGAATAACAAGATGGAAGAATCCCATTCTAATAAAATGTCCGCGATGCCTAGGCATCTGGCATTTTGTGGAGGGCAAGGCAAGACAACCTCGAATTCCTCGAAGGCAACGTTGTCCTGTCAAAAGTTGGGATTGGAGAAGAAAATCGTCGCTCGCCAAACCAGGAAATAAAACGAAGGGGAGGGACCCAAGGAATATGCACGCGCAATGGAAGGCATATTCTATTAGTAGCGTGAAGGGTCCACCAAATCTAAGCCAGCTAGAGGCCACTACAAGATCTCTGAACAGACCGTATCTGTCCTGGAAATGCGTGCTCAGACACGTCCGGATCGAGCAGCAATGGGGCATTTCTACTTCGTTCTTCCGGATCTTGTAGTTGTAGAGCTGGGTTGGTGTCTTCCAACGGTGTATACCCTCTCCATCCCATGTCAGCCGGTAATTCATTTGGTACTTTCTTTTATATGTTTCTCCAAGGACTAATGTGTAAGCATTTGCTCTGTCTTCATTACTCACAAATCATACCGAGATGAATGTGAATGATTTTTGAGTCGCTTTCATATTTTTCGACTCATTAATCAGGTTTGGTTTTGCAGAATGTGGATTTTCTCCTCCTTTTTTTTTTTTTTTTCTCCTTTAGTTCTTTTCCGCTCGCTTCTTCTCTGTCTTTCTCTCTTTTTGCTTTAATAAAAGCATTCCTTTTCTCTCCAACTTGTCTTTATGCACTGTTTTAATTATTTTTTTCCAGGACAATGCCCTCTTTTGCCTTGAACTGCGAGACAAACTTCACTAAATGGAGAAAAACATCGTTGTTTATGTTTTTATCATTTTCTTCATCTTTCATTATGCATAGCTTTAGACATGGAGCGAATTGTTTCGTTACATAATTTGTAGTATGTGTCATTCATACATTTTAGAGTATTGTCCTTTTAGAAAAAAACTTACTGTGCAGTTAAGAAATTTTTTTTTTGGTCGGTTGCAGTTAAGAATTGACTTAGTGCCTATTAAAGATACCAAATAAAGAAAAAAGATTTATTTTCTTACTTTAATTAAAAAAGTGATTCTCTCACTTGACTCGATACAACATCCCTCACTTTGGGGCAATGGACATGTAGGTTGTGGTCAATTTTCGGTCATCAAGACTTGAAATTTAGTTACTTTTGAAATATTGTCATGTCACCCACTAAATTTTATGAGCCAACGAACTGGGTTCCATCTCACTAAACAATACTTCAATACGTGAGGCATAAATTGTCATCTCAAGCACGTGTGCAAATTACCCAAATTGATAAAACGTGTCAACTCAAAAACTTTACAATACATTTTTAAATCAACATAGAAACGAGAAACCTGTGGATCATGTGCAGCACGTTTTTTGCCTTCCATCGTTTCACCCCAAACATGATTGCAACTTCTGTCATCTTTTGATGGACCGATGCAACTTGTCGTGCTACTTGCAATATTCAAAACACTTGATGTAAAATGGCATAATTTTTTTTTTTGTTGGAAGACTTTATGTTGATAAAGTAATAAAAAAAACACTCGAAACAAAAATGATTACTTCGATAAATTCTCGATGAGGTCATCGAGAAAAAAAGTAAAATATCAAAATGACCAATGGAACTTGCTATTTGCAATATTCAAAACATGACGTAAAAATGACATAATTGTATTCTTTTGTCGGAAGACTTTACGTTGTCTTGGGAGTGGTAAAGCGATAAAAAACACTCCAAATAAAAATGATTACTTCAAAAGATTTATCGACGAGGTCATCTACAAAAATGGTAAAATATGAAAATGACCAATGGAACTTGTCGTGCCACTTGCGAGATTCAAAACACTTAATGTAAAAATGACATGATTGTATTCTTTTGTTGGTAGACTTGGTGTTGTCCGGGGAGTGATAAAGTAATGAAGAACACCAATCAATAGGTTTCTCGGCGAGGTCTTGGAGGAAAACAGTAACATATCAAAATGACCATGTCAAGGATAATCTAAGAATCAATTGAGGCATGATTCTGAGAATATTCTCAAACCGAAAAGACTAATGATTTTGCCGTCCGAAGTTACCGACCTACTTCATATATTCAAATGGGCTAAATTTGACGCGATTCGTACTTCGGTATCCTAAATTTATGAAGGATTGAAAGGGACATTGCGTGATTTCAGGATTAGAAACATCGACGACTTAGACACATGGAAGTCAATCATGTTATCATCATGTCTTTTCCTTCGGAAATTAAGTCAATCTTGGAATACAATCTAATCTTGGGTTGGTTTGCTCTACTTGTGAATATATATTTTTCTTTCCACATACAACATTGAGGACGCAATAAGAGAGATAACGAAGTAGCAAAACAATCGTGTCGGATTCTTTTATTATCAATAGAAAATCTTACCAAACGAAATCCGTACTACTACATAAAATAAAGAGGATCTCTTGTCGTAAGAGATTCCAATCCTTAATATTCTTCCCAAATTGTTCTAGATTAGTTATTTAATAGATATCTTATAGATAGACGAATCCGTACATAGATAATTATGTTTAGATATCGCATATATTTAGATATTTTATATCTTATATACATCTTTTACAAAAAGAAGTCCAAATAAAGGAGATTTTTTTTTTTGGTCAAAAGGAGATTAAAATATTATAGTTTAGCGGAATTCACTAGCTATTAGGATTGAAGTGCCGAAAGGAGAAATAGGAAAGAGATTTGGAATCATGAATTTATGCAGATGCCTAATTAATTAGCATAATGAATGAGAAGTTATTTAAAAAAAAAGATATGGATCAGATTAATTAGATAATCTTGTGGGATATCAATAAACAATTAGTGAAATACCAGAAATGTAGGGACAAGATAGGAGATTGAACTGCCTAATCTTTTTAAATATTTTTGGGCGGTCCGAATAATCCTTTTTTGATCGACCCTGGTTATTATTACAAACTTACCAAAAAAAAATGATAATTTCTTCTTTCTATTCTTTCTCAAGACCGCAGTAAAAAACCGGACCTTTCTCTTCTGGGGAGTGAATATTCCTTCCCCCCCCCCCCCCCCCCCCCCCGCAACGCATTTCAACTCCGCTGTAAAATGCCTTCCTTCCCTCAAACCCCACCACCCCGCGGCTTTATATAGGTTACATGCAAACTCCCTCTCTCTCTCTCTCTCTCTCTCTCCCCGTGATGCAATTCTAGATAGATTGGAGAGCTCCTTGGTGGAGACCGAGGGAACCCAGTAAAAAGCTCGAGAAAGAAGGATCTGGGTTGGCCTCATTTTCTTGTGTTTACACGGGAGGGATCCAGGAGCTAGGACGGAGGCCAAAATCTTGGTCCTTCATTTGCATTTAGGACTCGGGCGGCGATACTGCATTCGACGGTGGGCATGAGGTTAAGTAGGGAGACTTCCAGCGAAGACGAGGAAGAGAAGGAGACACCGGTGAGTCCACGCATCTGTCCGAGCTCACTCGACGTCGATTACATGGTGGTAGTGGGCTACGCGCTGACTCCCAAGAAGAAGAAGAGTTTCATGCAACCGAAGCTCGAAGGGCTCGCGAGGTGGGTATTCTCGCTGTCGGTACACGCGTGCGCAGATCACGTGAAAACTTTCCGTGATAACTTTTCGTTTTTAGGTTCCATGAGTGCTTAGATCGCAAGTTCTTGAAGCAAGAAGGCCCCAAAAATCTGTGAAAAGTTTATGGTTCTGGTTACCCGACTTCGTATGGGGTTTTTGCTAAGTTTGGGTGAAATGTTTCTGGTTTCTTGCTCGTCTCTTCTTGGCATTTCCTGCTACAGTTGCGAGTACTTATTGGGTAGGCAGCGTTCGCTTTCCCGGATCGATCCAACTGTTTTTTGCTTGACCTATTATCAAATCACCATGGTACCTTCGTTGTTCTTTGCCAACTGTTTCCGAGGAATATCCCGAAATATATACCTTTTGGATGAGTCCAACGCCATGGGATCTGAAGTCAATACTTGGTGTTGACCCCCCAAAAAAAATATATTTGGTAATCTTTTTTTGGCATGCTTTTGGTCGGAAACTTCCGACCTCTGGTTTCGCGCCTGTTGGGGTGTTTATTTCCCCATGTGTCCTTGGAGTTACTATACTCATCTTATTAATTTTTTTTTTGTCCAAATCCCTGGCTTAATTGCTCGCTGACCGTCGGTTGCAGTTTCAGTAATTTCATATAAGTCCAGACTAAAGAAATGTCATGTTTGTTTATTATCGTCTCGGTGTCATGGTGTATGTAAAAGAAAATAACAGATTATCAGTCGTCTACAGCATGTAATCACTCCCGGTTCCTTCTCGGCTTTGCATCCCATGCTTGGATTTGATAGATCAATTAGTTTAGCTTTCATCGGAAGGACAAAAAATTGAAACAAGAAAATAAAAACTGAAAGTATCAGCAGTTTCAATAAGACTTGGCTTTGTCTGGTGGAAAGATTGTATAGCATGTGCTTTTCAAAGTTTTGGGAAAGTGATCTTTATTAAGCGCCATTGAGTTAGAAAATGGAAGATGTCAAATTTAAGAGTCTCTAGAAATTCACTGTTTCTAGGATGAGAAGCGTTCATTTGAAACTATAATGGTGGACCGTCAGATAACATTTTGTTTGATGCAGAAACAAGGGGATACTGTTTGTCGCCATCGATCTCAGCAGGCCCCTAGCAGACCAAGGTCCATTCAATGTTGTTTTGCACAAGGTTTGTTGATATTTCATGCACAGGTCAACTTGCGGACTACCTGAAAAGCTCTGTACTTTTCGAACTGCTGTTAAGCAACTGACTAGCCTGTGTTCCTTCCAGATATCAGGAAAGGAATGGTTCAAGATCATTGAGGTCCGTCCTTCTCAGCAATGTACCGCGTGTTTTATCTTCTCAAATCATTGAACAAAAATTATAGAATTACTCTGACAAGTGCCTCTCCAACTTTCCATGAGATTACTCAAAATTTTATATTATTCCATTGTGAATAAATGATTAGAACCTGAAAACTCTGACCTTTGAGAAAATATTATTCTGAGACAATTTGTAGATTCCTTGCTTATCTCCTAATAACCGTTACCAGATGGTTGAAATCTGTTCCTCGAGAATGCAATCTAATGGGAAATTCTTGGGTCAATGGACGTAAAAATTCACTCCCTAAGTTTCTATATTTCTTTCTGTAGAAGCAGCAACTTTTGGTTGAAAAAAATCGTTATACTTGTACTAAAAGCCAAAAGCAGAGGCCTGGGGACAAAAAGTGAGACCCAAAAGAACTTCTAAGTTTTAGCATCCACTGACCTTAGCACATGAACTGCTTTCTTTGCTTTTTAGTCAGACCAAATCTCCATCTACCTTATTTGCATGCCGGAAAATATTGAGGCTTCCAGAAAATTCAATGCTTTTTGGCCCCTTCAAAGTATAATTTGTACTGGACTTTGTTGTCTACTCTCTCAGAATCTAAGGATAAGATTGTGAATGATGGAAGCCTCCTCAATAGAGTTTGAGGCTTTTGTTTCTGCCAACCAAGTAGACTCATTTCCAGGAGCTCATTTCACTGTTGGTGTTGAGAGGTATTTTTTGGATTATGTGGCTTAATCTTCTGAGGGATTGGAATGGTTCGATCATTAGAACAGTCAGATAAGCTCTGTGCTTTTTTAGATTCCATTCTTAATTAACATCTGGTACAAATATATTTGACCCCGGTACAACAATTGGATGGACCTTTAATCTCTTTTCTGAGCTTCCTAGTGTAAGCAAGTTTCTCTGATACTTTACTTAGCCTGCCAGAGTTGACATGGTTTCTATCTATCCTTGTTGAAGGACTACCTGAGAAAACATCCAGAAGTAGCTGTAATTGATCCTCCTGATGCTATTGAACATTTACATGATCGCCAATCTATGCTCCAGGATGTTGCAGATCTAAACATGCATGACTGCTCTGGTAGTAATTTTTTTTTTTTAGTTCGTATTTTATGAGAAGTGCATTAGCTTAAATGGAAATCTCCTGTTTTGGAACTAGATGGCATAATGTCTAAATTAGCCGTTCCTTGATGCTGACTGACTCCTTTTTCTAACTAAAAAAAATAATTTTTTTTGTAGGCACAGTGGGAGTTCCAAAGCAATTGGTCATAAGAGAAGATTCTCAATCCATCCCCCGTGAGGTTGCTGAAGCTGGACTATGTTTGCCACTAGGTACGTTGTGGCTTGAAGGTCATTCTGACACCGGATGGAATAGAACTTGCATTTCCTCCAACGACTTATCTCCTCCAAAATTTGCGTTACTTCCAGATTTAGGGTTCGCGTTATAGGGTTGACAATGTCTCAAAAGAATTCCCTCTAAATTCCTGGGACCAATGACTCAAAGCACACAGAGAGTTGCATGTGAGCAAGCGTGGGGTGCATAGGCGATTTTCATACTTTTCATGCACTGAGTGTGTCAGGATTAAACAATAATGACACTTGCTGAGAGTCAAGTGAGTTCTCTGTTACTGAGGCAGGCTTACTAAGTTTTCTTGGTTGTTGCTGTTTCAGTTGCCAAGCCACTAGTGGTGGATGGAACCTCCAAGTCCCATGAACTGTTTCTTGCTTATGATCAGTCCTCCCTTGTAGAGCTTGAGCCTCCCCTTGTTTTGCAAGAGTTTGTCAATCACGGTATAACTCTTCTTTTATGTTTTTGGGGTATCTGTTGCTAGATAGCCTGACAATCACATCACGAAAATTAACTGTGCGACAACTTGTGCTTTGTTTGTTGAAGGCGGTATTCTCTTTAAGGTATATGTTATTGGCGATTTTGTAAAGGTTGTCAGGCGTTTCTCTCTCCCAAATATCAGCAGGCGGGAACTTTCTAAACTCACTGGGGTGTTTCCATTCCCAAGGGTTTCCTCTGCTGCATCTTCTGCGGAAGATGCAGATCTCGACCCCGGTGTAGCTGGTAAGAGATATCAAACAGCTTTGTTTTAGGTATATCTTGATGAGTGAAAATTTTCAAGTCAGTTTCTAGGTGTTCTTTTGCCGGGGCCAGAAAACCATGAAAATTGTGGGTTTAATCGTTCTATCAAGTATTTTTTAGTGAATGTAAGTCTGAGTACTAGTATTCCGTCCAGATTTATGCTGTTTATGTCATCTCCATCTACGAGTTCGGATTGGACACTTCCTATTTAATAACGTCCTCTGAAGTTCTATTAGGTAAGTGAAAATTGGGGAAGGCACGGTTTCCTTTCAGAGGAAGAAACATGAGAGTCATCAGAGAGAAGTTCCCTTTTCTCTTTTTTCATTCACTATTACAACTTCGCAAAATGTTGTCGACTTCATCTTAAAGCATCTGCAAACACAAGAAATCGCAGCATGAAACTTTTAAAGTTCTTTTATTTTTGAAACTATTTATGAAACGTTTGTGGTTCATGATTCATTCAATGTTCCACAAACAATTTCTTACCCTAGTATATCTCTAAATGTTTTGTCATCTTTCTCGATAAAACACGTACTTATGAGTGGGCATAGACCATTTCCTAAGACCTTTTCATAAGTTTGGCTTCCCGTGCAGAACTCCCTCCCAGACCCTTACTGGAGAGGCTTGCCAAAGAGCTCCGCCACCGGCTGGTAATGCATTTTG
This sequence comes from Eucalyptus rudis, assembly GCA_019915205.1. Classification (NCBI taxonomy): domain Eukaryota; kingdom Viridiplantae; phylum Streptophyta; class Magnoliopsida; order Myrtales; family Myrtaceae; genus Eucalyptus; species Eucalyptus rudis. The sequence goes on along the minus strand of JAHMTN010000109.1, from coordinate 2,229,105 downwards.
CGCTTCATCCTGTCTATACTATGCCAATGGGGCGGTCGGCGCCTCTTTTATATCTGGTGTAGCCTTCTTTGTAACTTAATTATTTCCATGTCTCTGCAGGGTCTCCAGCTGTTCAACATAGATTTGATAAGGGAGCAGGTGAATAGAGACATGTATTTTGTCATTGACATCAACTACTTTCCAGGCAAGTAAAATAAAAACACATCTTCATCTCAACCTAGTGGTTTTTGGTGAACAAAAAGCTTGTGAAAATCTACTCATAAAACATGCATCCTTCCTCCACCGTCATGGTTGGTTATAAAACAGCTTTTGAATGCCAATGCAGGTTACGGTAAATTGCCCGGCTACGAGCATATGTTTACCGATTTTTTACTGAGCGCCAGCAAAAGCAAGGAGAAAACTGGAACTATGGGAAACAAGTTCAAATTATGCATGCAGTATTAGACGGTCCTCGGAATCCACACAGTTGACATATATCTCTGACTGGTATAGAATGCCATTTGCCCAGCCGCCAACAAGAACCCAAGGTTAATCCCCCTAAACATTAAAGTTTTTATTTTGTGGTTTTCAGGTAAGTTTGACCCAATACCCGGTGCCCGCCAATCTGCTTCAGATAGCATTCAGGAATTTAGCACCTTTTATCTCTGGAACGGAGCATCAGACTCATTCTGTTGCAGAGGATGCACCTTCAAAGTCATGTCCAGTTATATTTGTCAATATACATAATCCAATCTTTCATAGCATCACGTTTGATGTAACATTTTAACAGTTATCTTAATTCGTTCCAATAAAAACAGGATCTTTTTCTTCATGTTTGACACAATTGTCACAATCCAACATTTCAGTATCTTATGCAGTTTAAAGAGGGACAAAGGGAATACTAGCAAATATTTTTGAGTTGATGATCCTCAGAAAATATTTTACACCAAAATTTTAAGGGCGCGACTATTACACTAGGAGTAAAAGACAAGTCTCCCATAACATGAAAGCATCCCCCCAGATTTCGTCCCAGAATCTACCACTGTTGAGGTTCTTAGAGGAGCCAACCACCACCAACACCTCATAACTGAAGGCCATTGACAGTAACGATCATTCAACCGCATGCTTCACCCATTATTGAAAGGTCACAAACACGGAGCCACGGAAGATGGTTAATAGATCATCTCTGTGCAAGTGCCGGACGGCACGTGCCAGCTCAGCATGAGGACGAATGGGGTCCCTCTCTTAAAGGACATCAACATCGATGACACCACCACAGCAATAACTTAAACCCAAAAGTAAAACCCCAATATCACATGGTTCACACCATTAAGAAAATGTTGATGCAACTAGACTCTGTACTTAACAGTGAAGCAAAGCAAGAAATTTTCCCCACCCAAACTTGTTCCCTGCTTCTCTTAATTGTAAATGATATAGTATGTTTTGATTCCATATACATATCAACTTGGACTTCTTCATTGTCTCCCGACTGGGAGCTCAACATCTAGACAATAAGTGCATAATCTTAGGATAGCCCTTGTCTATCAACATATGCCTCGTCAGCCCAGATAAGTTGTGGCCGTTGTCTCATGATTTCCATCGTACATTCTCATCACATCAACGCTTTACAAGTTGCTTCTTGACATAAAAATATTGCTGGTCCTATGCACAAGTACTCAGTCCCCTATTAATTCAGATTGCATCTATACAACATGAGTTTCCGTACAAAAACTACAATAAACCGTATAATACATTATGCTACCTCTGAGGTACCAAGACAAATCCCAGCTATGCACAAGATATATACAACATATGATTATCTTCAGCTCACCAGAAAGGACACCACCTGTAATGAGCAGATTACAGATAATTAGACTAAGAACTGCTGTAACTTGGAAAAAAAAAAAAAGGAAGAGGAGGAATATTTCACAGCCAAAGATGGATCACGTGTCAGTCTGACAACTTATGATGGGCCCATGAGTACAGTGCCACAAACAGTCTCAAGCAACACAAGAAACTTAATCACATGGTCTAGAAAGAACCAATAGATTCATAACCTTAAGCATCCCTAAAAAAAAAAAAAAAAAACAGCTGTGTCCTCCCAAAGATGTTATGCCACCTCCTAAAACATGACAACCAAACAAGCAGCCCCTCTAAGCCTCTGCTCTGCAATTGGATTTCATTTAGGACTCTTTTATTGGTGCAAACCAAGAAAATATCAGGCTTCATATAGATGAGCATTCCTTGAGACCACCCAAGCATTGTTTATCAAGTATAGATATGGCAGAATTAAAACATCAGAATAGCTTTGCTCTTAGAACAGTTGAGAAACACAAGACATGGATTTTAGAATGAGATATAACACTAGAATGTGAATATCTCTTACAGTTTAGCTACAATTCAGATCAACAGGATAAGCAAGTGTATGATTTTTGTCATCTCTTGATGAAATCGAGATTAGGATACGAGAAGGTCGTTTGAGATGGTTTGACCATGCTGAACAAAGACTTCTGAATTCCCAGTGAGGAGACTTGAATAAGGGATGGACACATGGGTTCGAAGGGGAAGGAAAATACCTAGAAAGATGTGGAAAGCTACTTCAAAGAACTTGCAGCAGATCTAATGAAGCATTTAGAACTTCCAGCGGACCCAATGAAGCATCAAGCTCAATGGAGTAGTAGAATTCATTCAGCCAATCCCACTTAGTGGGATAAGGCTTTGTTTGTGGTTGACAGATTATTCTATACGCAAAACCCGGGAAACTTGATTTTCCAAATTTTTTTGCAGAAGCAATGACCCTTGTAAACTCAAAAACACATTTAAAAACGACAAACTATACGATGCCAAAATACAAGTAACCCAACCACCAAACCTAGAATTGGACTTAGCTACCCACTTTCCACAGATCATCTTCAATTTGCTGAGTATTAAATCTATACCTCGAACGTATCTTTAAAAAATTAGCTTTGTGCAATGCATGTAAGAATCTAAATACACTAGGGAAAATTAGACCATCATCCAATCCAGCCATTTTGACTCCTAAAAGCAATCAAGACAAGCCTCGAGACATTTGGAAGCGTAAAGCACATGCATGTAAGACAGCTACAGTTTCAGCACAAACCAACAAAGTGAAATTACAGCACCATACCCAACATAGTTCTGGCACAAATTTTCATGTGATGTAGCTTGAATGATCAACTTTTGAACTTGAAGTTTAACAGATAAACCATGATCTTCACGAGAATCCCCTGAAAATAAATTGCTGTGAACCATGGAATGTTGGTTAGGGCTGCTGGATACTGGAGAGCAGGAAAAATCACGGCCAGTAAGCTTATGACTCATCCGAGCCATGACCATCACAGCACGTTCATTTAGCACCTCGTTAGCATCACCAAGTTGATTAACAGCCTATACAAAACATATCAAAATGTAAGCATCTATTAAATCATGGAAGTTTCAAGCTCTTCCTCTTCTGAATTTGTCTACCTGAAGAAGCTCCCTTTCTCTGGCACCACGCTGTGGCTGAGGAAGCTCTCTATTTTGAGAAGATTCTTCAGCATTCACAACAGGTGGGACGTGAGTATTAGCAAACATTGATACTTGGGGAAAAAGACGCCAATTAATAAGAGGGTCATGTACAAAAGCCTGAAAACAGATGAAACGGGAATTAAATTCCTTCAATAGTTGTATCATCCATGATCTTAGAAGAAGTTCTATCATCTCTGCATGAGCACAATTAGCAAAATTTTACATCAGTGCAATCACAAACTTCAAGACACATGGCTATTAGTTAAAGAGATAGAAAGGAAGAGCGAAAAAAAATTCCTAGTACTCGAATAATTATTCCCCTGTCCCTTCCACCATGCAAATATTTGGATACATAATTCACTACATACAAATCACCATGCCTTAAATAATGCGTTCCATCAATTCATGCCCAAAATTAAGAGACAACAAAAAAAGGGAACCAATCTGAAAGGCATACCTCCATCATTGCCATTACACTGTCCCTATTCGTTCGAAGTACTTGCATCACATTTTCGCAAGTTGAACGAAAGTTCCCCTCAATGCCACTAACCTCCATTGCTTTCACAAGCATTCTAGTCAAGCGGAAAGGTACCTGGATCACAGAATATACTCTAATAATTAGCCCAATGACTTAATTCATGTACAGAACTAACATCATCATGCCTTGCTTGTTAGCTTAGAGCGTGACGCAGAGAAAAGCATTCTACCTTTTCAGGGAATTTTTCTCGGTGCATCGAAGCTTCAAAGCAGTCTCCAAAATCAATGTGTAAGATCTTTCCACTGTGACACAAGAGACATTCAGCATACTTTGAAACTAAAATCCAACCTTGTTCCTTGCTTCACATGATTACCTGTAACGGTGCAACATAAGGTTGCTTGGATGGCGATCACCTAAGCCAAGAAGGTAGCCCACCTGCAATCAAATCCAAAAATTAGTAAATCTAACACAAAGTTCTGCAAATTCAAGTCTTACCAAATTAAAAAAATGTAAATGTGTATTGTTTTTCCACTGATGTGCTGAAGCTAAAGGTTTCTTATACGAAGCCATTCAAAATCAGTTGTTTTACTCCGACCAGATATTCAAACCTGTTCATGTATGCCTACATTTGAGAACCCAATGATTTTTGTCCATGTAATCACATGTTATTCTCTCCTTATTAGACACCAATAATTTGATGAGAGCCAGACTATTTGAAATAAGGAAGTTAAATAGAAAAAACAAGGATAAATGTATGAAACATTTGTAGCACACTCTTTGCACAGTAAGCACATCTAATTTTATATCACACATGTCTAAGTGCTTACCGTGGATATTCTAAGAGATAATATTATATTTGCTACTGCAAGTAATTACAGTTCTTGCAGAATCAGAAAAAAGATAGGAGACATCTTCCTCTTTTGTTCATATGAGATGCCAGAAAGCATATACCATGCTCATGACTGCCAAGCTCCGAGTGTAATTAGTCCGCCTCTCCAGCCAAACCTCAGAAGTGCGGCTCTTCAACCAGAGAACCTACCAAAATCCAAAGAGGGCATTATGAACTGTTAATCATTGGTTATAGATTTCAGACTGATTATTCCAACCCTCTCCCTTTCACTTCCTCTTCCCCAAAAAATGTTAACAATAGATTACCCTTGCAAGGTCATTTCCTTCTGTATTCTGTAGTGCATACTCAAAAACTTCAACTTTGGCTATCAGGGGCAAATGATCATAGTCTGGGGCAAAACTTAGCATATATTTGTGCTCTTGATTCAGAGTGATCTGTTAACAAGAATAAAACATTTCTTGAATGAAGGCAGCTTCCCTTTGACCAAACAAAACCGCTCGATCACAGAAAGTGCAAATAAAAAGTGTTAATTGTACTGACAAGAAGATAATATAGAAGTCAACCGACCTTCCTGGCATCTCTATATTCTCGGATCAGTTGGTGTAAAGTGTCACAATTTGGGACCCATCCAATTAATCCACTATTTGGGGATAATGGAATCACAGAATATCTTTGGATTGACCAATCCTTTTCAGCCGTTTTTCTATTATTTTCCAACAAAGTGTTCACCAGACCAAAGAGCTGAGAGGAAGAAACTTGTTAGGATGTATAGATATTCACTTGACAGAGAGAGAGTGGTAACACAAAGCATGAGCAAAAACAATGGGCCTGATTGTGACTCAGCCACCAAATGCCTGATAATGGCCCAAAAAGAGGATAATGTGAAGAAAATCAAGATGAACCTGCATGACACGTTCATCCTGACGTAGATCTTCATGTCCCTTCAGCAGAAAAGTGTATTCTTCGCCATCACTCCCATGAATAGTTAACTTTCGAGGCCTCTGCTTGGAGGTTATCACATCCAGCTGCTGAGCAAATGATGCAATTGTCACCACTTCTTCATCTGGAAAACAAACACCTCGTTGGTATCAACTAAACTAACTTATTTCTCCTTTAACAACAAATTATCAGTTTGCTCTCTCTTTTTCACCTGTACGGTATGTCCCAGGCACTGCAAGCTGCAAGTTGCAACAAGCCAACAACTCCGGAGAGACAGACTGATAATCCACAAAATAGGGGTCAGCGCATAATTGCAATGATATTGAGTGCAAATGTTAATGACAGAATCTACTTCTTGCCTGGAGGTCCAGGGTGGTGAGACTCTGAAGCTGCTTGTCTATTCGCCTAAATACATGATAGTAAAGATCCCATGCCTGGTCAAGAAGTAGCACATATTATAAGTATCATATGGTAATACTGATATTCATAAACTCTTAATTGACCGGTAGAACCCTGAGTGAAAAGGAGGCTAGGGAAGTGGTTATATTCAATCAACTGATCGAGCCCTGGCCTTGGCAAAGAATCCTACCAATCTGGAAGACTGCTTTAGGGGAGGGGCATTATGTCCTGTGCAAGCAGGCACGACACAAATTCACATGACCACACAATTTTTTTATTACACCCCAAAGAGTTAATGTTACCCAAGGTTTCTTCCTAATAGACTATTAAAGGCTATGGTCATTAACAACTGAAATGATCTGTTTAAAATTATGAAATGATGGTAAACAAAGCCACATTCAGAATATCAATTGCTGGAACACTAGAAGCATAGCTGCAAGCTTTAGGGGAGGGGCATTATGTCCTGTGCAAGCAGGCACGACACAAATTCACATGATCACACAATTTTTTTATTATATCCCAAAGAGTTAATGCTACCCAAGGTTTCTTCCTAATAGACTATTAAAGGCTATGGTCATTAACAACTGAAATGATCTGTTTAAAATTATGAAATGATGGTAAACAAAGCCGCATTCAGAATAGCAATTGCTGGAAGACTAGAAGCATAGCTGCAATCTATAATTATGACTCGTTTATCATTTTTTACCCTTTTGATGTTATTTTAGTCAATTTGCACAACAAAAAAAGGTAAAACAAATAATCTGAAGGCATGTGCAGACAGATTCTATAAAAAGAAGCAATATTATCCCCGCACCCTTTGAGTGCTTGATGCGTCTGATAACATGAGGCTATCACCATGAAAGAGAATAGGCAGTCAACTCGATAATGTGTAAAAGGCAACATGTTTCATCCAAGGAATAAACTCCTTTCATTCCTTTTAGTAATCTTTTCATCAAGCAGAACTTTCAAACCAAAGAACAACCCAGAGAACAATCAGGCAAAAACTGATGCAAGTAACACGCAGAACTTCATTAGGACAAATTCTCAGGATGTTACATGAAAAGCAAATAATCAGCAATAGCCGTAATAAAATACACCATCAGACAGCAATAAATCCAATGTTAATATTCCTCCAAATCATCAAGTAAATAATTAAAGAGAGACCATTATCTGACAAAGAAGAATGCCCATTTTATGGATGAGGACTCATACCTGTGTAAGCTCTGCATCTTTACCAGTTCTTTTATATTTCTTGCAACATTCATGTGCCTCCATCAACTCTGCATGGTAAGCCTGCATTGCAAAAGGAAGAAGAATCTAATTAGACTGTGAAAGTCCAGATTAACGACTAATAATCAACATAAAAGTTGAAATGAAGAATATTCAGGTCATGCAGATGGATAAAAAGTACAATGCTGTTGAAAGATTAGTTTTTCCACGTGCATATGCAATCATCATGACCAAATAAATAAATAAAAACATCCTGTAGACAACATTCAGATGGTGACCTCAATAAATGCCTTCTCTTTGATAGTTGTATTGTTTCTACTAGCCCCTTCCTCAAGCAAATCGTGCAATGGCTCCAGCGCCTTTAGCATTGCTTCAATATTATGCTCCCCGAAATAGAGGCGACTAGCCTCTTCCAATGCTTCATGCCACATTTCATGCCAAAGAATTGCAACCCTGATGAGCTCTGTCGACACAAGTTGTGCCTGTCAAAAGGGTTTACCTTCGAGATCAGCACAAACAACTTGCAAATCAATAATCTACATGGTTAAAGCAAATTTTACCTGGCGTACAAGCAGACCACTGTGCTGCCGTACTTTATCAACAACTTCCTGAGCAGCAGCTCTTCGTAAATTGCTTATCGATTTGCACGCCACTAGAAGAGGATACATGAGGGCCTAGGTAAAAAAAACAAAATTACTTCAACAGAAAGAAGATCCACATGGCACCAAGGACAACACATACAGAGATTGAAACAAGTGACTGTCCAAGCCAAAGTGCATAACTGCACACATCACCTCTGACATCATTCTTAGGGGGAAATATATGTTATTTAGTCATATTAAAAGGATAAATACAAGGCAACTTCATCCAGCATGTAATAGAGGGATTAACGAATGGAATTCTAGGTCACTGATCCATTAAGCACAAGCAGAAAAGAACTAGAGATGGAGTTTGCTGCAAGCTTTGGAAGCCTCAATGCAAACCTGTGGATGTTGTCGTCCAATGCGAACTAAAAGTGATTGGATAAGCTCTCTAACAGCCTGGTTGTTTGAATGAATTCTGGCAATTATTTGTGGCAGCACAACCAGCCATGTGTTGATTTTTACAAGATTAAGTCCTTTCTGCAGGGCCATTTGAACTTCCACAGTAGCTCCATGGTTGAACCACAGCGTGAGAAGACGAAGTATATCCTGAAGTAAAATAAAATTATGCATCCATGGGCAGTAGTATGACGAGAAAACAATCCTGATTTGGTAATCTCTATGCCAAAGAACAAGTACGATCTTCAAACAGTAAAACCATTTGTGAGGTGCTTACAATTCAACAACTTTCTTTTAACTCCATCAAATTTAACACAGGAAGCCATACTAGAAGGAACCCAGATACTTTGTTTAGGTGGAGAATCTCACAGGACTGTAGAAGGCATCATCTTGTTACAAACCCCCACATTACAGGACTCACTTAAACTAACAAATCAATAGTAGAGATAATCCTTCTGTATATTTATTTATTCAACTGTGCACACACGCTCACGAAAGAATGCAAGGTATTCTGCCGAAAGGCAGCGTGTGTTTGGACATCTTACAGGTGCTTTCAACAGGATGAATGCAACCAACAAATATATACAGGGAGTAAGTGATATGACTGGGCAACCACTTTAAAAATTATAAGCAAAGTTTCAGGGAGAAAGTCTACCAATTTACACTTCTCGTCAGCATTTACTACTCATCCATACTGTAGGGAGATTTTTTCAGTTATACACATGGGGGTGAAAACTGAGGTTTCATTACTACTGCTGCACAATAGTGTGGCTATCCCCTCCCCCCTCACCACAGAACTTTTCTGCTAGATAAAATGCAATTTGGTAGGACGTTAAAAAATAAAGCACGTAAAGGGCATCATTTCAAACCGTACCGCTACATAGAGCACATGGAAGTGTCCAACTTCAATTTTCTAATAGGTTCGTTTTAATCATCAAGAACACCTCTCTCTATCACCCCCCCCCCCCCGGGGGGGCCACGGGAGAGGGGCGGGGGATCCTCTCTCTGTCTCTCAATGATAAGCACTCGAGTCATAGTTAAAAGGAGAGTGGAATATTCATCTTGATCCTGACCACAAATGTCACCAACATCCAAAATAATGACTTCAGTGCACAATATCAAGGAACAGCATAAATCCAGAATTACAACTTCACAGTGCCCTACAGGGAAAAATTGCATCAGATGTCCATCTTGAACAGAAGTAAAGCCATCTCACATCACATCAGGACATAACGACTGCTGAAGACAGCATCTGTAGTATACTTTATAAGTGAAATTGACTTTGTTACCTTCAAACTATCATCGCCACCTTTTGCATTAGCCCCACAGGCAATCGAATGAAAATATCCAGTTACTGCTTGTACGACAAATTGGGCAGCAACCTCAGAATAACCTCTTATGGTATAATGCGACATCACAGCAGTATTGAACAATGCCCATTTATGCCATGCTTTTGCCCAGTTTGGTTCACATTCAGTGGCTCTTCCAAATGCAGTGAGAATTTCTGCAAGCGAAGGAGCTTATTACATAATAACCAAAGAGATCTTGGCAGTATGGACTAACAAATAAGGACTACCTTCTACAGTATCTTCATCTAAACCAGGATAAAGCACCCACTGCCAGGAACCAAGTGTGAGATATACACGTGCAAGCAGTCGAGCACTGGGACTTTTACTGGTTGTTAGACCTATTGTAGAAGTCGTCTGAACAATTGGTGCACTTGAAAGCTCTACAGCCAAATTCTGTAAAACAATATTTTTTCCCCCGTCAAAAACACAGCAACAAAATCAGAAAGGGCACTCATGTAACAAAATTGCACATGATTCCTTAAATAAAAGTCGTTGGACCTGAAGCCTAAGAAATGCATCTTTTCGCTTAATATCCTCGCCAAGAGACCACTGGTACTTCAAGTATGCCAGCATTACTTGCGGAGGACCACGGTATCCCACATTTTCAGATGTTTCAGGGTCAAACTGCTTGTTTATACCAAGCATGTCAGATCATGATAAACAACTTAATATCTGCATGCCTCTTTTCTTTCACTGCTGTAAAGATACCCCACTCACCTGCAAGAGCTTAATCAAGGTAGATCTAGCCTGACCAATTCGTCCACTTTTTCTACAAAGAGAAGAAAATTTGAGCCAAGTTTCAATATCTTCAGTCGGAGGTAGAACAAGTGCTCTAACGGCCAACAGGCCTTGCCACACCTGTCAATTAAGCGTCAGGAAGAAGTGAGAGATGAAAAACTACACCAGAACAGAAGTAAAATAGTTCAAAATAAATGTTAAACTCTAAAATAAACAGATAGCCATTTAGGCAGCGTTTGTTTGTGTTTCTTTTTTTTGTTTTTAAACACTTTTTCTGTTTTTTTGTTCCTGGGAACAAAAAAGGAACAGAAACGCATCCAAACGCGTTTCTGTTCCTTTTTTGTTCTTTTGTTCCCAGGAACAAAAAAGAAACAGAAATAAGAAACACAAAATTTGTGTTTCTTATTTCTGAAACACATTTGAGAAATACTTTTTTATTTCTTTTTTCTCTTATTTTCTTCTTCCTTTTTCTTTTGGCCGGCGGCCTCGCCCAGCCACGGCGAGGCTCGCCGTAGCTGGGCGAGCTTGATCTCGCCCAGATCCGGCGAGGCCGACCTCGCCCAGCGGCCGGCGAGCCTCGGCCTCGCCGGATCTGGGCGAGTCGGCGTCGCCTGGCGGTGGCCCGGCGAGGCCGCGCCTCGCCCGCCGCTGGGCGAGCTCGGCCTCACCGGGGGCCGGCGAGCCTCGCCGTGGCTGGGCGAGGCCGCCGGCCCTCGCCGGCCAGTCGCCGGCCATGGCCGAGGCCGGCGACCGGCCAAAAGAAGAAAAAAGAAAAAAGGAAAAAGAAAAAAGAAAAAAAGGAAAAATAAGAAAAAAATAGAAAAAATAAAAGAAATAAAAAAAATTATACAAATTTACCAAACGTGTTTCTGTTTATTTTTTATTTCCGGAACAAGTTTACCAAACGCGTTTTTTTGTTCAAAAATTGTTCCCCGGAACAGAAACACTTTTTTCTATTTCTGTTCCCTTGAACAATTTTTAAACAGAAACGCAAACAAACGCACCCTTAACTTCCAGCGAAAAGAATATAAATTTTGCTATAATTTGCAAGGTAAATGCAAATAAATCCAAACAAGTCAATCCCAGAGAGATGGATGATAAGATCAAATGTTACATTAAAAAAGTCAAGTTAGAGCCTAAAGTCCATCAATTTGGAGATATGATCCTATCAGATTTTTTTTTTTTTTTTTGGGGGGGTAAAAGTAAGCAATATAATGGGTAAAGGCCAAACTGTACCAACGACAACTTCAAAAACTTGCACTCAAGATGAACAAACTCATTATGAGTGGAAAGAAGCCGAGAGAAAAAGCCAAGCGGCTACAACAAGAACACAAAAAGAAGAGAGCACCAGACGGCAAGAACATCTGATCCTATCACACGTTTTTTTTTTTTTTTTGGTAAAAGGGTAATATTGTATTGAGCTTTAACCAACAATTACAAAAGATCCGGCGCCACAAAACTTGCACTCAACAAGTCAGAGTGAGTGGAAGGGAGACGAATGCAAAAGAAGTCCGCAAAGAATGGAACAAACAAGCAAAGAACAGCCTAAACAACAGGCAAAGGAGACCTAGCAAGAGGCAGGAGAGGACTGCGCAGGGCCAGGAAGGCTCCAAACCTCAAACCATGACCAAGAGCGACAAAAGTGAAGAGACTCTAATGATCCTATCAGATGATTTTTTTTTTTTTTTTCTGGTAAGGTTGATCCTACCAGATGTTTTTTTTTTTGGTAAGAGTAAGCAATATATTAATAGGGGTCAAACTGTACAAACAACACGGCTCCAAAAGCTTACACTCAAAATGAACACGCTCAAAATGATCCTACCAGATGTTAATATGTGAAAATATGGAAAAATTTAATCAGTTCACTTTTGACTCTTCTTAGTACCGCAACCCTTTTGTCTTACCCCCACTAAGGCAAGAGGATTGTTTAAATGGTTATAGATGCACGAGTGGAAAATGATAGAATCACAAACCTAGCAAGCTATCCCATAGCCTACCTCAACATTTCTTTTCACTCCTTTAATGCGCTCAGTCCACATATTCCGAATAAGGGCTCGCCGTCCTTCAGCGACAGGGTTTCCCGAAGGAAGAGTAGAGTAATCAATGACCTGTCGAGATTATTGAACATGTAAGAAAAGAAGTAACTTCCTTGATCACATATACCAACCCCAACCGTAGTAGATGATGAAACGAGGTTAAACCTCTTCCAGTTCCAGAAGCTGCTGAACACGGACCATGTTGATGTAAGCACGATCATAGCTCTCCAAGACCTAAGCAGGTATCAACAAATAAAAATTTGTTTCAAACTGAAACCACTTTATATGGACATACAACCAGAAAAAGCTCCTACGGTCTAGATCGGGGAAGATTTTACCAAAGCTAACAAATTGACTACAGATCATTAGCAAGAAGCAAGATATAATTTTTATCACCAATGTGTTCAAAACCTCTCTTCCTACATACCAGTCACGAAAGATACCACTTCCTCACATAAGGAGAGATTTAGACTCATGATCACCCAAGGTGACAAAGGAGGCCAAGAAAGATTCCGTCAACAAATTTTACTCACATACTCGATGTTTCATTTATCATCTAATACAAGTGCCATGAGTCCTGACAAACTGGTTCTCACCAGGCCTATCCAATGCCATAAAAAAAACATTTTAAATTGCAAAGTGCAGATCCAAATGCTAGAGTGAGCAGTTACAACCAAGGAATTACAGATCAGTCTGTAAAGGCCGTTACGTAACAGGAATGGTGGGCCCCGCAACCGTTACAAACCGCTGTTGTGGTGCTAACAAATATCATACACCGTGCTGTCTTTTGTTATTTTTGTAAATTTATTGGATGTATTCTTTTAGATATGTAGGAAACCTTAATGCCTATTAGTGAAATGTTAGTTACTCATTTGATTTCCAGCATAATCTTAATATCGATAAAAATCACAGAGATTAGTTTTACTTTTGTTAAGTGGAGTATACAAGAGAAAAAGGGGTGACCAGCATGATGGAAAATATGCATGAGAAAGAAGTGCAGCAGGAATTGTTTGTACAAACTTCGACAGCAGAAATTTCACTAAAAAGGATTAAGCTCTTAAGATAGAGTAAACTTACCAAAGCAGCAAGCTCAGTTGCCAAGCACTTTCTGGCCCTCTCAACATATTCACGCGCCTCATCATACTGCAAGGTACAAGGGAAGGTCAATGCTGAATATATCTAAACAATTGAGACAGAAGAGCACAGCAAACTACCTTCCCTCTGCGCACAAGTAAAACAGCCCTAAAGAATGTGCCATTGCTACTGCCATCACCACCACCAGCAGAGTTCCCTAAACCTCGAAACTTAGTTTCATCACCATCATCCAGTTTAGAGACATACTCCGCCATCTGATCCCACTCTCCCATGTTCCAAGCAGCACTAGCAGCCTATGAGTAACACAAAAAAAATTAAAAATACGTAACAAGAAAGAAGAGAAGCAGTGATATAAAGAGGAGCATTGATATGATAAACATCCTAACCATCGGTGCCATTTCTAGACGGGCAGCTGGCTCAGCTGGAGTCCAATATTCCTTACATATATTGTTGAGTTCTTCCCATCTAGCTAAAGCCGCAAGACATCGCATCCGGCCTGAAATACACACATGTGGAAAGAGCTAGGAACGAGGGGCAGAAAAGTTCTGACACATACGCGTTATAGATATCTATACACATCTAGCAACAAGAAAACCCAGATCAAGCACCTGCTGAATGGCGAATAGATAGGGCACATTCAATTCGATCCAAATTGTCAATCAACAAAGTATCATTCTACTCAGGGAAAGGTCACTGCCACATTATAATTGTTGCACTAACTAGAGACTACACGCAAAAGGGTAAACTCCAGGCAAGACTGGAAAAGGAAAGCAACCAATATGATAAATCGTTAAAGTTACAAATCAACTCTACTAAGCACTGAGCATTTCCACATCTCTTATGAGTATAAACATTTGCAAGGTGCTATCCACTTTTGTTCCTAAACTTCATCAGTGTAAACCTTTCCTGCCATATCAGTTTCATAACCACACTCATGCAGGTCCAATCATTCTGATCTCAAAGTAGTAATGAAACACAATATACACCATCCAAAGACTGGTGTACATATACACATCTCGTAGAAGCTCTTGAAGTTCACCCCGAAAGCATGACCCTATAGTGGGGAGACGGTTCATTTCCAGGAAGACATATGGCAAGATGGACTATGGGAAAATCTCAACAACACAAAAACCAATCTATTTCATCACGAACCAATTCTTCCAAAGATTAAAGGTATAATAAGTTAGACTTGCTACACAACGACTAAATGCACACACACAATCACTAACCTAATGTAGCATCTAAAACCAGATGTGGACTAGATGCCTGAGATGCCTTGAGAGTATACGCCTTCAGAGCATCATCCCATCGCTGCAATTTCTCATACCTGAAAAGACAGGCCTATATAAGCATTCATGTCAATGGGTTGGGTAAGATCCACTTTTTGTCATATTGACCAAGAAAGTACATACATCATACGCAAAAGGAATTGAGTTGGCATTACACAACATGTCATCAATCTATGTGGTGTACAACTAGCAATTACAGCTAGCCATCCAACTGTGTAGTGGATCAATGTCCAAACTTCAAAATCACAAAGAAATTGAAGGAAGTTGCAGAAGTTGTTGTGCATGGAAGGCACACTACAAGTGATAATTGGGCACAGCATTATTTGATGATTTGGGCTTACCATGCTAGTACAACAATTTATCAAACAACAGGGATTTTGGCATAGAAGCCAGAAGTTGGGACCTACTTTCTAGCTTTTCACTTAAGCAGTTTAGTTAGAAAGCATATTTAAGAAAATTTAAACGGCTAGAAATGAAATATTTATTTTATATTTTTAATATTCAAGATGTTCAACATCATAATTATTTAAATAAAGTAATTTTTAAATCTAAAATAGATGTTACATGCCCCACACCAAAAGCCATGGCTACAGTGAAAAGCTAAAACCATGATTAGAAACTAGACATGTGCACAAACAAAATAAAATGCCAAATCCAATAGAATAGTCAAAATCAACATTACCATGACTCCTTCAGTTGCACATCAAGATTTTGCTGGGCATAGGTTAGCATTCCAACTGCCGCCTAATAGTAGGAATCATTTATCATTAATACAATGATCATGCGATGAAAATCAGAGAGCAGACATAATCAATTTCAAGAAGCAATATGTAGATTGTCAACAAGCGTAGATAATGAAAGCAGACCTCGTGTTGGTGTAGCTGATTATTTATATGTATTAGAGCTTCGACTACAGCAACAGGGTTAGCATCCATCTTCTTGGAGCGTGCACCTTCAAACTCCATTTCTTTGTAATGCAGTGCCTTTGCAAAAGCACGAAACTGCAACGTTACATCAACCAAAAAAAGAGTGATTCAATGGAGTAAAACCAGAATTGATGCTGCAGCACCAATGGCAATGTGTCAGAAGCAATCAGAAGATAGAAATTAGGATTTCCGAATCTGCCTACCTGCAATATTTAAAAAGTTTCAGTTCTCTTCAAATGATATATGGGCCCATGGCTAATTATTATCTATATACAAAGTCCAAAATACACTCTAAACATGGTCTCAGATATTGCTTAAGTTAAAATGAAGAAAACTTTCTTGACAGGAATGCATCAACACACCTTCTCTGCAAGAGCACCAAGGAGTCGGATGTCAATAGGAAGGTGTTTCTCATCATGTTCCATGAACTCAGCCTGCAGTTATTGCCTCAAACATTTCAAATTGCATTGAAATGCACCAAAAAAGAATAAAGAAGGAATTCCAACATCAGCTTTCATTATCAATAATGCATAAAGATTGCTGAAAGGAAAATGATAGACAATTTTTCTGAAAGAATACAAATCAAAGCATAATCCATATTCAAAGTCAGATTGACTCAAGCACGCAGCTCATATATTAAAGACATACCAAGTTAAGAAGTGTTGCAAGAATTTCAGGAGGGATATTTGGAGCAGAAAATGCCATCTCTAAATTCCGAACCAAGTGTTTCTGACTAGATTCACTCAGCTGTGTCCAACAGCTCACAAAGCCAGCTGCAAATAACTCCCTTCCAACAAAGGGCTGAAGATCATTTGGTTAGATCTTCAAGCCAAAACCAGAAAAGTGTGAGATGAGAAATGTTAACCCCACCTGCAACTGTGCCAACCTTGCACATGTTCGCAGAGCTGGAGATGGAGATTGTTTCAAGAGCTCAATGCTAAAGTGCCGCATCCATTCAGCCCAATCTTCTCTAGTGCTGCGTTGAGAAGCCTCCCCAGCAGCAAGTAGACGACCAACATTGACCTTTAATAAAGATTTTTAAGTTGTTATATAAAAACTATTATCATGTCATAGTAAAATGACAGAAAATGTAAGCATTATGTGAAGGTGGATTCAAGTTATGAATGCTCCAGAACCACACAAACAAAATCTACAATAAGCAAAAGGCAAAAGTGGAATGCAAAAATGAGAACAACCAAAAGGCCAAAATTGATAAAAGATGGATGCTCTTCTATCAAAATCTAAGTACCAAAAATTAGCAAGCCTAGACGAGTAAACCATAGCGATAGATAAAAACAACAAAACAATAAGGACCAAACACTGACAGTAGATAAAAAGTTAAACTGCTTCTAAAGTTTCTTTAAATACCAAATCTTATATTTGGCAGAAAATGATCAAAACCAAACAAGGACCAAACACCAGCAGTAGATAAAAAGTTAAACTGCTTCTAAGTTTCTTTAAATACCAAATCTTACATTTGACAGAAATGACCAAAACCAAATAATAATTATTACTACCATCTAGAGTAGCTTAAAAGGAGTAAACGGAGAATGCATACTAACATCACATCAAGGCGATGTCAGGACCTAAAAGACCGAATACAAGACTACTACTCCGACAGATAATGACCCACTTTGAGTCAGAACTTGAACAGAGAGACAGGAAGAAACTACAATTCAGTATCTAAAACATAACCTTTCAGGAATCATTATTTATCTGGCATTGAAAAAAAAAAAATCAGTAATTCAATTTGCAATTCAAAAGTTTCAGCCAAAAATGAGTTCCACAAGTATGGCTAGCAAAATTAAATGAAAGGTATAGAGGCATGAGTGCATGCATGAGAAAGAAAAAATACTATGTAAGGATACTTTTTAATGCATGAAGGAATACAGCTCTCAGCACAGTCATGCTAAGAGCCTAGCTGTTTCGTATTCAAAGTACCGAGCTGGTTTGCAACTATAGATAGACTAGGGGTGTCAAATGGATGGCAGGTCAGGTTTGGGTCGAAAATGGTCTGACCCATATTGACCCATTTTCATGCAATACAATTTCAATGACCCATACTCGACCCGACTTGACCCATTTAAGTAAAACACATCCATTCTTAACCCTAATTATGAAAATAAATACCAACATTGAACCCATAAGCTCTTCATGTCAATGTGTTTGATAAAATTTTATCTCAAATTAAAAAAGTAAGATAACAAAATATGAAGATGTAAATAAATAAAATGAAAAATGTAAAAACAAAAGAATCAAAGAGACCAAAGGTGACTATGGCCTTTTATTTTACTACATTTTATTTTGGTCAGATATTCTATTTTATTTTAAAAAAATAAATAATAATAAATTTTAATTGATAAGTATCAATTTTTTAATTTTTTAATTTTCTTTTTCTTTTTTCTTCTTTTATTTTTCCTTCTTATTCGCCCGATCATTAGCCACGGCAGCGAGTGGCAACTGGCTATAAACAAGCTCGATCCTCGCCAGACTTGAGCAAGGCACACCTCGCCAAAGGTTGGCAAGGGTTTGACCTTGCCAAATCAGCAAGCTCAAGCTTGCTCAAGGCTAGCGAACTCAAGTCTTGCTACATGAGGCTTCAACCTCACCAAATCAGCATGATGAGGCTGGAGCCTCTCCAGAGGTCCGCAAGGCTTTGGCCTTGCCAAATCTATGAGCTCAAGTCTCGCCAGCACCAAAGGTCTACAAGCCTCGAGCTCACCAAAGACCGAATCAACAAGCTCAACCTTCGCTGGCCGTTGCCATGGCCAGCTACCAACAAAAAGGAAAACAGGGAAAAAAAATAAAACTAAAACATGGAAAATTAAAAATAAATAAATAACAATGGCCTATTTGTAATTAACTTAAAACTTGTTAGGTAATCCATTTAGCCTAAGACCTATTTATTATGTGGATTGAAAGTGGGTCTTTGGTTCATATTTTCGTTGGACCGGCATGTGTTGAGAGCGAATCACGTGACCCATTTACAACCCACTACAATAAATATGAGTTAAAATATGGGCCTGTGAACCATTTTGACTGCTCCAATATAGACATATAGTATTGGAAAAAGCTCCCAATTAGATAAAAAGGACGGGTCTTTAGGTTTCTTTTAATCTGTGGTTCTTATGAATACCTTATATTCTAGAGAAATTTAGTTTAATTAGTACTTATCAAGAAAATAGATGGGGTAGATTCGAGCTTCAAATCATAAATTTCTCACAAAACCCCAAGTAATATTTTGCTATTCTGTTACTCATTTAACTTCTCACGAAACCCCATGTTCTAGAGAAATTTTCTTTAATTAGTACTTATCAAGAAAATAGATGGGGAAGATTCAAACTTCCAATCATAAATTTCTCAAAAAAACTCAAGTGATATTTTGCTATTCCACGACTCATTAACTTCTATAGTGGGTGTCACGTGATTCGCCCACTACCAACATTTAAATATGAAAGAACAATTCCCAATGATTTCTCAACTTCATAGTGTAACCATGTAACGACGTACTATTTGTGGGTAAGAAGCACCTTACCCAATTCTATATTTCCATTTTCCAATCTAGCACTCCATCTAAAATTAAATGTCCCTCCTACTTAAATAGTCCATGTGTCTTACGAAAGACGCCAGACTACTCTCAAAGAAACCCTACTCACTTGGCCTGCCTCTTACTGATGAGGTGAAGCCCCAAAAACACCTTTTCACTAATAATGAGAGTAGAGTATACCTGACCAATTCTATTCTCTTTTTGCACATCAGACCCATCTTCATAAGAATCATTCTCCGCATCATTCAATGGATCACTGATTACTTCTACAGCAAGCCGTCGGCTTAGCTTTTGAGCAGTCGTGCTTCCTGAGATCAGCGGTTCACGTCTATGGACACGACCTTCAATCTCCTCAAATTCCTTATGCTGAAAATAGATTAGCCACTGTCATATAAAAATCAATAAAAAAGCAACATGAAGGATGCAATCTGTAAGGAATTCATTAGTCAGAAAGAGGACCCTTAATCGATGTTTTAAAAGAAGTTTGTGTATCGATGGTATGAAGATGGTGAAATCCTCCCCGAGGGCATAAGCAAGACAACAAAGTGCATCGACAGCATCCTTCCTGAGCTCATCAAGTTTTCTGCAAGTTGAACATAAACAGATGATAGAAGTTTTAAAGAATCAACAAAGAGAAAGATATGCATACTTCATTTTCTGTTTGCTTTTTAAAATAGAAGACGGTCAACAGAAAAGATTTAACTTTCAACTTGACCCCAAACAAAAAGAATTGAAAAACGAAAGCTGGGAATACAATGGAAAGATATAATTAAAAGAATATGTGCTGCATAAACAAATACAACATTCAGGCATCATGCAAGAAGACTTTGTTCTACTTCTTTTAGATATAATTCCAAAACTTAGGAACGGACTAACCCATCCAAAACCAGCTTCAAGTGATGGACTAGTGAAGATATATGACCAGTAACCTGATAACAGAAAGAGTGCATATCAGAGTCAAAATAGATTCACCCAAAACAATAGATGGAGAAAAATAGAACAAAGAACTAGCTATTAGCGAGAATAGAAAGAAAGATAAAGGTTATATGTGTTCCCAAAAACTGATAATCTATACCTGTTTCATAGATTTAAATGCATAAAATCAACAAACATAACAAGTGGCATCACCCCATCCTTCCCCAAAAAAAATACTCCCTTTTTCCATTCTCTGATAATTATCTTCAACTACACTTCCACAAATTCTACTTGCCTATGAGCAAAAAGAAACATAAGAATTTTGATTTTCATTTGCCACAATGAAGTATTAAACATGCAGAACAACCACCTTTCCTGACACAGTAGCAATGTCACTATTACAACTTAAGACAGAGAGATTGAGAGATAGGATAAGAATGCCCTCCTTTTTGGTGTGAAGCAATGCTATAAATTTTACTCATTCAACAATTTGCGATGTTATTTTGGACCAATGAAGAGTTCTAAGTTAATCAAGTCTGCCTCTGAGAAATATGACCAGAATTGAAGACTGAAAATGTCATGACACTTACAATATTTTCAGGTGGAAGGTTCATATCCACTAGATTCGTTAATACAGGGGCAAACAGCAGCAACTCTCAAGGATGTAAATGTTTACAATAAGTGAAGAGGATCCAAATCAAGGGAGCTGCAACCTATTATCTGATCTCTACCTCAGAGGATGCAATTTTCAGTCAATATGCCTGAGTGAGAAATTTACATATCTCCAACAAAGATAGTTTCCTCTTCACATGATTGATTCCCATCTAAATTAAAACCAACACTATGCATAACAGATATTTGCCATCAAAAGTAAGTTCCACAATTTTAGTCCTTAAAAGAGAGGCACTCATCTTTATTTTAAAGTAGTATCGTCCTATCCTTGACATGTGCTGTGCTATCAATAGGAGGATCCCATGCATTACCAGCTTAACTCATGAGAAATTAAACTGCCTACCTGAACTCGAGGGATTAATCTGGTTAAAGTTTTAATGGCAGCACGTCGTTTGTCTACTGGAGCATCTTCTTTAAACAATCGAATGAGTGCTGGAAGAAGGAGATGCATGTGCTCATCCAAGGTCCCTGTATTTGTTTAAGAGTAAAGAGTGTGTCCCTCTATGGGTGATAATGCTTCAATACATCAAAATAGCAGAAGGATCTTCACTCAAAGAGTCAACAAAGTGAGTACTTGCTAGTACTTATAACTCAATGCAAGAACAGTCCTACTACCCCAAAGTTTCCAATGAGAAAAGATTCCAATTTTCAAATCTTATCTATACAATTTAATACAAATTCCTGTACTAACTCATTAGTTCTAGAACCACTGATCTCTTCAAGAACACTCCCTCTTCATCATGCAAGCATTCCAATATTCCTCCATCCATCCTTCCTTCTCTCAAAATGAATATACAAGATAGACTAATTCTATAGTGGATTCGAGAAAATAGAACAGATAAAATGGCACAAAAGATTACACTGCAAACTGCTTTAATTCGGCAAGATTCTCATTTAATCCTCTTAATTTCACCCAAACTAAACATCAGAAGAGTATAAAAGTACGAACCACCAAAGACTTCAAGGGTATGAAGGATATCGAGAACATTTGTGTAGTCATTGCACCGTTCTGCATCACTAAGGACTTGAATACAACATGGAAGTATATCGGGAAGATATGTTCTGAATTCATCATTGAGAGCCAGGCACAACTGTTCGACCAGATGCAGAACCTGAGAATATTTTGGCCAAAAATCAGTCCACACATGTTGCCAAATACATATATATGTATATTATACATAATATAATATAATATAATATATATAGAGAGGGGCTCACTGGATAGCCAGGTGGAGGACGAGGCAAGCTCAGAGATGCCCACAGTTCAGAGATTAACAAAAGCAATTCTGGCCGATATTTGCGAATGTGCTGCATAAGCCACATAAGCTTCCCCATAAAAACCTTCATAGGAGCCCAATACAATGATGCCATGGAAGTTTTCACATAAAACACACCTGCCGGACAATGGATACAAGAGTTCCAAGCTTCCATGTTATGAAGTCCCTCAGTGTGTCATCACATATACGGACTATGTAAAAGAGATCAGGTAAAACCTGCAGTTAAAAACAACACTCAACAATAACTGTGAAAAATATAGCCAAATTCACCTTTCCCTCATCATCCCCCCTCCTGCTTTCTGATGACTTACCTTTGGCAAGTATGGAACACAACCAAGACCCATCGACTGATCTTGCAAGAAAAGGAGTCGATTAAGTTTCAGAGAGAGCCAGATCAAAAAAAGAAAAAGGAATGTTTCAGAGAGAGAGAGAGAGAGAGAGATTATACATGCACAACAATTGAAGATTAACAAAAATTCTAAATAAACCACATACCTTAAAAATGAACATAAGTGAGGCAACCACTTTATGGTGGTGACTAGCGAGGGAAGGGTCCCTAAGAATCCGCATCAGAGAATTTATCGCCACCTGGAGTCATTCACAAAAAGAGATAAACACACATGAAAACATACATGAACTTTACATTGTTAACAAAGATCAGTGAAATCTATGATTCCCACATATAAAGAATCTGATACTTGCTACAACAGAGTGACTTTTCTGAGGTCCATATCCTACCGTAGAATAATAATCCTCTGATGTAGCAAAAGATGGCCAAAGATCAATGGCTACTTCATCCATGGTCTGAATGTGCTGGCCTGGATCAACAGCAGCACGAGCAACTTCTCCAAGTGAACCCGGCAACGAGAGCTGATTTCGTTTATGCATGTGGGGATCCAAAGCACCCATAATCCCAAGAACCTGATATAAGCACAGGAGAAATTTCAATCGCATTATTACTTAAACATCACAGTTTATAAGTAGGCATAAATATACAAGAATTTTTAACTCATTTACCTTAAGAACTTCACGCCTGGTTGACCATGCTAATTCACCATTCAGAAATTTCAAGAGTAAGCCAAGTAGTGCAGGATACTCATTGTAAGGAGTTATCACATACCTGCAAAGATCAAATATCAAAACATTCTGAAGGTTTTACATGCATTACAGTTAATCTCAGAAAACACAAACTCATTTTCTTTGAAAGTAACCATTAAATTCACATATGAAAAGAATTGAACAAGAGAAGAGACATACACCATTGAAGCATGATCCAGGTTGACATAAGGAAGTGAACAAAGGATCCCACAGTGGCACAAAATTTTATCATAATAGATTACTCAACTATGTTATCCTCAACATTCAAATGAAAATTGCAAAGTACTTAATGCCATATTTACCATGGGATGGAATAATCTTTAGATAAATTGACATGAAGAACCTTTTTACAGCTATGTGAATGCATAAATACAAATATATCTAAGTAATCAGGGAAAGCACGACAATAATTTATTTCAATTTCTAGAATACATTTTCTAGTGTAATCCCATGGATTGTTCAAAATGTAGAATTCATAAGAACTATGTGATTCAAATCAACGAAAAATACCAAACACTTTGACTTCAAGTGTGAAGCATACTATTCGCCAAGATTTAATCACAATTCTTGAATTTGGTACAACTTGTGGAGAACTTCCAATCAAGTGTAACATTTAGACACTATGATTCTCCCATAACCATGCTGACCATTGAAGAAAGACTTGACCATCCTTCTCTTTCATAATTTTTTTTTTTTTTGTTGGAGTTCGACAAAATGAAAATTTTGCAATCCAACAATATCACTTATACAGGATCTGGATTATAAAACTACCTTCATCATCACCCTATTTTATTTAAAGAAAATATGAACAAGTATTCCCATTTCACCAAAAAGTGTTGCTCAAGGAAAAAAAAAAAAAACAATACTTTTGAGATTTCTGCTTTATTCAGAGCTAAATGGAAATATTAAGATGAAGATTAGGCTCATATTTCTCCTAAACCAAACAAGACCCTTGGATGGTGTACTAATTCGGCATATGTCATAATACAAAATAATATCACATTATTTCACAATTTCCTGATGATAATGCTATATTTGGGAGATAGGTTTCTCCATAAGCCATTTTACAACCTGTGATGATTCACATTAAAAAAACTGACCAATTTTCCTTGTAAACAAAGAGAACTTAATCAATACAGCACCAAGGAGGTGCTGTATCCCTGAAATTATTCTTTTGAATCGGATCCCTAGACTACTGACCTTGGTTTTTGGTGGTCTTTTCAAGAAAATAAGAATAAAAATGCTAATAAGGACTGCCACGTAAGCATTGACTGGACCAGTCAGCTTGAGTGGCATTTAAAACCAGGAAAAAAAAGGGAAAATAATGAACATTAAAATGTGTTATAAGGTTTTCAACAGCCTGGAGTGTCTAAAGAAAACAGAATCAAAATGCATACATCATATCTTTTTAAAGGGAGGTGACATAAAGAATTTTATGCCATAAACTGCCAGCATAGCTTTTTCTTTACACAAGCACTCTTGATATCATGATATGTGACTCATAGGTAAACATGGCAGTGGACACGTCTTGATCTCAACAAAGCTTGTCTAGAAAACAAAGTTACACTGGTAATGATCCTCAAGCAAATACTTAAAGAAATTTTAGAACGTAAGAAAAATACAACATACCCAGTGCTCTGTACAACCTGACCCAGAGTGGACACTGCCACTTCTCTTTTTGCGACTGCAGCTCCATCCAATAGAGCTTCCACAATTAAAGGCATTAGATCTGGGATATATTGTCGCATTGCAAAACCACCCTAAACAAACACCATGACCAAGATTTTAATGTTTTGAAGAAAATAGAACATTTGCTAGTGGTGCCAGTGCTACACTACAAATAAAGTCTAAAAGCATAAAAGAGCAAGAGAGGTCACTCATGGCACCATAACATAAAGAATTTGGACAACACAGGGCTCATAAAATAAGACATCCTTGAGGTTTTCAAACGATAGGGATGCAAATACACAACCACTAAAGCTTGTTAAAGGTCGAGCAATGGAGATTTCCTACTTAATTGGATTCTAGTCCAGAAATTCAATTGTTTGTCGGACAAAAATTGTGGGGACACAACCAAGTCTTTCAATGTCTCATCCTCCTATGAGCCATTCTATATGGAACATTATCTGCAAACCACATAGTTAAAAAGGGACATCAGCAGACTCAGTAAAATATGCAAATAATCATATTGGAAAAATAGGAAATATACCTCTATAATGTATCACAATATTTCCATCCATGAGAAAACAACAAACCTCATGAAATCAACATTGACCATGGGAAAAAAAATTCTTTTAAAAGAGGGAGAGTAAGCGGACGAGACATTGCTGCTAACTAAACCAAAAAAGGAAACCTCAACAGCCTCTAAAGAAAGAATCCATGCACTCAACACCATTATATTTCCATGTTCAGATCTTGTGAAATAAAAGGAACCCCAAGAAGTGGCTGAGTAAAGAAGTAACTCTGGATGGAACCAAGCTAATGACAAGCTTGCATCTGGGCCCAAAACTATCATTGTTGGTCATAAATGATTCTCGGTCTTACATCCCTATATCAAAAACCTAACAAATGGTCTAGACTTCACACAGAATCAAGTTCACCAGGACTTCTGAGGGATTTCAATCCTAATTGATAGCAATTTAAGATCAGTACAACCTTATCATTCTTGACAATTCAATCTCCATCCATGCTCAAGGAATTTGTTTTATGTTGAAATTTAAGAATCATATATATAAACTTAAAGTTCTATATTTAGGGATGATAAATTAGTTTTGACATTGAAAGTGGAGATTCATAGATATACTCAACTTAAAATTCTATGTTACCCTTTTAAGAGCACATGAAAATTTCCACACACTATCAGAACAGTAAAAGTAATATTTAACTCACCACTCTAGCAAGATCCCCCACAGTTACAAGAACTCCGCTTACAATGCCTGTATTAGCATTGCCCATGGAGCTGTCCACAAGCCTAGCAACAAGTGCCTGAAATGGAAGTCACTCAATAAATACAGAAATAAACACTTTGAATATGGCTACAATCATCAAATTATCAGTGAAACCTTGTGAATTGGAGCCACGTATGGGAGTATCAATCTTTCGCAATTTCGTATTAAGCAACCAAGTAACTTCGCGCTTTCTTCCCTGCATTTGCTATCTGCACTGCTGACAGAGAAGGGGCATCTTAGCAAATAGCTTGCCTTAAAAGCACCCGATTTCTATTTTGAGCATCAGTGAAAGAAGACTTGTCAAGAAAAGTGTAGTTCAAAACAAACAACAGATTAACATTTATACATATTTGTTAAACCACACACCAGTATTTAAAGACAAACTTAAAAGAACATTTCACATGACCTTTGCTCTAGATATGTCAGCAACTGTATGAGATGGCGACGAAGAGCTGGAAGGACATAGGCAGGGTTCTTCTCAGATAACCTCCCAGCTACTGAGATAGCATATTCCCGAACATCAAAATCCTTCCAAAGAGTGTGCAATGCATCAGTAAAAGGTAATGAACACCCCAACATTGGACAAAAAAACGCAAAAAAGGACTTAGGTACAAAATATAAGCTAAGAGTAATGACACAGAGGAATCTGCAAAAAGAAAATGCAGAATTTTGCTATACAAGATTGGGAGTGTGATAAGATCTACATCCTTAGTCTGTAGTTTCATTAACTGACAGCAGCATTAATTTGAGACATACAAACAGGCACCAGTAACTAAAGAGAGAAAACAAAACAAGTCACAATACAGCCATATCTGGAAGACAACTCTGTCATTCCCATTCTGCATCAAGGTGTATTGATTTTACTTTTAATAAACTCAGACAACTTCACCACTTAAAGGTCACAAATTGTACTAAATCTATGTAAGTACAACTTCCACTAGCAAAAAAACAATGTAACTGTACTATTACCAGCTAATCTATGCTACAACATTCCGGAACATCAGCCGGTCAATCTTACAGAAAGAAGGGTCAACTTTAGGCAAAAGATTATTTGATCATAGAGGACAAAACTATTGAATTCAATTAGGTGATACGTGTAGACTAATTAACATCATGATGAATGTAAGGCTTCTCCAAATTTTCATCCTCCATTACAAAAAATTTCTAATGATTATGGAGAAGTGCAAAATTCTAGGACGTTTGCTTCTCAAAACTAAGACACCCAAACAGCTCAGAGGGGCAAATCACAAACAGCAAACAGTTCATTATACAGAAATTTATGATCTCTTAGAGGATTATCTCTGTTCTTTGTCCGTAAACCCTTAAATATTGGGACCATGTCAAACAAATAAATCGTTCCAGTTTCCCTATAGGTCCTTTACCAAATCTTTTCAGGTCCTCGAATAAATAATCAATGCCTGGTAAGGGTTGAGGAAAGGGCAGTAACCAGGATCAACATTGCTAACCTAGTATGTTACCATAAAAAACATCTGAGCTTTGCAGAAATGTACACATGTGCACCTGTATTTGCATGACTATAAATGTCTGCTTGAGTGCATGCAGGTATACATTACTTTTTTCAAATTCATGACATCCTTCAGGAAGAAGAAATAAATGAAGGAATGAGAGAGTACCTCATCATTTAAAGCAGCAAAAACAGCACTGAGACTATCTGCCTGTGCTAAATACTCATCAAATCCTCTATTCACATGCAAGGAATAGAAGATTGACCGCCTTACAGTTACATCAGCATCCGCAACAGCAGCAATGAGGAGTTTCTCAACAAGCTGTAACAAGGATCAGTCATTGTAGTGGGTCAATGCAACACAGATTCCATTCTTAGCTATCTTAATACTTAGTTTTCATAGTAGAGTCCCAACTGAGAGCTGCGAAGTTAAAAGGAAAGGAAAATTCAAGCAGAAAACCACAAATGATTCTTCTTACTGCTTTTTGGTCAGTATAGAGGTAGAGAAACAAGAGAGCTTTCAGGGGTGTGGAAGATGATTTTGCACATATAAAGGATTCACAGCTGTTTTATATCACCTTTGTTTGATGACCAAACTAGATTGGTAGAGGTTCATAAGTTAGATATGTTGAACACCTTGACTTGTAAATGATTTCTGTAAAGGGGTTAACACTCCCCTAGTGCCACTCAGTAAACTTTTTTCTTTTTTTACAGAGGAAAAAATGGTAGAAGTATGATCTCCAGATTAATACTAATCACATAATATTATAAATATCTAGGGTAATTTCTGGAAACCACAATATAAAAGCATGATGGTGCGTGCACAAAAGACATGCTTTCCCTTGGTCCCAACACAATGCAAACACGCTATTATACCCCATAGGCTACATTTGGGAACCGAATAGGATACTTTTCATCCTATCCAAGCTTTTGGTTTTGTCATCGAACGGGGTGTAAACTGGATACATCATGGGGAAAAAAAAAATAGCCCACCTAGAGGAGGAATAACCAGGCAGTATTTCCCCTATCTAGTAAATAAATAATAATAAATTAAGAAAAAACATGGCTACTAGGCTTCGAAGAGAGAGGTGAGGGAGAGCAGCGGCAGTCTGTGGCCATGGTGAAAGGCAACCATACTCCTGCAGTCACCATTGTGAGGTGCACCACCACGGCAGTGATCACCTCCAGATCTCTATTTCTCTCGGTATCCACACACTGATCCAAGATCAGCAACTGATCACAGTGAAGCAGTCCATGAACTTAGGGGTTGGCCACCACCCCATTGAGGTTACTTCTCAGCCTAGAGTTTTTTTCCCCAATTTCACAATGTATTTTAGATTTCTTATTATTAATCTGGTCCTATTCCATTCACACCAAACACCCAGTTTGATAGTATATGTGCATACCCAACCTTATATCCATTCATTTACCAAACGGAAGATACAATATGAGATATTTGATCCTATCTTATATTGTTCTATTCCTAACCTATCAAACCAAATGGTACTGATGTTCAAATGCAGCAACAATGGTCATATAGCCCAATTCAGAATTTCAAATGAACCCCAAAATATTAACCTTACAGATCAAAATTTACAAAAAGGATGTTTCAGTGTGGATGGTACTTCAGCATTTAAGAGACGTGTTTCTGGGGGAAACCAAAGTTTCAGTTTGAATAGCAAATTTGAATATGTATCCTCGTGTCAGGAAAAAAGTAACAGCGAAAGAGATTGATGATAATACAACACCACCTTAGAAAATGGACAAGAACACTGAACGGACTACGTCAAGAAGACTTAAAACACTGAATAGTTTCACATTGCTATAACATAGTTTCTTTTTACCCATAATGTACAAAATCCACATGCATGTAATTTACACACAAACCGATAGAAGAGGATCGAACACACAACAATTACAAGAAATCACCTCCTCAATCAGCCGCCTTCGCTTCCCTCCAGTTCGATTTGATCTAGTCGAACCAAATTGTGTGGATGTCCCATCAGAGAAAGAACTTGCAACCAGTCTGCAACAGCATAGTGCTGCATCTTTTCGTGTTCCTCCATCTTCATCGTCCAAGTACCCAACAACTGATTCTTTGACAAATTCAAGAAGCTCGTGACCCTAATGATGACAGTGTCAGCATCAAGCCATGATAGATATAATATGGATGCTTCAAATGAAACAGTCACCATTTAGCACCTTAAAATTGAAACGGGAAAGAGTTTGCAGAGCAATTTGCACAAGAGCTGAACCACTGAACTCGCAGAGTTGCTGTGAAGTATTCATCATGCTCCCTCGAACCATGGCTACAGCCGGTCTTGCCTGAGGAGGATGTGACTTGGAAAGAACATTTGAAATGCAGCTGAGCAACCGAACTTGTATTGTCGGTAGCATAGATGGGATACTGAAATAAATTTAAACGGAAAGTAAATTCTTCACATTTTATCACCACATTAACCCAGGACAAGAGATATACCACCATCTTGTACCTAATTGTTATTTTCTCAAGAGCCTCTACAAGTGTTGGAGAAAGACCAGCTGAAAACATAACATCCAACAGTCCACGAACGTGAGGTTCCATCTTCAGCCCCATGGCTTTGGCAATGTTTCCGACGCATGCCAGAGCCTCAAGTGAAGGCCTACCTCTACGTGGAGCAATCTACAAATCAGAAAACGCCAGATATTAAGATATTTTCACCAACATTTATAGAGCACTCCCTCACTATGGACAAGTTGGTCAGAACCAACAAAAATAGAATATTTGCTAAAATATCTTTTTTAGCGAAAGAATAACAATGCTAACATATCAATCCTTCCACCAACATGGCAGTACATGATTGTGGACATATTGGCTTTCAGCCTCTAACCAGTATTCATCCTTCCATGTTGGTCAACAGGAAGCATGCATCTCTTAATTATGCAGATCTATCCTGCATAGTCAAAGTCTCTTCTTTTCTTTTGAAAGCAAAGAACAAAGAAACTTTACACAAGAAAAGCATTTATCAAATTACAGAAAAACAGAGTCTACTGAGTCTAACTACCTACCCAAAATTGGATAGTGGTTCTTGATAGCCCGAATACTCAAAAATATAACCATGATCAAACTCTCTTGACTTAAAAAATTTGCTGCAGCCAAAAAGTTTACTTTATAAGCAACAATTGAAAGTGAGAGGAAATACATACCGCATCACGTATGTAAGGCATTATTGTCGGCAAATAATCGATAAGTTCCCCATCTAGAGCACCTGCCATCTCGCCAAGGGCTATAAACCCAGTGGCTCGATCAGCTGGTGTCTGTAGAACTCCAAGTATATGCTTCATGCATATCTGTAGGGAAAGTAATTTTGAAACCACATAAGGAGCAGCAAAGAGCCCTCATAGAGAAAACAAACAAGATGAGATGCTAGCAAACCGTTAAATAGTGTGTAACAAATCGATCACGAAGGAAATGTGCAATCCGAGGTAACAATGATGTTATGCTGCGTCGAACAAGCCGATCCTTGTGCTCTAAATATCTAAGAACAATTTCAGCAACTTCTCTATACCTCGACATCATGAATTCACCTGTATTCCTGCATTAGGAAGGAAAAAGTAACTTCTACCGCAAGAAAAAGACTTTTTACACCACAAGTGACATTTCCATGCATTATAACCACAGTTGGGGCTTCTCTACTTGGCCACAAACTTCTTCCTCTGTTGATTGCATTATTTTCACAAACTAGCATAACCCATAGGGAGCAATACTGTTTCTCTGAAATTATGTTCTGTTTGTAAGAACAACAGATATGTATCACAATCCCAGGATGGACATGGATTTCTAAATTTTTTAACAAGGAACAGAAGTGCTTTCAAGTTTACTAAGAAAACGGTACATTTATAAGATAAGAAACTTCAAACTAACTGACTCAACCATAAAATCAATCTGCCATAAAGATTAAAACTAATTACAGCAGAGAGGACCATCATTACAAACCTCAAAAGTTCCCCAACAGCGAGCAATGACCCATGTATGCTATGAACAGGAGCATTTCTGCCCAAGCCATCTTGTGTGGCCTCAAACATACGATAGTACCTGTCAAAGAATAAAAAGTCCGAAAGTTAAATCAAAGTTCAACACTGTGGAGGACAGAAAAATTTCGCATAAAAAATATAAGAGCACGCAGCTTGGATATTTTTCAAGCTAAGGATACCGAGGATCCTCTAATACAGATCTATCACTATAATATAGACGGCATCAAGACATCAGTCTCTCCATTGAATTGCTAGAATTATTGTTTCATTAGCCAAGATGGAGCATCAGGCTTCTTTACATCTGAATTAGTGATTTGACAGGGTCAATTTCCCATTAAAGTCTCAACTCTGGACATTCAAAATCATCAGGAGTTTACTCTGCTGGAACAGGGAACTCGTTGAAAGGTAGCCAGATGATAGGCAAGATGACTAAATTCTGTTAAAGTTCAGAGATCTTCTTTTAATCAGCCTTACAAAGTTAATTATGTTCAGAATGAGGTGCAATTTGATAGTAAAGAAAAGAGGCCACTGACCCTGGCAGTATAAAACAGATTAAATGTATTCCTCATATTAATGTGAATTATATACTGGCAACAGTAATATCATAGATGTCTGATACAGTTAACTTCCTAAACATAAAGTAAGAAAACCCAACAAGGAGGGCAGATTTGCACACTTATGCTGTGACAACAGCAATCCTCTCTTGATTTCAAAAATAAAACTCCTTGAAAACTCCATGATAACTTAAGTACCACAAATAATGACGACAACGAATGCACTTGCCTGCTGTATCATGAACAAAATGAAAATCATATGAATGAACTGACCATTGCACACGCCAACGCGTTTCTCTCTTCTCAATAACACGAAGGCAGGCACGTAATGCCTCCACGGCCTGTTCTCGTATTTTCTCATCTGGATCCCTCAATGCAACCCAGATAGCATCAACAAATTCAGGAACATGGACATTGAAAACAGTTGAAGCATTCTCGGCCATTTCCTACACCAGACCAGAGAGTATACATCCTTAAAATTTGAAAACAGTCAGATATCAAGCCAAGCAGTTGATATAATCCAGAAGATGGGCAGATAATCCATCAAACAAGTAGTTCTTCCACAATGAAATTCGACAAATGCAACCGAGCAACCTCCACTTGAAAAACAACTTGCTTAGCATGAATATAGATAAAGAGGCACTTACCTTCAAGATCAGAACAGCTGCAAGAAGACGATGCTCCACTCTGTCTCCACGAAGCCAATCCAGAGCAATTTTTAACTACAAGAATAAAAGGTCCATGTAACATACGATGCCAAACGGTATACAACTAACACATAGAAAAGCGACGCACCTGGCGTTCCATCTCATCAGCAATCATTGCTCCACCAGCCCTCGCTAGATGGCCCAGAACACCACTAGCAAGGACCAAAATTCTCTTATCACGCTTTCCTTCGAATACCGCTCGCACGTGTGATGCGAATTTCGAAACCTTGGAAGCATTCTCACCGAGACCAACATCTATAAGCTCATCAATGACTCTCAAAGCACCCAAGTTCTCATCGGGATCATTGCTATCTAGAAGAGCTGATATGCGATCATACAACTGATCCATAAACCGGGTAAAAGCTTCCCCACTAAGCTCTCGAGTCTCTTCTTCCACATACTTTCTTAAAGCTGATGATGCTCCCTCCTATAGTGGTTTTCAAGGAATCAAAAGGCGTTAAAGGATGAGTGATAGCATAGGAAGTGATTACAGGAGCAACATAGTATGGACAAAATACATAAGAATATTGCTAGATTATTCCCCATCGATTGGTCAACGAGGAGCAATCAGCTTGCAAAATATCAAATCTCTCTTAAATTGATCGCAGCCCTATTGGTACAAGATATAGAATAAGGTCATACTTTCCCAAACCTTGAGGTGACGAACAGCTGTTTGAGCTTGTGCTTTACCTTCAAAAATGTTCATGATGGAATGCCTACCTTGCTTAAGAAATGCCGCCACCATCACAACCCACATCATTGCCACTACCTCCTTTATACATCCCACCTCGTGGCCACCACCTCTGCCAACACCACATCACCACGGCCAACTGTTCCACCGCCATATCCATCTCATTCAACATCACAACCACCGACAGCACCACTTCCATTCAAGGAGAGAGTAATGCAATAACTATATATAATCTTTTTGTTGTAGGAAAACTTCAAATGATCTTTCAATGATTCCAACTTCTTATATTTTAAATCGGGCAAGTTCAAGCAGTATTGATTATTTCACTTTTTCTTAGACTTACGTTGGTAATCTGCTCGTATTTTCAATTCAACGTAAATTTTAGTCGCTGATATTTTCTCACGGTCTCACAACAATTACTCTACTATTCGTCTCGCATAACATATATTATGCAGCGATTTTTTGTTTCAATCTTCAAAGCAATCCATAGAGAACACTTTTCCAAGGGTAGATCATTTCCATATCAAGGAAGATTTGGTGGCATCCTCGGATAAAACTGCTAATATGAAGTTGAAATCAAAATAGTATTCTGGTCAACCCAAGTTGAAGTTCTATTTGATCATTTTAGTTTTGGGTCAAGAGCAAGAATTGTTATCAAACTAGTTTTGCTAACCCAACCAAGTTAATGAGGAGTATGTTTTATAAAGAAGCAGGGGCGTGGCTCATCCCCACCACGTCCAAACCCACATGACATCAGACCACCTTCATAGCTCGTTTCGTTATATATGATAGAGTACTTGTTAGTTGTCAACTACTGTGCACTCTTTACTAACAACATCATGTCCAATCATGAGCGTAAAAACATGAATGAGATCGGGCCATACATCCCATTTCCCACCAAAGAGGAGACGAGACATATAAAGCTACATCCTGCCCTATTTCCTTCGGTTGTCCTAACAAATAAAACAGAACGGTGTCCTGCCGTGTTCAGAGTTTCATCCATCCTCCACCTAGAATTCAATAAGATACTAGACGGCATGTACTAAACTCAGAAACTAAGCTTCACTTACTTCTCCAGAAGAATTAGAGTTGGACCCACGACCCACGACGCACGCTGCTCCAAAAGTTCAATCTCACCACCCCCCAAATTTCTCAAACTCCACCCGGGAGACACCCAAAACAGAAAACACCACTAGTACTTAAGAAAGTAGAGGGCACGTACTAAACTCAGAAACTCAGCTTCACCGTCTTCTCCAGAAGAATTGGAGTTGGACCCACAACGCAGGCCACTGCAAAACTTCGACCCCCCCCCCCACCCAATTTCTCAAACTCCACCCGGCGACACCCAAAACAGAGAACACCACTAATACGTAGAGAGAGAGAGAGAGAGAGAGAGAGAGAGAACGGTACCCTGGGGTTACCGGAGGTGCAGAGGTCGGCGACAATCCGATTGAAGGCGTCGAAGCTGCTGCCGCCAGCGGCCGATCCGGGGACGAGGAAGCGGAGCGCCTGCGCCGCCGCCGCCATCCTCCCGATTCCTCCACCTCCACCTCCACCACCAACACCACCAGAAAAAGCAGCCAAACCCTAAACCCTAGCAATGCCTCCGGTCACCTCGCTGGAGACACGGGGGAGAGGGGACATGGGTATGCGGAAAGATGAGAGCTTGCTGCTGCGGGGATTTCGCGGATGGAATAGGCACGCGATGCGAGAGTGGACAGGCCCTTCTTTGGCTGAGGCTGCGTCCGGGGCAGGATGCTCTCTCCCTTCTTCTCTGTAATATTTTGGACCTTATTCTATGTCCTCGTCCGAGCCCCCTTCACTCGCCATATTTAAGCCTTCTTTCTTTTATAAATAACCCGATTCTGGTACTTTCATTATTTGAATGAGACGTTGCGCTTCTAAAGCCTTTCCAGATGATCACATATTGACAGGTGGAAAAATTGATTAATGTTTATGAATTATTGAGTTTCTAAGATGATTATTTTCATCGTTCATTTTTTTAAGAGAAGGTAAGAAGTAGCTTCTAAGGGAAAGTTATGAATGGATAGCAAGTGAACCGTTTGTTTTTCAGCTAAAGAAAATAAAAAATTAGTTATTTTCAACCATTAAAATGTGTTCTTGTAACGATAGTCTTTTTTATGGAATTAAAAAAAATCATTTTTGTAGAAATAAGCACGGAAGGAGATATAGACTTTATATAACTATGACTCTTTAACAACCTTTTTAAGTAGGACAAACAGTAGTTCTTAGCATTTTAGGATTATGTTGGGTCTTCCTCCATTTCGAGTAGAAAGAAACATCATTTGAATAAATTTACAATTAATTGATCATGGATATAAACATTACTCGATACACTAAAAGAAAATAGGATGATGTCTATGGCTGTACATGTCCAATTAGAATACCAATTGGAGGAGCTTCCTTGAAAATATGGCCCTAAATCTTTAAATTTCTCTCGGGACCATATAAACCATCTATGGATACTAGCAACAGATCAAGAAGACACAATCTTTTGAGGAGATTAAGGCCTTATTTGGTTTGGCATTTGCAATGGCCTTTAGACTCTAAAATCCCTTGGGCAAATGCAAATACGTTTAATTTGTGTTTTTACACAACTTTAAAAAAATATAATTGCATCTCCAAAGGGTCATAGAGGCCTTTAGTCCAAAGTAAGTCCTAAGCTATTTTGGGAAATTGCATTTTTAGAATGCAAGTCTTAGCCTCGGTTACTGTTTATCTCATCTAAATGCCGACTCATGGAAAAGTCAATCGGAGGCCAACAACTATCACTTGAGGGTCACCCAACCCTGGCGATCGTTGTCGGATCTCAGGTGACACCTAGGTCGCGCAACTCTAGCAACCGATGGCTTGAATCACACAATCCAGGCTGGCACCTAAGGTCGCGCGACCCCAGACCCCAGGCAATGGTTGTCTAGGGTCGCGCGACCTCAGACAAGGCCATTTGGGGGCCAAATTTGGCCATCTGGTGGTTCTGCGGCTAGATTTGGCCAATTGGTACTAGACTTCAAAACAAAAAATTGCAAAAATATTTTTTCTTTTAATTTAGTAAAAGTTATTTACAAATGCAATTTTTATCAAACGGCATTTTAGTCAAAGTTGTTTTCTAATATATTTTTTAAAAATTCACCAAATGTTATTTGCATTTCAGAAAACTCCCTTGATTGAAAAGTATTTGCATTTTCGACATTCCCCAAAAACCCAACCAAACGAGGTCTAAGTTACTAAGGGCACGCTTAGTAATCATTCTATTATCGGGAACAATTTTTTATCAGAAATGATTTTTTTTATTTATTTTGTTCCCCGGAATAATTTCTGAGCAAAAGAATGCGTTTGGTAATTATACAAAATTTCTTATTCTGAAATAAAAAAAGAATAGAAATACGTTTGTAATTATATAAAATTTCTATTCCAATTCTAAAATTTTATCAAATCATAGCAGTTTTATTGATTAATTATATTTATATTAAGTAATAAAAATGTTAACTAATCAAATTTTTATTAAATAGTAAATAATAAACTATAGTATAAACTATAAATTAACATACTAAATAATAAATTAAATATGTATTATATATAGCAAAATTTCAATTCCTACTTTAAATATTTTTTATTTTTAAAATTATTTTATTTTATTTTTTCATTCTTCTTCTTCTTCTTCAAGGTGGTTGGCGTTCTTCTTCTTCTTCTTCTTTTTCTTCTTCTTCAAGGTGGTTGTTGCCAACCTTGGGATAACCAGCAATTGGCCAAACGAGGGCTGATGACCTCATCAAAGCGTCGCCGGCTCTCGGCGAGGCTGTGCCTCATCGGTCGAGCCTTGCCTAGTCATGGTTGGGTCAAGCCTGCTTGGCCACCGACGAGGCTCGACTTCGCTAGATCTGGTGAGACCGAGTCTCACAAACGACCGGTGGCAATGGGTGGCGGATGATGGCGTTCGGCGTGGGGCAACGACAGCAGCACTTGAAGAACAAGAGAGAGGGGGAAGAAAAACAAGAAAAAAGAGGAGGAAAAAGAAAAAATAGATAGACTTGATTCTAGAATTGTTCCGAGAACAAAAAATCAACTTTTTTATTTTATTTTTGATTATACTCTAAATTTGTTCCCGTGAATAAAAATTTTACCAAACATGATTCTATTCTAAAACTATTCCCAGGAACAAAAAAATAGAAATAGACACTATTTGGCCATTTACCAAATAGGCCATAAACTATTGTGCAAGTTGGAAATAAGGTTACTCATTTTATGTTGATTTCATAATTGGAAGCATCATCATTCAAAGATTTAGCTCTTAAATTGAAAACACTCTTTATTAATCAAAAACTCCTCTTAATGCTTCCTTAAATTTGCAAATACCAACAATTTGAAAATTTGGTCGATAGGCTTGTCACCACTACCTCTTTAGCATATCGATCAATAACAATATTCGAAATAGTTAAATATAAATTTTGGTACCTGAATTAAATCATTGATAATCTCAATTTTAACGCGACATGAAAAATACTCATAACACACGGACTCATAAATTTGAGAATTACGCATTGATTTATACACAAAGCTCAACGAAGCAATTCCCATTGTCATTTCAACCTTCAGCAATAATCATTTTAATTTTCTAATTTTCTTATAGAGTTTCGAGGTGTACAATACCCGTTTAATCATATTTTAATCCAAAATATCAAATCATTCATACCCACCTCGACTCAAATTCTATATATTACCGGACTATACAAATCCTTTACCGGACTGTCTCATTTTCATTTTCCAATTTCACGTACAAAAAATAAAAAATTTCACCACCCATCATTGCAGCGTGGATGGTCGGGCTGCTGGAGGAGGTCCCAGTTTGGAAGCCTCTGCAAAGCAGGAAGGCTGAAGTGTTATGTGGTGTCATGCTCGGGTGCGTAGGTGGTGATTTCTTGCGTGCCTCCCTAGGATTTACTCCCAGTTGCCGGCCGTGCTCATAGATGGTGATTTCTTGCGTGCCTCCCAGGATTTACTCCCAGTTGCCGGCCGTGCGGTGGTTCTGGTTCACCAAAAAATAAAAAATTTCACATCATAATCATGTTCCGAAGTACTATTACAAGCGCACGAATTAAAGCAAAGCATAGGAGGCGACCCCCAACCTCGTATCTGGTCTGCGCTTGCGAGTGGTAAAAGAACAGTCTTTTCCGGGAAGACACAGCGGATAGAGAGAGAAAGAGAGAATCTCTTCTCTCTTCTCCAAGCTCGACGCAATCCGACCATGTCGCTTCTCCGCGCCATACCTCTCCTCTCCCTCCGGTTCAGGCCCTGCTCCGCTCTCGTCCACGGCGTCTTCGGACTCGGTCTCCGGCCGCCGCGGAAGAACCACGGCGTCCGCTCCGTCCCCGTGGCCGCCAACCGTTCTTCCTCCCTCTCGACTTCGTCCGAAGCCCCGGCCGCCGGTGCTCAAGCTCCCGTGGCCCTCAAGGACGGCGGGCTCGTCTGGGTCTCGAGGACCGGGCTCTGCGGCGAGCTGTCGCCCGACGACGTGGGCAAGAGGGTCCGGATTTGCGGGTGGGTCGCGCTTCATCGGGTCCACGGTGGTCTCACGTTTCTCAACCTCAGAGACCACTCTGGCATTGTGCAGGTCCATGTTCAAGCTCGGTGCTTTTGCTTTGTTCGTGTTCTTGTTATTGTGCTTCTGCGCTGTTCCTGTACTAGAAGACGCTGCTACTCGTTATTGATTAAAAAACAAAAAAAGGTTGGATTTTGAGGGGAAAGTGATGGTTTTTACTTCCCTTCTTTTATGATTACCTGGCGGAATTTAGCTTCGAGGACAAGGTTAGGGGTATAGTTTTCATCCAATCTTTCCAGTTTTGGCATATTTGGCGATGCATTGTTTTTGTTGGTTTGCATCATGGGGGAATTTGATAGTGGAGCAGAAATGCTTTTGAGGAGCTTTAATGTGTATTAGCATGTGAATTGCCATTGGCAAATATTGTCATCCTTATAGATATTTCCATAGTAAAGTTGGTTGAAGCAAAAGGAGGTCTGATTTATCTCCTGTGGATGATAATGTTTTGTTTCAGAATACTATACGAAGGCATATGAATTGAATTGAGGGTGCAACAAGATTCTATTGACTATAACGTGCAAACTTAAGCCGTGTTTTTCATGTTATTTTGCTCTAACGAGCCTTTTCAACCAAAGTGGCTTAATTTCCAAGTTGTGTGCTTTTTTTTTTTTTTTTTTAAATTCTATGCATAGGTCACAACCCTGCCCAATGAGTTCCCGGAGGCTCACACTGCCATAAATCAATTGAGGCTTGAATATGTGGTTTCCGTCGAAGGAGTCGTGCGGTGTCGGCCAGCTGAGTCAATCAACAAGAAAATAAAAACTGGGATGATAGAGGTACATACACAACTTTTGCACACTGTACTTGCCCTTTATGCCTTTGTGGCTCAAAAGAAGAAGAATCTCTTCTAAGTGTTAGCAGGCATGGTAATATGCTCCTCCATCTGGCCTTTTGTGCTTAGGGTGGGTCATATTTCTAGCTCCCTATGATTGGCGAGTGTCCACAGAAATCAGCCCGCTTTGTGCATTTAGACTGTCCTAATTCCTTAGTGGCATTACCGCATTTTATACAATCTGGTTCCTGGATTTCAGGTTGCTGCTGAGCATGTCCAAATGTTGAATGCTGTCAAGTCTAAGTTGCCATTTTTGGTCACTACTGGAGATGAAGGAAAAGATGCAGTGAAGGAGGAGATTCGTCTGAGGTATCTGCAATGTGATTGTTATGTGAATAGTGAATACCCTTCTAGCATATGTTTTGGTGATTTTTTTGTAAGGAATCTTGACTAATGTCCTTAGATACCGATATCTTGATTTGCGCCGTCAACAAATGTACTCCAACATCACATTGCGACATAGAGTGGTCAAACTCATTAGGCAGTACCTGGAGGATATGCATGGTTTTGTGGAGGTACTGTTTTGTGATGGACTAGCAACTTTGAATGTCCATGCTTGAATATGTATGTTTTTGCTTGTTTATTTCGTCGATTTTGTTTTTTTGATCTCGAGTTCTCAATATTCTCATGGATATAAGGTAGATTGAGACTCCAATTCTTTCAAAATCAACTCCGGAAGGTGCTCGAGATTATTTGGTGCCATCAAGAGTTCAGGTAATTCATTTCTTTGTACATTTTGCTTGGCTTGTCCATATTCGAAGCTTTTAGAAGGATGATTTTGGACTAGGTGCTTACCCCACATCAGCACCCTTGTTGAACAATGAAGCTTTGGAAGAAGTTTGTATTATGACTACTGTGGCATAAAAGGGATTCTGATCTTGCAGATAAAATGCCTTGTGACATAATGAGTTGTCTGAATTGGATAATGGACTGGTATAGACAGGGTAGCGAATCTAATGGTTGAGCCCCGGGAAGTCCTTGGTAGACTAATGAGTCTATCAAATGGAGACAGCCTTGAATGGGCTAACCAGGAGGCAGGAAGTGCCTAGTTTGCTAGAATAGGTAATTTCAACTGATTGATTAGTTGTTCGAACTACTTAGATATTTTGGTAAGAAAAATTTGTAAAAACTTGGATATTCCTTTGTACATAAACTAAACGAATTATCTTGATGGGTATTGTAAATCATTCAGTATGGATTTAGATTAAAATCTTAAGCCAGATCAAGCCACAGTGAGAATCATGACTCACCAGTGAATCATCTTCTTACATGATTGGCATCAGCTGGCAGTGTAAATTCCAGAAGCAAATCAAATTTGTTCCTGAAATTATGGTTGGGAAGGCATGAAGTTCTCTGATAATTTATCCTTCTCTTTCTGAAATGCATGCAGCAATGCTCCTGCGCTTACATACATGCACAATCAATTTGGAGTTCTATATTATTTCTTATTTATTGTGGGCATCAGATGTGTGAAGCCTGAGAGCAACCCCTTTGATAAACAAATCACATGAGAAGTATACAAGGATAATGTAAAGAAAATGTGAATGAATATTGTCTATATGTCTGGTACATGGATGTACTCCAAATAATGTGAAAGGAGAATAATAAGCTCCATGATTATCTATTTCTCTGCTTCCTACAATCAGGGATCTCTGATTTGCATATCTTCTAGTAAGAATATTATCTTCTAGCAAGGAAGGACAGTAGTTTTTGATTAATTATTTACTAAACATGCCTTTTTATTGAGTCATGAATCTGATTGTTTAATTGTTTATTTTGAAGCCAGGAACATTTTATGCTTTGCCCCAGAGTCCACAGCTGTTTAAGCAAATGTTGATGGTCTCCGGTTTTGATAGATATTATCAAATAGCAAGGTAAAGTGGTGTCAATTTGTCCCTTTGCCGTCACCTTTGCATGCATTAATCTAAGTTCTCGCCATTAGCCATAGCTTGGACATGCATCTGACTCTAACTGAGTAACATCCTCAAAGATGGAACTTTTGGACTCATGATACTCTAGTGACAAGACTGCATCTAGATTATTGTGTTTCTTCCAATAGAGGTTCCTGTTCATGTAGTTTATGAGCTTTCTCTTGAGGGATGCGTCCTTAGGTTGAACCTGTCCCACCAAAATGAGAAAAATATAGCTTTAGCTGGGCTAATGCTTGCTCTTATATGTTTAGTATCATAGGATTGTTGGAGTTATAAGAATGTAGGAGATGAAGTGAATGGGTCAATGACAAAGCAAGCTAATGTGGGTCTAGGAGATAGACTAGTGCTTTTTTTTTTCAGCTAATTGCTGGAACTGATGCCAATTTAATTGTGGTGACTATACTTTTAAATGAAAACTATTGATGATGATTTAGCTCTTTCATGTTGCAGATGTTTCAGAGATGAAGATCTAAGGGCTGATAGGCAACCTGAATTTACACAACTTGATATCGAAATGGCTTTCATGCCTTTGGAAGATATGCTGAAGCTCAATGAGGATTTAATTAGAAAGGTAGCTACATCCCAGATGGAGTGGTTAATACAACTTTTTGGCTGGATCAGTTGGTCAGAAATTATACTTTGCACACGCTATTTGTTATGGTTACCTGGGTTTGCATTAATCATTTGGCATGGTTCCCATAGGGGAAAATGCTTGCAGGGAGCAGGAATGTCAAAGGTAAATGGTGAGCGCACATAGACAAAAGCAAAAAGGGTGGACTATGAGCGCAGTCTCCCTGTCACTTTCTTTAGGCAGAAATTATGAACTTTGGGGGCAAGCACTTCGAAATATTCAAATAGACTTTAAAAATCTAAACTGTGGTTCCAGGTGGAGTTTAGCATAGTGCAGCAGCAAGGAACTGGCCTCTCATCAACATGGGTCTGTTTGACTCCTCACCACTATGCCTCTTGCAATCTCACCGGTCACTGGGGAGTGGGTGATTCCCCTTCCTAGGAGACTGTCCCCATTGCTAATGAATTAAGCAGAAAAAGGAAAAAGCATCTAGGATGTTGAAATAGATACACTTTCTCCTATGGATGAAATCTTCTTTCTAATAGATACCATAGTCTGCTCTTTTGATTCTGGTGTTTCTTTAACTATTTAGGAAGTCTGAGTCCACCTTTAAAATAAATCCGTGTTGGGACCTGCAGCAACTGTGATCAGTTTCCATGCTCATAGGTTTACTATGAATATGTTTAACTTGGTCAGGATGGCAAAGAAAGATATTTCGTCAAAGTTCGTTCTCCAAGCATTTTTCTGGATGGATATGACCTGAAATTCGTTGTGTCCTGCTTTGTAGATATTTCTATTCTGTATATATGTGCGCGATAAAATTCACCTATGGTTTACAGCAATTTGACTAAATTAGGGCCTGTTTGTTAATGTTCTTTGTTTCTATTTATGAACAAAATTTCTGTTTTTTTTTGTTTCAGGGAACAAAAAAAGAACAGAAACGCGTTTGTTTGCGTTTTTGTTCCAAATCTATTTTTTTATTTCCAGGAACACATTTGGAACAGAAACAAGAAACAAGAAAAACGTGTTTCTAGAACAATTTTTAAAAACAAATTTTCTCTCTCCTCTCTTTTTCTTCTCTTTTTTTTTTCTTCTTTTTTTTTTCTTTTTTTTTTTGGCCGGTCGCCGGCCTCGGCCATGGCCGGCACCGGCCGTCGAGGGCCGGTGACCTCGCCGGAGCGTCGCCGGCCCCTAGCGAGGCTCGGGCTCGCCCAGCCACCGACGAGGCTTGCTGGCCTAGCAGTGGCCCGTCAAGGCCAAGCCTCACTGGTGGCTGGGCGAGCTCGGGCTCGTCGGATCTGGGCCAGCCCAAGCTCGCCCAGCCAAGGCGAGGCCGAGCCTCACCGGCGCGGAGCAAGGCTAGGCGAGCTCGGGCTCGCCAGGTCTAGGCGAGCTCGAGCTCGCCCAGCCAAGGTGAGGCCGAGCCTTGCCCAACCACGGCCAGGCTCGGCCTCGCCGGCCCTCATTGGCCGGCCATGGCTGAGGCCGACGACCGGCCAAAAGAAGAGAAAAAGAAAAAGGAAAGAAAAATATAAAAAAATTAAAAGAACATAAATTTACCAAACGTGTTTCTGTTAATTTTTTATTCCCGGAACAAGTTTACCAAACGCGTTTTTTTATTAAAAAATTGTTCCCCGGAACAGAAATACTTTTTTCTATTTTTGTTTCCTATAACAATTTTTAAACAGAAATGTTACCAAACGCGCTCTTAGCATCCTTCCATCTGCATAAAGCCAATACATGCTCATGAGTAATCTGATTTACAGGTTTTCTGGGAGATAAAAGGCATCGAGCTGCCTGACCCTTTTCCAAGGCTCACTTACA
Source organism: Eucalyptus rudis (assembly GCA_019915205.1). Lineage (NCBI taxonomy): Eukaryota > Viridiplantae > Streptophyta > Magnoliopsida > Myrtales > Myrtaceae > Eucalyptus > Eucalyptus rudis. The sequence goes on along the minus strand of JAHMTN010000109.1, from coordinate 2,184,566 downwards.
CTGAAGCAATGAGCAGATATGGTTCAGACCGACCTGATACTCGCTACGAGCTAGAATTGAAAGATGTAATTCTTGATTTACCTTTCCTTTGAATATAACTGCCGAATTTATACTGCAAAGCATTGTTAAAGAGTATACTCCTCCTTCCACTCATATGATAAGACAGCTCCTGTTCTTCAATATGAAATGATGTTACAATGCCTGTCTTATTTTGAGTCTATTCTAGGACCAGCTTCATATGACCTTCTCTGGGCCATGTTCCTATTATTTACACCCTTTTTTTCTTTTAATTTTAACTGATCTGATGGTATTTTGCTTGATGTTTTCTGGTTCTTTGGTGAATGATATGATAGTATGTGAATGTGATCCCTGCGATAAATATAAACATAAGTTAAAACATGCGGGTCCTCTGATGTGTTTGAGGACATTTCATTGTTTGTTGCTCTTCACCATCCACTTAAATTGTGGACGTGTATGAACAAAACATTTTCATGTAGATGGCCTTTTTTATTTTTCTGAATGCATGTGCAAGCAGAATAAAGCCACATTTCTTGCCATTTTTGTGAGATTTTTGCCTTAGTAAGACATTGAACAAGTACTAAATGAACTGTCCATGGATCTTTCTTTTGAGTATTGTGGCCATGATCTTTGTTTTGAGTTGGGGCGCTCATATTACAAGGGTGTGGTTTTGACACATCTTGAGATAGCAAATTTATGTGTAATCATGAAATTTAATGCTGGAACCATTGATGGATTCTTGTTTGACATCTTGGAAGCAGATTCATCGGTAACTCTATCATGGTCTTCTACAGGTGTCTGATATATTTGTGGACACATCCTTTAAGGTTTTGTCTGACACCTTGAGAAGTGGAGGGATTGTTAAAGCATTATGTGTTCCTTCGGGTGCAAAAGTTTACTCAAACACAGCTCTCAAAAAAGGTGGACTTTACAGCGAAGCAATTAGATCTGGGGCAAAGGGTCTGCCTTTCCTGAAAGTCTTGGAAAATGGTAGAATTAGAATACTGTTGCCTTCAGTCTTTTCATTATAGCTGACCTCATTTGACTAGTTACTTGATTGAAATCTTTCAGGGGAAATTGAGGGCATTCCTGCATTAGTATCAAGTTTGGGCCCTCAAGAAAAGGATTTGCTATTGAAAAGATGTGCTGCAGCCTCTGGTGACCTTATTTTGTTTGCAGTTGGAGATCCTGGTTCTGTCAATAGATCTCTGGACCGACTTAGGTTATTTATTGCGCAGGAATTAGGCTTGGTTGATCATGTGAGGTTTTGAATTATCTTTTCTGATTTAACCTAATGGCATGACTTACCTTTGTAGGCTGCCTGATAAATTTTTCTTGCTCAATCTGTAGTCCAGGCATTCAATTCTGTGGGTGACTGACTTTCCAATGTTTGAGTGGAACGATTCAGAGCAGAGACTTGAGGTATGGCTGCTGTCTCCATTTTTTCACCTGCAATTGAAGTCAGATGAGGACAAATTTCTATGCAAATGGCTTCTGTAGTCAGTTTGCTGCTTGCGGTGTGCATTGTCATTTTCTTTGTTTCTCTTCAGTTTGTTTTTATTTTTATTTTTTATTTTTTTGTTTCTGTACTGTCTGCCGTGTAACTCAATAACTAGGACATTTGCTAGATTCCACAGATGGATGAGTTTTGCTAATTTTCACAGTTGAGGTAATGGCTATTGGGTTACATACTTATGCTTTGCCTGGGAAGAGGTGAGGGGAGGGATACCTGGAGAGGGGAGAGAATTTCTTGGAAGTTCAAAATTTCCACTTAAATTCAAAGTCTTACCCATTTTCCTCCCTCATCTCTCATTTTCCCCATCTTCTCTTCTTCCCAAACAAAGCCTTAAGGAACGGGCTCTGTAAAACCAGTCATCTTCTGTGTCCTTGAGATGCGGTTGTTAGAAAATGGGCCGAGATATTATGAAATATTGATAAATTTCACTTCTATGTGTATGTGAGGATTTTTTTATTGGTGAAGGATGTAAGGGGTTGATTGCAAGTATGGCAACTATTTCAGATATACTTAGGGGAAATGGGTAGTTTTACCATGAAGTGAAGAAATCTTTTCCACTTCAATTTAGATGTGATAAGCACCTGGTTTCATTTCTATTTTTCCCCCTCTACATCTATGTATGTGCATTGGCATGATCTAGTTTTGGATGGCAAGCAGCGAATACATCTATCTTGGGATTATACATACACATCCTTTATGTCCAAAATCCAGATATAGTTACATTTATGTTTGTCAGACATGAGTGCTAGAGCGTGAACATTATCAAAATTTGGTTTACCAATGTCATACTTCATATGGTAAATTTATCCCTGCTTGACCATGGTATGATGCACTTTGGTCCTTTCCAACCATTTCGGTCCTCTTACCTTCTACTAGTTAGGCAGCCTTTTCTTTTACAAGTGGACGTTAATGGTGAAAACATAACAATATTCTCATTAAAACTGATCCAAGTTTCCTCGCCTTGGTGTATATCTCATGACTCATGATGGAACCTTTAATTTCAGAAGAACTGGTAACTCTTAGCTGTTGGTTTGTTCTATCTTGTCTTCATTATCTTGTTCTTTTGCAGGCCTTACATCATCCTTTTACTGCCCCAAACCCTAAAGACTTGGAAAATCTTTCATCTGCTCGTGCCTTGGCTTATGACATGGTGTACAACGGAGTAGAGGCACGTATTTCATTTTCAGCAGCTTCTGTTGGTAAATTATGTTAATCTTATGATATAGAGAACCAAAATTTGTCTTGGCCATCCATCTGTTCCTTTAGATTGGTGGCGGGAGCCTGAGAATTTACAAACGCGAAGTTCAACAAAAGGTTCTGGAAATTGTTGGAATCTCTCCAGAAGAGGTGAGGACAGATATCTTCAATGTCTAACTTCCGTTACAAACATGGTTGCAAAAATTTCTTCAGCTTCATCTCACAATATATCCGCCTATAAGTTCAACCTTTGCCTTGATGTTTTCAGTCTACAATGAAAATGGACCTACATAATGTCTATAGTCAACAGAATTTCTGCTAGTTTCAGGCTTCTGTGTGATTATTGGCTGCATACTGGTAGATATGAAGGTCATCTGATTACTGATGTGCTATATAAAACGTGAGATGTCACTCCGAACCATATATTCCACTAATGATGCCTAATTCTGATTACTGATTTTTGCCCCTGGCTTTAAGTTTATTTATTTGACTTCTATAGACCCTTCATTTGACTTCTGTAGTGGGTCAAATGCAGGTGCTGCTCAAATCATGTCAATTTTCCTTTAGGCTCATTATGTTATTTTTCTGATCAACAGGCTGAAGCGAAGTTTGGGTACCTTCTGGAGGCTTTGGATGCAGGTGCTCCCCCCCATGGTAAGGAATTTCTTTGCCTCATGAGATTTCCTTTGTGTGCATCTCTACACATAATCTTCTGATTCAATATGCAGTTGTGGGCTCCTAAAGTATTGGAAATGTTCATGCCATGACAGACCATGCTGTAATTACAGTTTCAATGCTGATTGCATTGCAAGTGTCTTAAATTGTATGCATACTCTATGTAATCATTTTTTGATCCTCAATGTTTTTGGTGCAGGTGGAATTGCGTATGGCCTCGACAGACTGGTGATGTTATTGGCTGGTTCTAATTCAATAAGGGATGTCATAGCTTTTCCAAAGACAACTACTGCTCAGTGTGCCCTGACTCGTGCACCCTCAGAGGTCGATCCTCAGCAGCTGAGAGATCTATCCTTGCAGGCCCAGTAACTTATGAGTGTTGAGCTAGCTCTTCTCTTTAAAGCTATCATTTTTGAAGACGTGACCTATTTTTTATCATTTAATCTCATTAATGTCTCGAGCAGGTTAAGAATGAAAGGATTAATTACATGAGTGGCTGGAATGTACTTCCTCAATAGTTTGTCTCCATAAATGTAACTAATGGAATATCAAAAGTTTTTGTTGATCGGCAAAGCAGCTTTTCTTTATGTTATTCTTATAGTCCTAGCCCTTTTGGGGCTTGAAAGAGCTATGCACCTAATGAGCCAATTGTCAATGCTGCGTCAAACATGCCTGGGAACCAGGACAGAAACTTCACTGATAAGTAATGTTTATCTGATTTTTTGATCGTTGATGGATTGCAATCTGGATTCTCTATGGCTGCATCTCTTAAAATGGAAGTAGTTGATATGTGTTAGAGTTGTAAATAGACAGATTATATGGCTGCAAATACATAGGATTTTTTAGGAAGTTTTTTTATTCTGATTTGATTCTCATTAAATCCCACAAATCATGGGATTCTATAGCCGTTAACCCAAAAATCGTAGGATTTTAGCTTTTCTCCTTCTTTAGGCTTTCTTTCCTTTATTTTTGTTTGCTATGATTTATCTGTGTATTAGCCTATAAATACAACATTGTAAAGCACCAAAAGATATGAATGAGAATAAGGGCGTGTTTAGTAATGATTCTATTTTGGAAACAGATTCTCATCAGAAATAATTATTTTTTATTCTGTTCTTGAAAATAATTTATAAGTATTTTAAGCCGTTTGGTAACTATCCGAAATTTATGATTTTAGAATAAAATTGCTTTTGGTATCGTATTCATTAATTATTTTCTAAATCAATTTCTTTTAATTTTTTAACTTTTTTTCTTTTTCCCTTTTTCTCCTATTCTTTTTCTTCAAGTGGCCGGTCATCGAGGCTAGGTGAGGCCTGCTTGGCCATCGGCGAGGCTGGACGAGGTCTATCTAGCCATCGGCAAGGCTCACCCAGCCCCACCAAGGCTTGGCCTCACCAGATCACGAGGTTTGCCCAGCCTCACTGGTGGCCAAGCGAGCCTTGTTGGGAGGCTAGGCAAGGCCCGCTTGGTCATTGGCGAGGTTGGGCAAGCCTCGCCGATGGCTGGGCTTACCTTTGGCAAGCTCGTTGAACCTTGCACTGGCCTGGTGAGCTTTCGACAAGCTCGCCAAACCAATTGCCAGCAACTAGCGGACGGCGGCGGCGGCAAATGGCAACCACGGGATGGCGGTAGATGAATAAGAAGAAGAAAAAAGGGAAAAAGACTTATTCTTGATTTGTTCTTCGGAATAAGAATCATTTTTTTTTATTCTTAATTCTACTCCAAATCAGTTTCCGATAACAAAAATTTTACCAAACGCGATTTTATTCCCAAATTATTCCCGAAAACAAAAAAACAGAATTAGTTACTATTCGGATGGTTACCAAAGATGGCTTAACAATTTCTCTCTATCTAAAATTTCACATTATATCAGAGCTCTAGGCTAGATTTTTGAATTTAAAATTGCAGTCTTCATTGTTGTCTATTATTCACCATAAACAGATTTTTGGATTTCAATTGCAGCCTTCATTGCTACAGTTTTTTTGTTTATTATTCTCCAAAAATTCTATCTTCTTTACACAGCCTTCATAGTTGCACTATTGCTCTTGTTCTCTTCTTAACATTCACTTTCCAAAATGGTCACATTTGAAATCACACCCAAAACCACAGATCCTACCATGAACCAATCTGAGGAGGTCGCCTCAACACATATGACAGGTGATCTTCAAAATATCAAGCCAACCTATAGATTGAATGAGAAGTACCTCAAGTGGTCGCAATTTGTCAAGACAAATCTGAAGGGGAAAGGAAATCTCATCCATTTACTTGGGACGGGACCTGAGAAAGGAGATCCTGATTTTGATGCATGGGATGAGGCTAATTCCATGATCATGTCAATAAGCGACACTTGTATATTTCTACCAACCGCAAAGGAGATCTGGGATTCCGTTCGACGAATGGACTCAAAGGCTCATGATGCAGCCCAAGTGTATGAAATTAAGGTGAAAACCAATTGGACAAAGCAATGAAATAAGACTGTTATTGAATATGTTAATTATCTACAAAACTTATGGCAAGAACTTGATCATTATCGAGTATTTCAGATGTGGTGTCCAGATGATGCAGCCATTCTAAAGAGTTTTATTGAAAAGGATCGGGTCTACAATTTCTTAGCTGGGCTTAATTCTGAATTTGACTAAGTTAGAATTCAAATACTTGGCAAGGAGGAAGTGCCCTCATTGGAGGAAACAATTTCCTTGATTCGAGTGGAAGAAAGGTGTTGATTCGTCATGCTAGGATCGCAAGCTGTACAAGGTCAACCTTGACTACTAGAAAGGTTGATGAAAATGGTGACCTACCAAGGAAAGACAGCCGGGACAGCTTGTGGTATGCCTACTGCAAGAAGCCCAGACATACAAAAGAACAATGCTGGAAATTGAACGGCAGACCAACTACTTTAGGCCAAGAGTGGGTGAATCGGGCAACACAGCCAAGGCCTTGGGTCCATCTAATTGAGAAAGCTGGTCAAGAAGAAGTTCAAAAGAAAGCAACCTTCAGGAGTGAAGAAATTGAGAAATTAAGAGGTTTGTTAGGGTGTCTTAATAAATCCTCTGGTGCATGCTCACTAACACTCTTAGGTAATTCTTGGGTTATTAATTCAGAATCTACCGACCATATGACTCACACCTCATCCCATTTCAGCACTTATACACCTTGTCCTAGCAATAAGAAGATTATTGTGGCAATTGGGTCTCTTGCTACTATTGCAAGGGTTTGAAATGTTTCTATCACACCTAATCTTGTCCTTATAGATATTCTTCATGTCCCTAAACTATCTACCAGTCTTATTTCAATATAGAAACTCACAAAAGATCTTCATTGTCAATTTGTTTTTTACCCATCTTACCGTGTTTTTCAAGATTAGAACTCGGAGAGGAGGATTGGACTTGCTAAGGAACGGAATGGGCTGTACTACCTTGAGACACCTCTCACTACAACAATGATCATGAATAATCTGTCTTCGTCGTTTCTTAGTACTTCAAATAAAGAAGCCATTTGGCTTCATCATTTTCGTTTTGGTCATCCGTCCTTTTAAGTCTTGAGTATTATGTTTTCATCCTTGTTTAAAGATCTCGATATTAAAAACTTCCATTGTGATGTTTGTAAATTAGCTAAGCATAATCGTGTACCATTTTCTATTAGCTATCATTGTAGTTCTAATCCTTTTGACTTAATCCACAGTGACATTTGGGAACCTTCCACAATTCCGAACATCTCTAAAGCTTGTTGGTTTGTCACTCTAATTGATGATTGCTCTAGGGACAAATGGACTTTCTTACTCAAACATAAATCTAATGTGAGTAGCATTATTCCTTTTGTTTCATTCCATGATTGAAACTCAATTTGGGGTCAAGATCAAGGTCTTTCGGTCGGATAATGCTAGAGAATACTTCAATCAAGTATTGTCCTCTCATTTTCAAAAGGAAGGCATTATCCATGAGTCATCTTGTGTGAATACACCACAACAAAACCACTGCCTTGGTGGCCGCGATGGTTTGGGCTCTCTCCCCCTCATAAAGGGAAGGAGTTCAAATCCTCTCACAGTTGCTTAGGGTCTTAAGTGGGATGTTGGGAGTTGTGGGTCCTTTCGCTTATGTGTCCCCTCAGGTTTACTCGCCGGTTGCCGGCTGCCGGCTGTATGAGGTTCTTAGGTCACAAAAAAAAAAAAATACACCACAATAAAACGAGGTTGCTGAAAGGAAAAATGACCATTTCCTTAACACAACTCGTGCCTTGTTGTTTCACGGACAAGTTCCTAAAGCATATTGGGGGAAAGCTATTGTTACAGCTACATATATAATCAATAAATTATCCTCACGTACATTAGACCACAAAATCCCTATGAAATTTCTTTCTCAGTTCTATCCTCACCTTCGTACATCTAATGATCTTACATCTTGAGTCTTTGGTTGCATTTCCTTTGTCCACATTCATCATCATCAACGAGGAAAGTTAGATCATTGTGCAATCAAATGTGTGTTTCTTGGTTACTCACAAACACAAAAAGGCTATAAATGTTACCATCCTCCTTCTAAAAAAATTTATTTCTCTGCAGATGTCACTCTTGTTAGAAATAAACCCTATTTTTCACAATCTTATCTTAGGAGGATTTTTCAATCATGGAAGATAAGGACCTTGGCGTCATTGATAACTTAGATTTATCGTCCAATAGTCCCTATCAACCGAAACTCATCAACTGTTGCTCATGAACCTATCTTAAATTCTGTCTCTTGTCCACCACAATCTCCCACACAGCAACCTGTCTATGTTTGGGAATGGGCAGCCGTTCCAACACAAGAATAGGTCCAAAATACCACTCCAGGTACTGTCAATGAAAGCACAGTAAGTTCTAAATCTCCTTTATATGAACAACTTAGTGATACACCTGAGAGTGATCTTGATTTACCTATTGTTGTTAGAAAATGGATTAGAGAGTGCACCAAGAAACCGGTACATCCACTATCAAATTATGTCCCTTAATAGGTTATCATCATCATATTGTGAGTTTAAACACAATTGTTGTCCCTAACACCTTGTCTGAAGCACTATCAAAAAAGGAATGGAGGAATGCCATGAAAGAAGAGATGGAAGCACTCAAAAAAAATAAAACATGGGAAATTGTTGACAGGGCAAGGGGGAAAAATCTAGTTGGTTGCAAGTGGAAATTCACTGTAAAGTACAAGGCAAATGGCTCTTTAGAGAGGTACAGGGCAAGATTGGTTGCAAAGGGTTACACTTAAACATATGAAGTGGATTACTAAGAGACATTTGCACCGGTGGCTAAAATGAATACTGTAAGAATTTTATTGTCTTTAGCTACTCATTTTGATTGGAAACTTCAACAGTATGATGTAAAGAATGTGTTTTTACACGGAGATTTAGAAGAGAAAATCTACATGAGCATCCCACTTGGTTTTGAAGGAAATGAAACAACTGAAAAAGTTTGTAGACTCAAAAAAGCATTTATACGAGCTCAAGCAATCACCTAGAGCCTGGTTTGAACGGTTTGCTAGAGTCATGAAGGCATCTGGATATTAACAAAGCTAGGGAGATCATACAATATTTACAAAACACTCAGACATATGGGGAGTTACAGCATTGTTGGTGTATGTTGATAACATAATAGTCACAAGCAATGATGAAAGGGAGAAACAACGACTGAAACAGTGCTTGATTAAGGAATTTGAAATAAAAGAGTTAGGGAAGCTACGGTATTTTTTGGGAATTGACGTTTCGTACTCTAGGCAAGGGGTCTTTATGTTGGGATTAACGGATCCCAAAAAATTGGATTCGACACTAAATCGAACCCCTAAACTGAATGTAGAAGACGAGCCCGGGAAAACAACACGTATCACCGATCCTAAAGCACACCACGGATTTGAGCGTACCTTTTTAGCCACAGATTAAACACCGACGCCGATAAGAGGAAGAGAATCTAGCCTTGTTTGATCCGATGACGCCTTGAAGGGAAGGAAAAAGTTGCCGGAGCCTTGCTGTTTTTCCTTTTCCTTTTGGAGAGAGAGAGAGCGCGCAGGAGAAGACGTATGTACGTTTTTTTTTTTTCAAAATGTGCGTTCTCCCTCTCTCTCATCCCTTTTATACGTCTCTCCATCCACGGGCCATATTCCTATGGGCCGGGCTTTTAGGCCCAACATGGGCGGACGGGCCTTAAGCCCATCACTAATAAAACCATCATCTCTCACTCGCACATCGTGGGCTGAACATGATTCTCTTTACCTGTCTTCAACATTTATACCGGTGAATAATCCGTACGACCAACATACTTTGAGAGCTCGTTGCTATACATCTGTTAGGAATATATAGCAGTTCATAATGGGCGTCACAATCTGAGTAGATTTAGTATGCAGTACCCTAGATCGATCGATCACATTTATATCTCTCTTGATCTCTTTTAAACAATGATACATATATTGTATTCACAATTATAATTATCACAGAGACAGTCATAATTGGTCGACCAGTGAATACAAAACTATAATGTGATTCCCCAAAATCGATCTTCCTCTTTCCTTCAAACTCTTAATTTCAGTTCAGCTTGCTTTTCGAGAAATGTCCCATTAGATTGAATCAACTCATGACCATTGGCAACATCCTAAGATAGCAAACACTAAACAGAAACTTTGAGAGTAAGTAAAAGTCATGAGGGCACTAAAAATTGAGGAACTCTTTTCCTCAAGAGTCTCACACGTCATAAAAATTGAGATCAAATTTTTTGTCATTCTTATTAGTCGGCTCATGCATACGTAGTATGAAATACGTATTACGGTATTAACTCCTTTCCCATGGAGCGTATGTCTACACCTTTCAATACCGTACAGATGATAGTTCAGACATACTCAATGTCTAACTTGAGTTCACGTATCTACTCATTTATAAAATTCATCAGAACTTACATCTGGCATCTTAGACAGATAAAGTAAAATATGTGAGGTATTTTGCTTTCGGACATAGTAAGTATTATGTCCTCATCTTAACACTCAGTTAAGGTGACATACGTATTTTAAACTTGAACTCTCGATTATCACCTAGATAATAAGCTTAAAAACAGTCTCATCTCTATTTATCACACAGTAAATAGAGGCGATTACCCGTGTGAGTGGGTTAATCTTTTATCTATTCAACATACTTTCTCAACTTAAAAGTAATGCATTGAGCATTAAGATGCATAAAGATCAAACAAAGATTCATAGGCATCAATGATGAAAACACAAATTCATCAAATGTGAACACTTCGGGAAATTACAATATTCAGTACATCAGCCTCTACGCAATCCTAGAGATTTCATATGGCCACAAAACACATCTCTAGGTATTGGCTTTGTCATAGGATCTGCTACCATTCTATGCGTAGTATGTACTCTAAGTTCACATCTTTTCGTGCAATCATATCATTGACAAAAGTATACTTGGTATCTATATGTTTGGTCTTGCCATGATATTTTAGATCTTTGGTGTACGCTTTTGCTGCTTGGCTATCGCAGTTAACCAACAATAAATCTATAGCACTTTCAATAACACCTAAATGATCCAAAAAATCTCTTAAGCCAAACATCTTCTTATACTGCTACTGATAATGCCATGAACTCAACTTCTATTGTGGACAAGGCTATACACTTTTGTTTCTTACTGCTCCAACATATGGTGCCATTATTCGGTAAGAAAACAAACCCAGAAGTAGATTTCCTTTCATTTAAATCTCCTCCCCAATGAGCATCAGAATAGCCTTTAAGTTGCAGATCATTTTCTTAATAACTCAGCGCATAATTAGCAGTTCCCTTTAAATACCTTAGTATTTATTTAACGACTTTCTAACGTGCTTGACCTGGATTGGATTGGTATATGTTCACCATTCCAACTGCAAAACATATGTCAAGTCTTGTACACATCATAACGTACATCAAGTTCCCAACAGCACTAGCATAAGGAACATGTTTCATTTGTTCATTCTCTTGTGGAGTCCTTCGACACAGTCTATGGCTCAATCCTTCACCTTTTGCAAAAGGAGTGTCTATGGGTTTACAATCCCATATCCTTCAATTCAAAGTTGGAAGACAATCAACTCTTGACATTATTAACAAACTCCATATTACTTCCGGCAATTAGTATATCATCAACATATAATTATATGATCACAAATTGATCCTTGGATCTTTTGATATATATATATATATAATGATCCTCATCTATCATTGTAAAGTTATATGCCATTATGACATTATGAAAACGTATATACCATTGTCTTGACGACTACTTAAAGCCATATATCGATCCCCAAAGTCGACATACATTTTCTTCTTGGCTTTTTACTATGAAAACAGCAGGTTGTTCCATATATATTTCTTCATCTAATTCTCCATTGAGGAAAACAGTCTTTATATCCATTTGATATAACTCAAGATCCGTACTAGTCACTATTGTCAGAATAATGCGAATCGAGGTAAATCTCACTACAGGAGAAAATGTATCTTCATAATCAATTACTTCCTGTTGATTATACCCCATTCGCCACAAGGCGAGCCTTATGCCTTTCTATCGAGCCATCAGCCTTTCGCTTTATTTTGAGAATTCACTTGTTCCCAATAGCTCTGCGTCGCTTTTGGAAGATCAACCAGTTCCCAGACTTGGTTTGATTTCATTAACTCCATTTCCTCTTTCATTGCATAAATCCATTTTCCCTTACTAGGGCATTTCAGAGCCTCATTAATATTTCTTGGCTCATTATTATCTCGTGGAGCAATTATAAAAGTTTCTCCTTCAATGTCAAAACGTCGATGGGGAATATTTTGGCAACTTGTTCGCTATATGGGAGATTGTACACTTAGCACATCATTCCCCATTGTGCTCCCACTCGGATTAGATAATGATGATATCATTTCATCATGTGATTGTAATTGAGAATGAGTTGAATTCAATTTATCACTTCTCATATTACGCCCACTTGGACGAATTCCACTAATATCATTATCTTGATCCAAGGTTTCAAATATGGAGTAATCTTCTCCTATTTCGCCCTTCTTAGGAAATTTATCCACTAAGAATGTGACATCTCTTGATTCAAATTAAGTTATACTCCCACTTTCCTGCTCACCTATGAACACATATCCTTTCGAGTGTTCGGAATATCTCATTAAAATACTCTTCTTTCCTTTGGGACCCAATTTCCCAAACTTGTGAGAAGACTCATGAGTATAGGCAGCACAACCCCATGGCTTAAAAAAACTTAAGTTCGATTTTCTACCTGTCCATAACTCATATTGAGTGGAACTAACTAATTTAGAAGGCACTCGGTTAAGTATTTATGCAGCAGTTAACTACGCATTACTACAAAAAGTGATATTTAAGTTAGCATGCGTTATCATGGACCTAACCATTTCCAGTAGAGTTCTGTTTCTTCTCTCTGCAACACCATTTCGTTGAAGAGTATATGGAATAGACAACTGTATTTCTATTCCTGGAAGATCAACTATGCCTTCCTCTCACATTCATTGAACCACAGACGTCAGAATGGATTAAATGCAGAGGAAATTCAGCTCTTTTATCTTTTCCAAATGATTTCATTATCGTTTTCCCTACTAGGCAATGCTCTTCTTCCTTCGTCCGTTCTCGGGATTGCAGGTATCCGTGCATAACGCATCATAGTTCCTACAACAAATGCAGAACAAAAAAAATGGATCACTTATAATCTACAATAAACAAAATGGAAAATACATAATTTTCCATGATTCATGCAACAAATGCAGAATAAAAAATGGATTACCTCTAACCCACACAGACATAATTGAAAAATAAACAATTTTTTTCTCGGTCAACGGTCGTCGGTCGTCGATCAACGGTCAACGCAGGTCAACGGTCGCCGGTCGCCGGTCGTCGATCAACGGTCAACGGTCAACGGTCAAGTCGTCGGTCGTCGGACCGGTCCGGCCGGTCGGGCTGGGTGGGACGAACTGACCGCACGTGCCGCGCGCGTGCGCGGGCTGACGTCACGCAAACATCATCCGGCACGTGCCGCGCGCATGCCAAGCGTCCGCGGGTCGGGTCGGGTCAGATCGTCGGCCGGTGACCTCCCGGCCAACCGTTGCCGGCGATGATGTCATCGATGACGTCAGCACGCGTCGGTCCGTTGACCGGTGCGTGCCAATTCGCCGGTCGGCAGCGTGCACGTGCTGGTTCGCCGACCGGCGCATGTGCCGCATGCGTTGGCCGAGCCAGCGCTTTGGGCGCGTTGCGCCCACGCGCAGCGCCTTTTGGCCGCGCGTGTGGGCTCGTGCGGCGTCGCCCGATGGCGCACAACCTGTCGACAGACTCGCCTCGACGAGTCCTTTCACCCTATGCTTTCAGAAATCGATTTCGAGTCACAGAAACTCGAAAAAATGGACGAACAGCACTCGGGTGTCGGGATTTCTCGCCCCGATCCATACTGTCCGATTACTTTCGCGAAAATCAATCAAAAAACATCAAAGGGGTCGACAAAAACGTGAACTAGGGCTCTGATACCAATGTTGGGATTAACGGATCCCCAAAAACCGGATTCGACATTAAATCGAATCCCTAAACTGAATACGGAAGACGAGTCCGGGAAAACAACACGTATCACCAATCCTAAAGCACACCACGGATTCGAGCGTACCTTTTTAACCACAGATTAAACACCGACGCCGATAAGAGGAAGAGAATCTGGCCCTGTTCGATCTGATGACGCCTTGAAGGGACGGAAAAAGTTGCTGGAGCCTTACTGTTTTTCCTTTTCCTTTTGGAGAGAGAGAGCGCGCGAGGGAGAAGACGTACGTACGTTTTTTTTTTCAAAAGGTGTGTACTCCCTCTCTCTCATCCCTTTCATACGTCCCTCCATCCACGGGCCATATTCCTGTGAGCCGGGCTTTTAGGTCCAACATGGGTGGACGGGTCTTAAGCCCATCACTAATAAAACCATCACTTTATTTCACAATGAAAGTATGTGACAGATCTTTTGGAAGAAACTGGGAAGCTTGGTTGTAAACTAGTAGCTACTCCAATTGAGCCGAACTAGAGACTAACAAAAGCAAAAGAGGAGGCAGCAATGGATCAAGAAATGTATCAATAATTGATGGGAAAGTTAATTTACCTTACTCATACCCGACCAGATATATCCTATGCCGTTAGCTTGATTAGTCAATTCATACATAATCCAAAGGAATCACATCTACAAGCTATTCATCGAGTCTTACACTACTTAAAAAGTAGTCTAGGAAAGGAAATACTTTTCAAGAGGAGCCCAGGTCTTAAGCTTGAGGCTTTATACAGATGCGGATTATGCAAGCTCAATGGTTGACAAGAGGTCTACAACTAGTTATTGTACCTTCCTTGGAGGTAATTTGGTAATTTTGAGGAGTAAAAAATAGAATGTGGTGGCAAGATCAAGTGCAGAATCTGAGTTTAAGGCAACGGCTTAAGGAATACGTGAGTTATTATGGATCAAGATCATTCTTGATGACTTGAAGGTTGAGTGATAGAGTCTTATGAAGCTATTTTATGACAATAAGTTTGCAATTAATATTGTTCATAATCCAGTGCAGCACGACAAGAAGAAACATATTGAGATTAATAGGCACTTCATCAAGGGGAAACTTGAAGAAGGATTGATTTGTTTGTCTTATGTTCCTTCAGGACAGCAAGTGCTGGATGTCTTGACCAAAGGGCTTAATGGTGGAAGTTTTCATAAGCTAATTTCCAAGCTGGGAATGAAAGATATATATTCACCAGCTTGAGGGAGAGTGTTGAGCTGTAAATAGACAGATTATATGATTGTAAATACATAGGTTTTTTTAGGAGGTTTTTGATTCTGATTTGATCTGATTAAATCCCACAAATCATGGGATTATAGCTATTAACCCAAAAATCGTGGGATTTTAGCTTTTCTCCCTTTTTAGGCTTTCTTTCCTTTATTTTTGTTTGCTAGGATTTATCTGTGTATTAGCTTATAAATACAACATTGTAAAGTAGCAGAAGATATGAATGAGAATAACAATTTCTCTCCATCTAAAATTTCACAATATAAATAATTGGTTCTGTCCCTCATACGTCGGTTGACAATTCTTTGAACTCTGGAAATTTTGTGACTTGTTGTTTTGACACGTAGAAGCTTATTGTATTACAAGCAGTGAATCTTGTATCACACTAACCTGATCACAACCCTAGAGGACTTCACAATGCCAAAGAATTTTAGAAGCAATATTTTAGCAAGTAATCTTTCTGAATTACACATGGCATCATTTCTTATAACTCGAGGGTGCCCATGTACATCTATGTACACACCTATTCAAAGGGGATACAGAAATCAAGTTAATTAGGATGCGCATGATCATACTCTAATTTCTCTATTCTTTGATTATTTGTTCTCCAGAGTTAAAAAGTAGCGTGGGAATAGATTTGAAATAGAAATAAGTAGAAAAAAAGTAACTCCTTATTTCTGAAAATAATTTTTAGAAAGAAGTCATTTCTTTTTTTTTTCCTTTTCTTCTTCTTTCTCACCGCTTGCTGCTTCCCATCGTCTGCAACCCACCACCGTCTGCCATTGCCCACCACTAACTAGAGGAGGAGCAAGAAGAAGAAGAGAGGGAAAATAAAAAAATAAAAAAAAATTGAAAAATTAAAAGAAATTTTATGTTACAAAAAAATTTGTGGATTGTACCAAACGTATTTATATTCTTTTTATATTATGAGAATAGAAGTTTTGTGTAGTTATTAAATTCATTCTTTTACTCATAAATTGTTTGAGGGGAAAAAAAAGAGACTATTTCTTAAAATAAATTATTTTCTGGAATAAAAATGTTATCAAACACATCCTTACTTGAACCTATAGGCTAGGTAGCACGGACACGTTCTTCCGTGTCGTGTGCGACACATGTCGGACACGTCGACGCGCTCAGACACGGTCGGACATGCGGTCAACGCATGCCCAACACATTTTGACACGCGTGTCTAGAAGATGATGGAGGGTGGAAACGATGGCGAGGGAGTAGAGACGAGACCATGACAGCGAGAGACGGCCGCCACTGTGATGCTGCGACGAATCCGATGAGGTTGCAGCTGCGAGGGAGAAAGGGCCAAAGGCGAGAGGAAGAGGAGAGGAAGGTGGTCGTGCGGCGAGCCGCGAGAGGCGACGAGTGGCAAGAGGCGAGCAACAAGAGGTAGCGAGCAGCAAGGAAGGGGGTCGTGCGGCGAGCAGCGAGGAAAGGGGTTGGTGCGGCGAGCAGCAAAGAACGAGAAGAGGAAGGGGCATGCAGAGCTAGGGTTTTGGAGAATAGATTTGAAACAGAATCGAAAAGTAGAAAAAAAGTAGCTTCTCATTTTCAAGAATAATTACTAGAATTTCTCATTTTTTTTCTTTTCTTCTATTTTTTTTTTTTTATCTCTCCTTCTCTTTCCCTTTCTTCTTCTTCCCTTTGGCCAGTCGCCAGCCTCAGCTATGGCCACGTCAGCACCAAAACGACGTCGTTTTGTAGTTGCTTCGCCACCACGTCAGCATTTTGGTTAGATTTTAGCTAAATTGATATTTAAGTGATCCATTTTGTTTCGATTTTAACACGTAAGTGTCTCTTTGTGCCAATTTTTGGCACTCCAGGGGTTCGGGTGTCCATTTTTGGATTTAGGATGGTGCGGCGTCATTTTTGGGCAACATCATTGGTGCAACATTGTTTTGGGCAAGATGGTGCGGCATCGTTTTTCGGCAACGCGTTGGTGTGGCGTTGTGTGGTCCACCAAGCCACATTGGATTGAGCGACATGTTTTGCTAGCCAAGTGGACTTGAATTTTTGATAGAATATCCAACTTGATCTATTTTTTTAATTATAAAAGTCAGGTAATCATTTTGATTGGAATATCCCGCCATTGACACTTTAGTGATCGTTTTTTTTCCAATTGACACTTAAGTAAGCCACGGAAATTTTTGACTATGCTACTTTTGATACATCCACCGTACTTCCTCCCTCCTCCCTTTATGGAATTCACGGATTAATTGTGCTGAAAAATTAATCAACAGTGTACGAAACTTATAACGCATTCGGCTTCTCTCTCTGCATTTAGGCTTCACATTTTCTAATATGGAATCTCCTAATTCCTTAGATTACTCCGTGATGACATTGTTTGTGGGCCCCTTCACCTACTCCGCTAATGACAAATCTCCAGGTTCTCAGTACCCATTAAAATGTAACACGTCATTGAGATAAGTGAAGGAATATTGAAAGCAAGTAAATTGAATGGAAGTAATTTGTCATGTTTAAAGATGTCTAGGCCAAGAGACCTTCCCTGCTATTCCTTTACTATCATTCCACGATCTTGCTTTCCTTCTCTCTCTCTCTCTCTCTCTCGGAATGGAGTAGTCTGCTGCTGTTGCTGCTGCTACCCTGCAAAATATGGTCCCCGGGCTCTAAAAATGCTTCACACAGACTTCCTGTCACTACCAGGATACTTTTCATGCTTCTTACTAAATAAATAAACTGAATGCCCGATAATATGAGCTGTGGCTGGCAAGTTAGTTTTTACCAAGCCAATACTTCTTAGAGGGGTCTTTCTCTTTCTATCGGAAGTCGCAGCACCTAATTTTTGATAAAAACCATTGCCTACTTATATCGTCGGACTTACTCACGTCTGCATGATTTGCTCTCTCCTAATTCATATACCGGAAAACTTATGGCTGACTTTGCTCAAATAACCCGTCTTCCTAAGACTCCAGAAGTTCGCAACGCTGCCCGAGTGCCCATGCTAACCATGCAAATGGTTACGTCTTTATCCGAACGTTAGCCATTGACAACCGTTGACATATTGGACATGATAATACATGTAACTGGTAATAATGCCAGGATGCCTTATAATGCTCACATGATATATGGTAAAAACAAGAACACGGTCGACTTCTTCCTATTATCAACCTCCAATGGCATATGTGGCTCATTTGTCTCCCCATGATACATGTATCTGGTTATTCGTGGATTTGTTTCCAAAACCTACAATATCAGTTATTAATTCCCGTTAATCTGTCAAAATACATTTTAAACTATGTACATTTATATGTATGAAAAATATCTAGGCTCGAACGCATTCAAATGACAACTGTTGAATACTAATGGAAATCTGCAATAACGCCAGTTGCTTTGCAAACTCAATATAGGAAACGCAAAGTGGTCGACTGCATTTTTGCTATATCTGTCTTCAAAATAATTGTGGCTTGTCTTCACCCAAAAAAAAAAAAGTAATAATTGTGGCTTGTTCTGCTTCCACATGATACATGAATCTACCCAATGATGGATTTATTTCCAAAGCCTATAATACGTCAGTTATTAATACCATCGACGATGCTTGAACCTTATCTGAAATCACCTGAGATTTCCTTAGTCGAAATAGAATTGAGATTTTTCTGGTTGATAAATAACTGATGAGATAACACAATGCAAATGTGGAGGATAATGGCAGTTTTATCGCGGACCTAATTGCTTAAGGCGCTGCATCATCCAACGTAGCTGACTGTGGACTCATGGGATTCACAAAATTTGCACAGAATGAGAAATGTCATGGTTCTAGTACGGACGGGAAAAAGCAAATCATACGGGGAGGATATATTTCTTATCATATCTCGACAGATAAATACTTGTCCTTGTCCAGTAAAAACTGCCACCGATATGGGAGACCATTTCAGTAATGAAGCAGTACACACAATGCACCAGCAAGCAGGATATGTACTGTATTTAAAAGGTACTTTTCGAAACTTAAATTTTCTCGAGATATCATAATTACGATAGTATAGCATTTATATGGCCACAATAAGGGAAAATTAAATTGTCCAACTAAGAATTTTGAGCATCCTAATCCTTCTCTTTTCCTGAAATACACAAGTGCACCTAAGGATGAGATGTGGCTAGTATTTCATTTGCCTGTACACACGCATCGTTGGCATGTATGAGGCATTATAAATACCAATAATCACTAATTTACATGCCATATACATGAGACTGAAGGAGATTCTGGGCTGTCTTTAGGCGGTAAGAGATTAATTGCTTGAAAGACAGTAACATTTTTGACAACCAAAGACATTAATCCTGGCCAAAACAGGAGCTCTTATAAAACCCCCTATTCCAAGCCCTTCAATTCACATCTCCATTCTCTTATCTGGTCTTTCTCGAGAAGTCCCTTTGCCCTTTTCCTGTGCTTTAGCCATGGCAAGAACAACTAGAGGTCGCCAAAGGATTCAGATGGCTAAGATGGACAACGAGAGTAACCTTCAAGTTACCTTCTCAAAGCGCCGATCTGGCCTTTTCAAGAAGGCAAGCGAGCTCAGCACCCTCTGTGGTGCAGATGTTGCGCTGATTGTCTTCTCACCAGGCGAGAAGGCCTTCTCCTTTGGTCACCCTAATGTCGACACCGTGCTCGATCGATTCCTCAATGGCAACGAGCTGCCCCAGCAGACCGCTGGCACGGCGCAGCTCATTGAGGCTCATCGCAACGCCACTATTTGCGAGCTCAACATGCAGCTGACTGAGGTGCTTGGCCAACTTGAAATGGAGAAGAAGCGTGGCGAGGAGCTCAAGAAGGCGGTGAGGACTAACCAGGAAAGCCACTGGTGGGAGAGACCAGTCGATGAGCTGAGCGTGCCACAACTTGAGCAGTTGAAGATCTCGCTGTTCGAGCTCCGGAAGAACGTCAGCAAGGAGACGGAGCAGATGGTGATCCAGGCAACCAACACTCAGCCATTCTTTGGAGCAAGCTCAAGCCATGGACCGCCTATTCCTTTCCAATCGCAGAATGGAACCAGCGCTCCAGTGATGCCGCCCAACCCTCATCAATACAACTTTGGATTTGGATCCGGATATTTTTGAACTCTCTATCGGCTCTATGGATATGTGATTATATGCTTATTTAGTGATGTATTTTGAAGTTATTTATGTTTCTGAACTTTTATTTGCTTGTATGATCGTATGTGTGAAGTCATTTTGCATTTACATAACAAAACAAGAAGCTAAAGGGGTCTGTTTAAAGATTTCAAGGGGTATAATGCGTTCCCTGTTATGTTCATATCTGATCAGTGAGAATGTTGTGCTTAACTTTTGCTCTTGTTGCTTGATTATGTTATAGCTTCAGATCAATCGATCATCGGTCATTCGTCACCTGCTGCAATTAGACATCTGAGCGGGCCAGTTAACCTTCCCTTAAACCGATTGTCTTAGGAGGCTTATCCTCATTGAACTTGAAGCATGTTGCTTTGGTTAATTGAATCTAGGGACAAGATCTTCTATTCTTTAAAGGACAGAAGATTGATAATAATTTTAAAAAAAAAGATCCCCAGATGTAGGCGACGGTTTCAACAATGCGCAGGTGTTGGATCGATCGCCATAATCTAGCAGATCTTCATTCGTATAGTAATTACCATAGAAGAAGGATACGTTTTTCGGCATTTCACATCCACGACGCGCGAAGCCAGTCCGTGACTGTCACTCTCCTCAAGCCATTTTGATATTTGAAAGAAAGTAATGGACACCAAATGCAGTATGTCAAAAATATTTTTAATCCATTTTTCCTTCCATCTCAACATATTGAAGGCAATAAAAACTAGTAGGAAGCCAAACTAAGCGCCGGGATGCATGTAAAGTTTGAATATGGTTGAATGTGCAGGGTAGGAAGGAATTAAAAACTTCTTGTTCGGAAATAGAAGTAAACTATCAAAGTTCCTGCATAAGGCCAACTCCTGATGGGGCGAAAGAGTATTCGTTTCCCATCTCTTTGAATTGTATCGATTTCTAATTATATGAATAAAAAAAATAGAGCAGATTTATCTTTCCTTCGAGCTATCGATACTTTCATGACTCAGGAAGATGCAGAATGCACATCGCACAATCTCACTTGACATATATGCTTGAACATTATCAATGCTGCTAATGACGACAGGCTTCACTCAAATAAGCCTTTTGAAGCCCGCTTTTGCAGGAGTACTTAAGATCATGGAGCACTTACGGGTCAGATCGCACGTCCCTACTTGGCAGCATCATGTGGAGTTTGGCGAAAGCGATGACCAGTATAATTTATTCTTCACTTTTCAATGTCCTCTTTTTTCTTTTCTGCTAAATTAAAAATGAGAATTTTATGTTGTTTACACTTAAAAAATGAGTGTTTTTTTCATTACCCACCTGCCAGTTTCTCTGATCGTCCTAGTATAGGAATATCTTGTTCCAATTAAAACTTCGCTACGAAGATTTATTGTTACTGTTGTTCTTTTACTGATAGAAAAAAAGATTTTCCAAATGAAATGAGTCACAATTGTAGCAGATTCGCTTATGCAGCTTTGCTGAATACTAAAACGTTTAGTCTGTATCAGGCTATCAAACTGATTCGACATATCATTTGCATCTGCGGTTCTTTCCTTGACCATCAGATCAATCAGACTTTGAGCTTAACACTGAATCGTTCACTTGACATCCAAGAGCTTTTCGAAAACCTCAATCCTTCACAGGAAAATATACACATCACCCGGACATTAACATGTTCGACATATTGGCTCTTTCACCATCGGATCATTCAGAGTAAAAAACAGGCTCTATTAGCTTTGATGACAATATGTCACCTCTGGTTTGCGCTTTGAAAAGCGAAGTTGGCGGAGACAAACGAGGGGCTGCAACATGCGTAGAGTTCTGTTCTAGCGCCAGCAAACTTCTTACAGTGTACGTAAATGCTCCTGTCGTTTGCTCTTTTTTTACTCCATTTTTGTTTGTTTGCTGATCTTTGGCAGAATTTGGGATACTCTCATCCATAAGTGAAGCCCTATGCCAAATAACACCAAAACTAATTCATGAGATAATTATGGTTCTAGTTTGGAAACTGAAACATGGTGAACTTCCATGATTTTTTTTTTTCTTTTTGGTAAAAGGTAATAGATATAATGAGGAAAGGCCAAAAGTACAAAAGATTGCGGCGCCAAAAACTTGCACTCAAGATGAACAATCATAATGGTGAACTTCCATGTTGATATAACCAAAGGAGAAGAAAATTGAGTTTAAGTGAATATGAAGGCTCTCTTGAGAAATCTAGAATTATTCATATGTCCATTGTTTTCTTTTCAAGGGTACGAATGCATTCAAGTTGAGTTAAGTAGAGTCGATACACTGGTAGGCTCAAGCTCGATGCGACTCACAAACTCAATCCTAGAAATCGACTTTTGCTTGATTGAGTATTATAAATATTCCCAGCTTGAGATCAATTTGACCAAGCTCGATTATGTTTATTGGGTTGTGATATGTTTTATTAAGATCTTTCATGTCCAATTTACGAGTACTAAAAATCTTCAACAAAATTTTTTTTGTTCGATAAAACTTGTAGGCCTATCTATCTAAAGAAAATTGTCTAAAAAATACTAAATTTATTTTATGGTTACTAATTTAATCTTAAAACTTTCAATTGTGCTAATTTAATTCTAAACATTTTTGTGATTTGTCAAATTAGTCATAAACATTTTGACAATTTAGTCTTTTTAGCTAAATTTGACTAGAAATAACTGACATGGTGGTCTAGCTAGCAAAAGTCATCATTCATGACACGATTAGTGTTGATGTGGAGAATTTTTGCATTCTTCTTCTTCTTCTTCTTCTTCCTTTTTCATTTTCTTTTCTATTCCATTTTTCCCCCTTTTCCCTTTGCTGGCCATTGCCAGGCCTCGTCAATGGCTTGTGAAGGTTGCTAGTCACCAACAAGGGCCTCAACATCCTTAGGAGGTCACCTGTGCTTGTGATGATGAGGGTTGCCCTCCTTTGCCTAGGCAATTAGAACTAAATTGGCCGAAAGGACTAGATTTTTTGCAAATTGGTAAAAGATTTAGAACTAAATTAGTAAATTATCAAAATATTTATTATTAAATTGGCATAATTGAAAATTTTATGACTAAATTGGCAAATCATCAAAAGGTTTAGGACTAAATTAGCACAAAATTAAATTAGCCACAGTACAATAAATTTAGGATCTTTTGAAAATTCTCATCCATCTAAGTGCTAGTGGGCTCTAGCTTGCCTGAACAAGCCACTTGAGTGGCTTGATCTCGAGTGAACTTAGGAATTAGCTGATTTGATCTAGATACTCGTTGAGTAACGGCGGAGCAACTCTTGCCTAGCTCGATTCGCTTGAATTTCCATGGCGCTGCTCGTGTTAATGCTCAAGGAATCTTGAGAAAGTTGGCATCAAGAGTTCGAGATGCAATACAATTGCTCAGCGGTTGTCATCAGGAATGTGCTGGTGCGGAGGCACTCCACTCACATCATGGGGTATTAATTAACGGGAAAAGTACTGAAAAGATTTTGAATTGATTGGACTTGTGCCAATGAGAGAAATTGTGCAAAAAATCTTAAATTTATTGCAATATTAACAATTTAGTCTAAACGTTTTAACTTCACAAATTAAATCTTAAATATTTTTATATTTTACTAATTGAGTTCATTCAATCAATTTTGACTGAAAATTACTGACACGGATATTAATCATCTTATGTGGTATGATCGGTACTGATGTGAATAATTTTTCATAATATTTTAAATATTTTATTTATTATTTATTAGTTATTTCCTTTTATCTTTTATCTTTTATTTTTCTTTTTCTCACTCCGGCAATCACTACTAGGCTTTGTTGATGGCCGATGGAGGTTGCTGGCCTCAAGCAAACGCTACCTTCGTCGATCTCAAGAGAGGGATGCTTAGGCCCAGGCTAGGAAAAAGGAAAAAAGAAAGAAGAAAGAAAATGAGGGAAAAGGGAAAGAAGGAAAAAAGAAGAAAAGAAAAAAGGAATAATTTCATTAAAATTTTTTAAATATATTTAAATAACATTAAAAATTATCCACGTCAATATTAGCCATGTCAGATAGAACGACCAATGTTCACATGGGTGATTTTCAACCAAAATTAGCTGAATTGATTCAATTGGTAAAGCGTGAAAATATTTAGTATTCAAGATTATAATTGAACTGGTAAAAGTACAATAAGTTTAAGTGGACAATTTTGATATGCCAATTCAAGCCTAAAGTTTTCAATTTATTAACTAAGTTGTAAGTTGACCAATATAACCAATCCGACCAATTTTAGCCAAATATTGTTGGCATGGATATCAACCATCTTATGTAACACAATACGTGCTCATGCAAATAAAATTTTCAATTTTTTCATTTTTTTAAAATAATTTTTTATTCTTTCTTTATTCTTTTTGATTTGTTTTCCAACTCTGGGCCAATGAGGGCCTCATGGCCTCTTTGTTGGCCAGCCGACGAAGGTGTTGGACCCTTGTCCAAATCCAGGAGAGGGTCGTAGTCTATAGCTGGGGAAAAAAAAAAGAAAGGAAAGAAAGAAGTTATAAAAAATTCTGAAAAAAAATATGAAAATAAAAATTGGTCATGTTAACACTTATCGTGTCATATAGAACAGCCAACATCGGTGATTTCCGGTCAAAATTGACTAGATAAACTATATTGATAAATTATTTAAAAGCTTATAATTGAATTGACATAAACGTTATAGGTTTATGGCTTTTTTTTTAAATGCTTTTCCCATTAATTCTTCAAAAAATCCAAAAGAGAAGTAATGTATATAGTGTTAAATTTAATTAAGTTTTATAATTGAATTGCCACATATATAATAGATGTAGAAGTAATTGAATAATCTTTAGTTGTATATGATCGTGTTGCTCTCACACGGGGTTATACAGTCCAGATATAGACAATCTGATTCGCCACAAAATAATTGGAAATTAGAATATGGTTTACAAGCTATTTATTTACCCTCCCATCGTCGTTCAAAATGTCAAATGGAAAGAAGCCATGGACCCCCCCCCCCCCCCCCGGCGCGAAAGAAACCCTCCTCGTCGGGCCTATAGCTTTTGGCAAGCAATTCGAATTCCGAGTTGCAAATATTCATCTTTTTGATCAGTTATTGTCTAAATTCAAAGCAAAATCTGTTATATAACCTTAATTAATCAAAAATGCCCTGCCGAGTCAAGTCCATGCATATACTTTGACGCGCTTGCCAAACCCCAGCCGTTCCCTCCCCGTTTTATTTGAAAAAGTCCTGTCTAACATTTTGTCAAATAAAAAGAAAATTCAAACATCCTAAAATAAGCGTCCACGCAAAGGGAATGAGCTGGAATCCTCGTTCAAAAGCGACTCTTTTTTCAGGATGTTCGAATACATTGCAGTCGGCCGCTTCGAGATGGTTAACCTAACGTTGATTAAGCATCTGCATTAGGCGTCGATATAATGACAAAGTGCTACTTCCGGGCCTAGCGAGACGCCTTTGATAAAAAGAAAAGTATACTTTAGGATTTGAAAATGCAATTAACAAAGAATAAAATCGTGGAATTGAATGCCTCAACTCCACCTTCATTCTCTTTTGATTAAAATAATGTCCTTGATTGATACTCTTAAAGTTTTGGTTTTAGTTCCTGAAAACTTATGTTGTGATATCTAATGATTGAAAATATAATGTCTGCAAGTTTTAGTTAATCGTTAGATAATAAATTGAAAATTTTATAATGACAAATGCAATGTAAATGTAATTAGATGATATCTTTCTTCATCGGGCCAAGACATATAATGTACATTGAATTCTTTAATTTCGATTAGTTGTAATGCACGTAAGAGGATTGAGGACCAAGATACCACTAGATTGATGATTAGAAGCAAAAGATTGAGAACATAGTTATTGTTTTCAATTGTATTAAACATATTGTATTTAAGTCAATTCAGCCTTAAATCCTTCAATTGTGACAATTGAGTCTTAGAGATCTTTTGACAATTTGTCAATTAATCTTTTTGGCCGAAAATTGTTAATATAGATGCTGACCATTTTGAGTGATATAATCGAGTTGACTTGGAGAATTTTTTAAATTTAATTTTCTTTCTTTTTCCTTTTTGATTCTTTCTTTGGCAATCACTGAGCCTCAGCGACTAGCCATAAGAGAGAGCCTTTGAGGGTCGACCTTGCACAATCTTGACGAGGTCAAGCCTAGCAAGGCTTTACCTAACTAGATCTCGGCGAGTACAAGCCTCGCTTGAAGACAATGAGGTTGGCCTCACTTGAGACCAATTGCCACCATCATCATGGCTCGACAATTGGAGGAGGAAGAAAGAAAAAAATATTTTAAAAATCTAAATCTTTTTAAAAGATTGTAAAAATTATTTACATTAACATAAGTCATGCTTCTTAGAACACGATCGGCATCCACGTTTATATTTTTCTATTGAAATTGGCTGGAATGATTAAATTAGCAAATTGATAAGAAGTCTATGATTCAATTGGCACAATTAAAAAGTTTGGAATTGAATTAGCATAAATGTAATAAGTTTATGATTTTTTTGATAACTTCCCTATACGTTGACTTGATTGCCAAACCCCCGCCGTTCTCACCCCGTATTATTTGAAAAAGTCTTGTTTAATATTCTGTCAATTAAAAAGAAAAATCAAACATCCTAAAATAAGTGTCCAACCAAAGAAGAATGAGCTGGAATCCTCATTCCAAAGCGACTCTTTCTTCACAGTGTCCTAATACATTGCAATCGGCCGCCTTGACAAGGTTAAACTAAGCATTACTTTAATCACTAAAATTCCAATATTCTAGTGATGATTTAGCACTTGAATTGGGGTCGTCACATAATGGCAAAGTGCAACTTCCGGGCCTAGAGGGACGCCTTGATAAAAATAAAAAATAAAAATGCAAACTTTAGGAAAGGAAAGGGCAATTAATAAAAAGCTAAAATTGTGGAATTGGGATGCCTCGACTCCACCATCATTCTCTTTTTGTTTAAGTAACGCCTCTATTGTCTCCCGAACTTTTGAAATTTTGGCCTTTTATTTCTAAAGACTTATGTTGCGACAATGAGCAACCTTACAAATTGAAACATCAATAAATGACAAATTGCAACATAAATTCAATCTTGATTGATTAGATGATAGCTTTCTATATTGAGATATCTTCAATTTAAATCGAAAGTCATATCGTACTCATTGGATTCTCTTTTGTCAATTAATTGGTGTAATGCCTAAAGAGGATGGAGGGTCCAAAATACGATTGGATCGATGATTATAAAACAAAGGACTGAGAACATAGTTATTAAATTATATATATATATGAATTAAAAGAGGAGGAAGGGGGAGGGATTTGGATAATGTGCAAGGTACAATATAAATGGGATCCCGATGGAGGAACGAGCCGGTAGAGGAAGAATCCGAAGGAAAACAGCTAAGACAAAAAAATGCCTGTCCCCACGGGGGGCTGAGGTGGCAGATTGATTGACGGGGGCCCACGCCACCCAATCAACGGGAGAGATTTGAAAGATGATGAGAGGATGGTTCGTTAAGAAAAGAAACGGCTGGGGCCCGCACTTTGATGTGGGGCCGGGGCCGGGGCCGGTGCCCGCTGGCCCGGCTCCATCCCAGCCGTCGAAACAAATAGAAGGAATTTTCGAAAAACGAAATAAAGCTGTACAATAAAAATAAAAAATAAAAAATAACGAAAAAGAGAAAAACCAAGGGGAGTTGCTGGCGAATCGTTGTATCCCACCGACTGAAGGAGCCGCTTCCGTACGCGTGGGGAAATTTATTATTTTCTTTTTTTTGTTAATTGATTATTTATATTTATATTTATTATGATTATTTAGAGAGAGGGAGAGGGGGTGTGCTGGCGCCTGCAATCCGGACGTACGTGCGCGCGCCGGGCAACAGCTCAGATGTTCAGCCGCACGCATGCCCATGCACGCACCCTTGTCTGGAGCTCCGGGCGCCAGGATCCCCTGCCCCCGTTCCCAGCTCGGGCGCCCGTGAGCTCTCCCCTCCGCATCCGCATGATCAACCCCCTGCCGTCTCTGAGCTTGACACGTCATCTCCACGAACACTTTCTTTCTTATTTTTTGGCATGGGCTCGGATCTCTGGACGTTGATCACGTGGGGCTCGCAGAGAGGGCCCATCACATAAGATCAGGTGATCGATGATTTTGATTGAGCCGATAGTCCAGTGCATAAGTCTAAGCAAAAATATTTTTAAATAGTGAAAACTTCCTTTTAAATAAATAAAAAAAAAAACAAAGGAGAAGACCTTTTATTGCTCAAAGTAGATTGAAATCGATGAAATTATTTATGGAGAAATGGGAATAAATTATCTGTTGGTCTCAAAATCAAAAGACACCTATTTGAATTTGAGTCCATGGATCAAATGCAATTAGAGTGGTTACCTCATAACATCCTATTTGCTCAATCTCTACAATTTACTAGGTGCACAATGGGTGAGGCCCGATAAGATAAAAACCATATTTTAATTACTCAAAAAGTGATGTGATGTTCTTTTTTTCCCCTAAATCTATGCAAGAAAAAATAATGAAAAATTCTAAATAAGGGTACAAAATACTTTCATTTTCTCAATTAAGGACTTTGAATTGTTAGGTCACTTTCAAAGAAAGGATTGCTGGTCAAAGGCATTTTTGTCATTTATATTGTTTTATATTTATTTCCTTTTTTTCATAAAAAAAGACTAAAACTTCAGCAAAAAAGAAGAAGAAGAAAAATTATAAAACAAAAAAAAAACTTTAGACTCTTATTTGAAGCAGAATTACATTATGCTCTTATTTAAAAAAAGTGAGAATATTTTGTCTCCTTATTTGAAATAATATTCATTTAAGATCTTTATTTTAAAAAAAAAAATAAGAGCATTTCAAACTCTTATTTGAAATTTTCTTAAAAAACAACGTCCTCTTTTAATATGTAAAAGGTTTTATATTTGTTTGATTTTTTTTTTTTTTTGCTAAGATAGAAACGAAGTCGCTCCCTTTATAAATTGTCCCCTCGCTATTTCCTTTTTGGACCCACTCAACACTTTGTCCTACCTGGAGTTTCTATTCATTTTATGAGGAAAAAGAACGAGGGGAATATGCCCAACTTTTACACAGGACTCGCCTAACACGATACCTGAACAGTCATGTAAATCATGCTTCGGTTTATAATTTTGGTTATTGGGACGTGACAGGTAATCCCCTGTCCAAACAAAGAAGGGATGACCGGACCACCATTGAAAAATCGAAAGGGCAGGAAATGAAAGCGACGTCTCGAGCTTTTAGACTTCAAGTTCAGCCACGAGAACTCCTAATGCTCGCCAGCCAACGCCTCGCTGATCCCCATCAGAAAGCAACCACCATACTTTGTTCCACACGTGTTGTCTCGTATTGTTCTATCGCTGAGATAATCACTGAGGAGGGTCCTTGGACTTCATCATCAATTTATGTAATGTCGTACTTAAATTTTTATTTATTCAATCATGTTTTTCTTGACAATTCTTTTGTTAAAATATTTCATCGAGAGTGCTAACGTGGCCATTGGCATTGGGTCTTATCATAATAAGGCTCAGTTCTCTTTGCTCATTCGAATTGAAAGTGATTGCGACTTATTCGACATCAAAGACCATTATAGATTTTAATGGCATTTATAGATTCCTCCGCATTTATTGGCTTATCTAGGGTGTTGATGGCGAAAGAAAAAATACAATAGTTGTAGCAGCTTGTTAGAATAATTTTTTGTTTTCTATTCTCTCTTTCGATTTCTTCTTTTCGATGGTTCTTTCTATTAAGTTTTAATTGTTTTAGTGACCGTGTAAAGTGCCAACGTAGCACTTAACGACTGCATCACTGTTTCCTTTACTATTTTAATATAAAGTTTAATTTGAACATACAAATATATAGCTGAAGGACCTAATTGTATAAGGAAAATGTCATGATCGATATTGCACAAATTAAAAAATAAAATTATATATATTTATATAGGGACCTTCCTCGCCATTGTCCCTTTATCATTATATGAAATGACCAAGAAAACCCATGAATTATATAGTCTAGCTGTTTTAATTAATTCCAATTTTGATGAAATTCCTTTTATGACATGTTGACTAGTCAAATGCATCTAGATTGACAAACCAATTTCCATGAATTTTACATTCAAAATTATGCCCGGTTCATCTTAGAATGAAATCAAGCTACATAAGAAGTTAATTAGACTTCTTTATATATCAAGAGATATGATTAGTACACTAGAACACAGCTGTCTTTAGAGATAACTCATATTCGTTGTGAAGTATTTCCTCCCTTTTACGGTCCAATTATGTCATTAAAGGAAAAAAAATAAGATTATAGACATTTGCTTAAAACTATTGGCAAATGATGAATCCCAAAAGAGGGATGAAAAATCAAAACTTCACGTTATTGGACAGCTAAACACCTGAAAAATACTAATTGTGCAATTGCATTCATTTCAGTATGATTTTGTTCATTGACAGCTTGGTCATAGGGAGAGGAGATTCCAGATAAAATTTCAACAATGAGTAAGCTGTTGCCAATCCCAAGTGCAAACTAGCCGACATAATTTATATTTATCCCCTCCCCAAAATTTGAGAGAATTGGCTGGAGCATGAGGGGAAGAAAACAAGGAAAAGAAAGAAGCA
This sequence comes from Eucalyptus rudis, assembly GCA_019915205.1. NCBI lineage: Eukaryota > Viridiplantae > Streptophyta > Magnoliopsida > Myrtales > Myrtaceae > Eucalyptus > Eucalyptus rudis. The sequence continues at coordinate 2,153,671 of JAHMTN010000109.1, read as the reverse complement.
AGATAGAGATAGAGAGAGAAAGAGAGAGAGAGAGGGGGTCCAGGGGAGACGCAGTGGGGTTGACCTTGCTGTATCAGTGCTCACATCTGAAATGCCCAGCTAGATTCCAGCCTGTTCATTCTCCCCCACCCTCCCCTCCTCCTCCATCACCCAAATCTCTCCCCCTCTTTCCAAATTCATCATCATTCGCCCCCCTTCTTATTCCCTCTCTGTCTCTCTCAAAGCTGCAAACCCCACGACTCCACATAGACTCAAACTGGGGGCGTTCTCTGCTTTGCTTCCACTCCAAGGAAAGAGCTCAGCGATCCAAGCATGGATCCTTGCCCCTTCCTCCGCATCCTCGTCGGCAACCTCTCCCTCAAGCTCCCTCAGCCCTCCTCCTCCTCCTCCTCCTCCGCCGCCCCCTCCTCCTCCTCCTCCTCCTTCTCCACCACCGTCCACCCTTCTTCCTCCTCCTTCTTCTGCAAGGTCAAGCTCGCCAACCTCCCTCCCCAGCACGCCTCCCTGCCTCTGACCTCGCCCCCCGACCGCTCCCCCGAACCCCACCCCTCCTCCCAGCCCCTCGCCGCCTGCTTCAGCCTCCCCAAGCCCCTCCTCGAGAAGCTCGCCCTCCAGAACCCCACCCTGAGGATCGAGGTCCACCGGGGCCGCTTCGGGGGCGCCTGCGGGCTGGTCGGCGGCTCGAAGCTGATCGGGAAGGTGTCCGTGCCGCTGGATTTGAGGCGGGCCGAGGCGCGGGCGGCGTCGGTCCACAGCGGGTGGGTCGACATCGGCAGGAAGAGCGGGGAGAAGCTGTACGTGAGCGTGAGGGCGGAGCCCGATCCGAGGTTCGTGTTCGAGTTCGAGAAGGAGCCCGAGTGCAGCCCCCAGGTGTTCCAGGTCCAGGGGAGCGTGAAGCAGCCGGTCTTCACTTGCAACTTCAGTTTCCGGAACAACGTCGGTGACCGGAGCTTGCGATCCAGGTAATTGGTCTTGCTTTCGATTTGAACTGGTGCTCTTTCACTTTAATCTTGCTGGGTTGAATGGTAAAAGTGGATTTCGTGAAAAAGATCGAAGCTTTTCCGGTCTCTGTCACGGCATGTTTTGGTTCTAAAAATGGAAATGTCAAGTAGATAGGACCTGATTGGTTGTTTCCGGGAATGAGAAAAAGGGTTGTAGTGAAAACGAAAAGTGAATGATTCGATCACAAAAAGTTTTGATTTTTGCGATTATTGGTGCTTCTTCAATCTGGTTTTGATTCTAACCAAGTTGTCCTCCTGCCATGGAACAGATCGTCCTTGTCCGAAACAAGCACATCGCGGAGCTGGATACCGTCTCTGGTCGGCAGCGACAAGGACTCGCATTCGAAAGAGAGAAAGGGATGGTCCGTCACCATCCACGACCTCTCCGGCTCTCCCGTGGCAGCCGCGTCGATGGTGACGCCCTTCGTGCCATCCCCCGGGTCTGACCGGGTCAGCCGGTCCAACCCGGGCGCGTGGCTCATCCTCCGCCCGGAGCACGGGACTTGGAGGCCGTGGGGCCGCCTCGAGGCCTGGCTGGAGCACGGCAGCTCCGACATGCTCTCGCACCGATTCGAGCTCCTTCCCAACACCACCACCGCCACCACGGGCACTGTGGCCAACTCCTCCATTAGCATTAAAAACGGGGGCAAATTCACCATAGACTTGACCAACAGCGTGTCGCCGATGAGCAGCCCGAGCAGCAGCATGGATTTAGGGGGCGGGTCGTGGTCCGGGTCGGGATCGGGTTCGGACTTTGTAGGATTGGGGCTGTGGCCAAATTCGGTGCCCGGTGGGTTTGTGATGTCCTCGACCATGCAAGGGGTGAACAAGGCGAGCAAGCCGCAGGTGGAGGTGGGGGTTCAGCACGTGACGTGCACTGAGGACGCGGCGGCCTTCGTGGCCTTGGCGGCGGCCATGGACCTGAGCATGGATGCTTGCAAATTGTTCTCCCGGAAGCTGAGGACAGAGCTGAGGCAGCAGAGTCAGGAGTGCGCCATCTGATGCAATAACCCGTCGAAACTACTCAGGTCGAAATCTCGACTCGGGATGGATGGAGCGCGCCGGGGTCACGGCCATGTCGTTTTTTACAATCAAGTCTCACGTGGACCTCTCATGATGTGACGATTGTCGTGGGAGCGGATGATCCGTGACGCGGGCATTTGATTTTCTGTTCTTTAATTTTCCTCACCATGATTCTTTTGATTAAGTTTTGTTTTTGGGTCGTTGGAGGATTAGGAAGTGTACATAGGAGGAGGGTGAGTAGGGGCGATCATTAACTTTTGTTTTTTTGTTGCTGTTTTCTTTTGATGTACATCTCGTGAGCTGTGATCACTACTGGAATTTGAATTGGCTTTCGATGTTTCATTGGTTGGATTTTTGACGTACTGTTGCGTTGGGTTTATTTTATGTTGTCCCTGTGCCTTGGCAGTAAGTAGTTGTTGTTCATAGGGATGGATGATGATGTCCTAGAATCCAATGCTTGGCTCTGCTGGAAATTTCAGGGAATCACATGATGATTGATGGCAGCGGCAGATAGGACAAGGCAAGAACCAGGAATCCTAAGCCCTCTCCTGAAATCTAGCTCCTCCATTTTTTACTACTCTAATAAACTACACAAGTTAAAAAAAAAAAAAAAAACTACAAAAGTTTTGGCCCCAAATTTTTTTAAAAAGATCATTCCTCCTTATTTTATGTCACGAGCGTGGGTTACTTTTCACTCATTTGCGCCGTTATAAAACATTAAAAACGAAATGGATACTCTCTTTTCGCCACTTTGCGATTTCAATAGCTACAAATAATATGAGTGTTGCATTGTTAAGGGCTGATGGAAACTCAAACAACGACACATGACACACTTTTTCCTTAATATAACAAAAAGAAGAAGACACTTTTTCCCCACTTCCCACTCTCTTAGCTTATGAGTCCATGAAAAGTAGGCCATCCGAAAGAGAAAATGAACATAGATTGCCAAAGGAAAGAAGAGGTCATGTCGCATTGAGAATACCGTATGGTCCCTAGAGTTTTGTTTTGTGTTTTGAAGTGCTCCTCTGCTTAGTTAATTCTGTCATGGCATTGCCAAAGTTGCAAATATGTCGGAATATCACCCAAGTCATTTTTCTCTTTTCTCTTGAAGGAGTCTTAAGAATTCTGCATATCTAATGCGACAAATATAAGGAAGCTGTGGAGCAATTATATTACAATGAAGTGATGATGAATTTACAGCTAGACTAAAGTCGATGTGGATGTCCTTGTACCGACAGGTCCGATGTACAATGAAAAAGATGTGTCTGGATGCAACCTTTTCATTGCCTAAATTGCGGGCGGTTACTTTTCACGTGAAGCAACAATTGCAACAATATATTTTTTCCTCCATTTTTTGTTGGGGCGAAATTTCTTTTCATGATAATTTATAGGGTCATAAGTGACAGTCATCACCCATATTGGGTTTGCGGATCATCTGTTATCAACAACCTTCCCATTGTCTATTTGCGTCATGCTCTCTAATTGTTAAATCGACTTATATTTCTCCACCTAAAACCCAACTAGTCTCTCTCTCTCTCTCTCTCTCTCTCTCTCTCTCTCTCTCTCCCCACTCATTTACCTATGGCTAGGCAGCCGAATTTGCTCACCTGCATCCATTGCCAGTTGCCTTATTGGCGCCACCACCACACCGGTCAGCACCTACCTCCACGTTCGTGGCCACAAAAGCTCGCGGCTCCAACTCTCTCCCTTGACCACCAAAGTCCCTTGGGATCCTGTTTCCTTCACTCCAGTTTTTTTTTCACCCCACCCCGGATCTTGGCAACAGATCTTGGCAAGGCCTTGTCGAGATCCGTGATCCGACAATCGAGATTATGGGATTTTGCAAAACCATTGTCAAGTATTGTAAATGTTTGAATTATTAGATGAATGCGCGATTTAATATAAAATATTTTAATAGAAATCATACGAGAAGATCCTTTGGAGACTGCTGAATCTTGGAAGGGCCTTTCAAATCTTGTTGCTGTCGATGAGTCGCTCGTCGATAGTGACACTCGTCGATAGCGACGAGGTGGAGCTTGGTGTGCCATGTCAAGCTTTGTTGCAACCATAGGGTGATGACTCGGTGACGTGAGAGAGACAAGAGATAGAGGGAGAGAGCACAAGTCTAGGCTATATTTGTGACTTGTAACCTATTAATTAGAGATACTATTGAGGAAATTCTTTCCAGTTAGGACAGAATAGAATATAGCCCTTGTCTTATTTCTTTTATTTATTTCCAGAAACAAAGGAATGAAATTCGGCTCCGTTCGTTTCCCAAAAAATAATTTCCGGGAAAACGTTTTTCCGAATTTTCTAGCATTCGTTTCATAGAAAATGAATTTCTTAGGAAAACATTTTCCATGAAAGGAAAAGAGTCTTCTAAATTAGAGGAAAGTTTTCTATTTTTGAAAAGTAGAAAATATTTTCCTCACTTGATCTCTCTTATTTTATACCTCTCCAAATCCTCACTTTCTCCTCTCATTTCTTCTTCTTCTTCTTTTATTTTTTTATTAGAATTATTTTTTAATTTAATTTTTATTTTTTAATTAGAATTATTTTTAATTTCAATTTTATTTTCTTTTTCTTCTCTTTTTTTCTTTGTTTTTCATCTTCTTCTTTCTTGGCTAGTCGTCGGCCATTGCTAGGCGAACCTCGAGCTCGTCGATCTGGTGAGCCTTGAGCTCGTTGATCTCAAGCTCGTGTTTGTCAATCTGGCGAGCCTCGAGCTCGACACTTGCTCTCGCCAATCTAGTGAACAATGAGCCTTGTGCTCGTTGACTGGCAAGCTCGTCAATCTCAAGCTCAACGACAAGCACGAGGCTCGCCAGTGGCCGGTCGCGGATTATCGCCGTGGTCGACGATAGGCCAAGAAAGAAGGAGATGGAAAACAAAGAAAAAAGAAAAGAAAAAGAAAGAAAGAAAGAATTAATAATAGATTTTAAAAATTAAAAATAATTAAACATCAATTTTTTAAAATATGAAAAATCTATTTTAAAAAGTAAAATAAATGAAAAGTAGCATATGGAGGAAAATATTTTCCTTACCGAACAGTAAAAAATATATTCTACTTCATTTTTAAGTTTCATCCGAACACTGGAAAATAATTATTTTTTCTTAAAAAATGACTTTTTTGAAAGGGAAAAGACCACAAAAAACCTCAAACTTTGCCTTAAGTGACAGATTTACCCCAAACTTTTTTTTGTGACACGAAAAATCCCAAACTTTGCAAATTGTGACGCATTTACCCAATTAAGGGCATTTTCGTCTTATTCTTTCTATTTTTTCTTTTATTTATTTATTTTTTTTTTCTTCTTCTCTCTGCCGCCCTGGCGAGGGTCGCCCTCGCCTGGGCGGACGCCAGCGAGGGATGCCCTCGCCCGATGTAGGCGAGGGCCGCCCTCGTCGGCGTTGGGTGAGGGCCTCCCTAGCGAGGGTTGCCCTTGCCTGGGCCGACGCTGATGAGGGGTGACCTCGCCTGACATAGGCGAGGGCGACCCTCGTCGACGTCGGGCGAGGGCCTCCCCAGCAAGGGTCGCCCTCGCTTGGGCTGATGCCGACGAGGGGTGCCATCGCTCGACGCAGGCCCTCGTTAGCGTTGGGCAAGGGCCTCCTTGACCCTGATGAGGGGTGACCTCACCCGACAAAGGTGAGGGCGGCCCTCGTCGGCGTTGGGCGAGGGCGGCCCTCATCAGTGTCGGGCGAGGGCGGCCCTTGTCGGCGTCGGGTGAGGGCCTCCCCGGCGAGGGTCGCCCTCGCTTGGGCCGACGCCGGCGAGGGGTGCCCTCGCTCGACGCAGGCCCTCATTGGCGTCGGGCGAGGGCAAGGGTCTGGCGAGGGAGGCCCTCGCCCGACGCCGACAAGGCCGACCTCGCCCGACGCCGGCGAGGGCCTCCCTCACCAGACGCTGGCCTCCCTTCGCGGAGCCGGCGGAGGGAAGAAAGAAGAAAAAGAAAAGAAAAAATTAAAAATAAAATGACAAAAATATCCCTATGATTTAGGGTAAATATGTCACAAAAATGAAAGTTCAGAATTTTTTGTGTCACAAACGAAAGTTTAGGGTAAATGTGTCATGGTTAGCAAACTTCAGGGTTTTTCATGTCACAGAAAAAAGGTTTGGGGTAAATTTGTCACTTTTGGTAAAGTTTAGGGTTTTTGGTGATTTTTCCATTTTTAAAAATATTTTCTAGAAACGTCACATTTTCCGCGAAATGAATGGAGCCTCAGTGTTAAGATATTTTCTTTTATCATTGTCCTAATATTGGGCCAAAGCGATACATTGGGCCGGGCCTAAAACGGAATTTTCTTTTCTGTGGTCGACTCCACCGTTCTTTGTTCTTCTTCCGCCTCCTCTCCGACGCAGGAAGCACCGACTGCTCAGCACAACGCAGGTAGCATCTCTGCCTTTCGCTGCTTCTTCTTCTAGTTCGTATTGTGAATTCTAATTCTAGTCCTCTCTCTAGTTTTCTAGCGCAAAGGGTTCCGATGACTTTGATCAAGTTTGGGTATTTAGCATCGTTTAGTGCTTTCTTCGGAATTTCGGTTTGGTAATTTGTTCACGAGTCTTAGGATGGTGTCCATCTTGATTGCCAGATTGCTGCTTTTTCAATAAAAGGGAAAAGGGTTTGGTTTTTTCACGTGAAAAAATTGAGTCTTGAGGGGTTGAAGGGAGGATTGAGGACTATATACTTGGGGGGAAAAAGGAGTGGATGAGAAGACAGGAATTTTGAGGGCTTTGTGTCACTAATGGCATCTTGGTATCCATTGTTGAACAAGCAGTGAGCTCTCTTTGCTTGCACCTCTTCTTTCATAGTGAGGAGGGAACGAAGCTGGAAAATTGCTGCTCCTTTGAACCTCACAGTGGTCTGCCTAAGAACCCCAAATTCAATATAGTAAGCCAAGTACGGATTATGGAAGAGTTGCTGGATGGATTGAATTTGCAGCTGGGATTGTTATTGGTTGGAATGAGTTTTATCTGGGTGGTTTGTTAGTCTGTCCTCAGTTCAACATGATTTGACATCGATATACAGCTTAGGACAGAAAATGTTTAATTCTTGCTGCAAATTGTTTATGATGATCTTATAAGAATATCAAATGCTATGTTCTTCATCTGATTATGATTTAGTTCTGTTCTTCGTTCAGTGACAGCTTCAATCCTTCAACTTTGCTATTGCTATAGTATTTTGACTTAGCAATACAGATGGAGACCACGAGCAAAGAACTTCTGAAACTAGAGAAAAAGGGTTCCTCTACCTCATCTATAGGTATTGATTTTCCCTCTAGTTTTGATGTTTGGGTTGTAAGAATGGCCCCGTTTGCCCGATTTGTGCCCATTGTCGCCATTATGTGAGTTTATATTATGTGCTTTAACATGCAGAGTCCACACTGGCTATCTGTAAAAAGAAGGATTCACACTCTCAAAGAGGGCGACAGCATCTCAGCGGCAAGCCATTAACAAGTTCAGCTCCTACAAGCCAAGGTTGCGAATTCATCATTCATTGTTTTCAATTGCAATAACGTCTTTTGACAACTATAAGGTGTTTTATGTTCACCTCATAATTCATGAAAATGACTGTTTAGACGAATTAATTTCCTGAAAACTATGAAACAATGAGCTGATTAGATACAGTTTTGTGGTGTGTACCACCACTTACCATAGTCTCAAAAAATTATTCTTTTGTTTCCAAAAAGAGTCAATTCCCTTGTCTGTTTGGCTTTGCTGCAGTTCTTGGAAAAGTGAAGGATTTTCTGGGGGTTATATCCGAAGCTAATAACAAATTGCAAGTCAATGCAAAGGTTTGGAAAATCATCTTGCTGCTCCTGTGACATTGTCTTTCTTGCATTGATACGACTTGTTATGACCTATCACGGGCAACTCTTGGTTTATGTAGGACAATCCTCAAAGCTATGACATTGAAGTTCTCAACGGGAATGAATCAGAAATTATAGAAATGGTAAATATTTGCTGCTATTTGGTCTACCCTGGTATAGTTTTGAATGATGGAACCATCGGTCGACACTTGTGAAACAGGACTTAATGTTGGGGATCGCTGATCTTCACACCCCTGAAGCAGTAGCAGCTGCAGAATCCGCAGCTGCGAGTTGTTATCCTCTGAATCCATTAGTTTCTAGCACTGGCGAAACAGATTCAGAAGATACTACAGACGACGACGACGATGACCAAAATGACAATGAGAACAGTGATGATGATCAAGCGGAAGTTCCAACGAAGCACGTGAGGTCCGAGTCTGGTGAAGAGGATTCGTATGGAGGGATTGGAAACAAATGGTCGAAAAAGAAACCGAAAAAGCGTACCAAGATTACTGAGTTATGATGATTTGTACTTCGTTGTGTGACTTTCTTTACGATAACGAGAGAAATGCAAGTTCTTGGGAGGAAGCAGTCGTCTAGCGACAACAAGCTTATGATACGTATGTTTCAAACAGCGAGTAATTTCAGTTGGTGCGGTTTTGTAGAATCATATGAATCATACGAGTTTTATTCAGTACTTAATATAGACTGCTCAATATGGCCGCTCGCCTTCATAATTGCCGGGAGGATCATAGCTGCATATCACGAACCACCACCCGTCATCGCACTTCACTCGAGCGCATCCTAGATGAACCGAGTCGCGCCACACGACTTGAGTGTAGTGCAGGCACTCGCCTCCCAGGCACGAGTTCGAGCTGTAGTCGTAGTCGTCCTCCTCTCCCACCCACATCTTCACCGAGTCCCTGCCGCTCAGGACGCCATAGCCCTTGGCCAGGTTCTCGCCGTAGGGCCCTCCAGAGTGCTCGAGGTTGCAGTCGCCTCTCCGCTCCTCGGCGTACTTCCGAGCGTAAGCCGCAACCGTACGGTTCCAAGTGATCGGGCCGACCCCGACTTCAGCACGGGCGGCATTGTGCTCGTCGACGAAGTCTTGATGAGAGTTTTGCGCCACCGAGATGCCGGCAAGGGCGCAGATTAGGCCGACGATGTATACGAATATGGCCAGAGATGAAGGTACGAGCAATTTCATGTTTGGAGCATCAAGCGAGGCGACCATGAACGGATCTTGGTGCAATGCAATGTATGGATGATAACTTTGTATGATTGTAAGGAGCATTTATTGGAGTAATAACGGAGGAACCAAAAGATATTTAAGAATTTATTGAAAGTGACAGCGTTACAAATTTTTAATTTATTCATGAAGTTTAGCATTGAAACAGCGAAATTAAGGTTCACGGGCACGCCTTGACGGGCTCCATCCATCCCCTCGATCTTACTCTTTCCGTAAATCAACAACAAATAATCAAAACTACGATCAGCATCATGAAATAAAGAAGGAAATCATGGATCCCTACTTGATTTGGTAAGAAGAGACATCGCTTGCCCCAGGCGGTTCGGCCCGGTGACGGTCAATTTGTGCCGGACGTCCTTGCCGGTATCGTGTCACATAAATTTACTTATGCTTGGTAATTTCGTAATGTAAAATTAGACAAATTTAAAGCTTGGAACTTTGGAAAGGGCCATCAAGAAACATACACAACCGAGCAGATGTCATAATCTCGGTGCAATAGTGGAGTCATGTGACACCCATCGTTATCATGGGAAGAAAAATTGCCATGCTATGCATGTATTATTCACAACGTATAAAATTGCAACTTCCGGAGCATACGCTAAAAAGAAAAAATAAGAAGATAGAATTCAAAATTGGGAAGTGAAAGGAATTATTCATCAGCCACGTGCATAAGCCGTCCAAAATCTCAGACGTTGCCACGATCACGACTCCTCACGGACTCAGATTTTTTCTTTTTTTAGACGGTTCACGGACTTAGATTGTGCACTAGACTTTTGGAAAGGGAAAGAAAGAAAGCTTTCGACCAAGAACTTCTAAATAGGTTTCAAGAAATACAAAGCTCACTGGCCCAAGCAATGATTAGAATATGTAGGTAAGTTTAGCCCATGGTACTAGAGTTGATTAGCGAGCCACACCCTAATAGCTCCACGATAGAGTGGTCAGTGCATGCTTAACTGACTAGTAGTAGCTTGAACCAATGGATCGTGACAAGTCTTTACTACTAGCAACGACTTCCTCTTTCGTTACTTCATCCTTTCTATATCCCTCTCCCTTATTCTCAGTTACTCATCAAATGGCACTTAGATCATATCTTTAAGTTCTGACAATGACCGGTTACAGTTAAGGCTATGGCTGTGATCAATTTTCGTAGCATTGACTGAGTTTCCATTCATATAGTTATAACCCTGGTTAGAATCAATCTAACTTAAGAGGGCAACCAAATATTGCAGGGCGTGAGTTGCTCCCTTATAATTCCACAATTATCTCTCGTTATTAAAGGATGACAATTAGGATCTATTTTACGCCACAAATTGATAGGAAAAAAGGAGGAATTTAGGCCACAAATAGAATTTCACATGAAATGTTCATAGAAAAAGGTCTCATGCATTTGGTCATTAAAAGAATTGGATTTTTTTATTATTATCATAGTTTGTATTTTGCATGAAAGAAAATTTCAGGGACTAAAATTTTGCATGTTGGATTGTCCATATAGAATGATCCTTGGATATTTTTCTTTTTCGTTTTTTTTTTTGGTCATAATTAACAAGATTAAAATGCTCTATTGTTCTCATGGGCTTTGCAGGACTAAAAGAATTAGACCCATTTGTTGTTGGCTCCGTTGCACACTTTGAAGAGGGGGCCCATGTTTCTCGACGAGCCCATCTTGTGTCCACATTAATAATTGCCGGTGCCGATGCCGTTGCTCGGTAGATATGGCCATTGACGAAATTACATTCTGTGATGCTGATTTGGTTATACTTCAACTAGAATGATGTGCACGCTTGTCATGTCAGTGCAAGAAATTGACAATCAAAAGCTTCTGTCGATGCATAGGAATTATTTTAGTCATTAAAATATCCCAAGCCTCGGCGAGGATGGTTGGTAGCTAGATTTGGCCTCACCAACGGCCCTTCATTGATGATTCGTCACGTGAAGTAGGGACATTTCCAAAATTTTGAAAGTTCAACAAGGGTAAAGTTGATTGAAAAAATTGTATTTGCATTCTAGAAATGCTCAAAGCATAAAGCATCTCTTGTCCTATCTTAAACTAAAGTCCTTCAAGGTTACATTTGGCAATTAGGATAAAATTTACGATATGATACGTTTGATGCCTGTTCAAGACAAAATAAAGTCAGATATAGGCTTCATTTGAGAACTGCTTTCCAAGGGGTTTTAGGGGTTAAAAGCCTTTGATCCAAAATGAAGTGTTTGGGAAATGCTTTCCAATGAGCATTAAGGAAAAATTGGCATTTGCAAGACTGAAAACCCAAGACAGGTCCTAGACTGTCTTGAGCTTTCAGCATTCTCGGAATGCCTCATGTCCACTATTCATCTTCTTTTCCAGCGGCATGGTTGATCAGAGAAGAGCTCAAGAGGCCGGCGAGGTTGCGGCAATTGTCACCGGCCAATCGCGCGACCTCGGCGAGTCGTGGCGACTATTCACAAGTCCCGGCAACCGCTTGTGAGTCCCAGTGACTGCCCGCCTGCGAGTCGCGTTGCGCGACCCAAATCTAGGTCATCGAAGGTTGCACGACCTCACGCCGACTAGCACGACCTAGATCTAGTCGTTGCGAGGTCACGCGACTCGGATTTGGTTGCCATGAGGTTGCGTGACCTCCGACAACGAGATCTGGGTCGCGCCGGTCACCGCGAGGTCCTACAAGCTTCGGCGGACCCAAATCTAGGTCAGGCGACCTCCATGAAGGGTCGCCGAGAGTCGCCCAACCCTAGGTGGCCCTCGTCGGTCGTCTCTGAGGGCTGCCTGCCTCGCCGGCGAACTCTTTTATTTTATTTTATAATTTTTTTTTTCTATTAATCATCAAAATCTTTTGTAAAGTTAATCTTTCCAAACACAATTTTACTCAAAGGTACTTTACAATGGGCTTTCAAACTATAATTTACCAAACACTGTTTACATTTTGGAAACTCCTTTAACTTAAAATCTTTTGTATTTTTACAAAGATTTTCTCCAAAAGTCCAACCAAACGCATCCATAAAGGGATATATGCTAGATAAAATTATTTTATGGGGAGACATAAATATATTCGATTTTATTATTGCAATTAAATAAAGATATAATTCATATTACCCACCCCGCTTGTGGGCGCGCTGACTTGGGACTTTCCCCCTCTAATTGCGGAAAGGGGGAGATTCGAGTCCCGGGGTGCGCATTGCGTGCCTTACCTACGATGTTGTGAGAGGTGGGTCCTTGCAGTGCCGTCCCGAATTTATGTCGCCGGCTGCAAGCTGTACGGTTGGTTTCGAGTCACAAAAAAAAAATTATATATATATATATAGGTCATATTTTATTCAGTTTTATTATAGATAAAAATAAACAAAGGTGTTTGGGAATATCGAAGGCATCTCCCTAGAAGTCTAAAAAGTTTGTCAAAGGATATTTGTAGTAGCCCAGGGGCCCGGGCCTAGAATCGAGGGGTGTTGGGTAACCGATTCCCAAGCGCAGCCAAAGAACTTGTACGATTTCAGGACATTTCGCAATCAAGGTCTTCAAGCTCTTTCCCCGAACGAGCGCCACCCCTACAAAACCATCACTCCTCCCGTCGTATCGCTTCGCATTCGCTTTCTTTCCACCGAACGCGACGAACGCACGTTCCGCAGCGGATGTCCACGATCGTCCTCGAATCACAACGTAAGTTTCGTTTTGCCATGTTGCATCATCTCATCTTCCTCTCCCAATTTCACCTGCCCGGGGAAAACCGTCGCGTGACTCCAGTTTTCCGAGTTCTTCCCTCGTATCTGTCTGTACTGGACATCCGTCGACCGACGAGGAACGACGTTGTCCCAACACCCTGCGTCGGGTTTTGTATACAGTCTTCGCGCACGGACACATGGAATATGTGTCGTGGTCGCGTGTTCAGAACCCGGATCACGACTTTTCCCGTGCAAACTCGAGAGTCCGGCCTCGTCCGGCCTCGTCCGCCATCCCTTGTTGGATGGAGAGTTCTACGTGCATATGCTGGTTCCGAACGACGAAGATCGACCGTATCTACTCGTTTATAGTGGTGATGCATGTTGTCCCTCGTGTGCTCTTGGCCTCTCCAAGAGATTGTTCGCATGAGATGAGTACTGATTCCCTTTTTTTTTTGGGTTTTTGTATTCCTTTTTGGCCATTGTCCTGGAATCAATCGAGTTTGTGGGAAACTTAACTCCGATTTTTATTTTATTTTTTCCTTTGATTGTGGTGATTGGCTTCTTCAACTGGTTAAGAATTCAGGCCCAAATGACAATGCCAACCACAGTAGAAATCGAAGTCTTAAGAGGTTCTCGTGTAAAACGGCAATGTGCAGGGAATCTTTTGAAACTTCATTGACCCGCAAATCGCGCTGACTGTCACATCAGTTTTTCATTTTCTTAAGTGACTGCTAACATGACGTTTTTTTTGCATCATTCAAAGTACCTGCATGCATGATTGCCATTTTTTCTGTAGCGAAAAGGCTAAAAGACAAGAAGCCACACACCTGATGTGAGAAGATATTTTGAGAGTGGACGAGATTCTCTGTCGTTTCCCGGGTTATACGAGGCTACTTTCTTCGTCGGCTTTCTCTCATAACAGGCGCGTTCACTCTTTTTTGCTCTGTTTTGCAGTCTGAAACCATCTCTTCTTCTTGCCGCAAATGGCTCCGTCGCTGAAATCAACTCCTGAAGCCGATGGCAACAGGTGATCCATGCAAACTGCCTGTCACCTTGCCTCTGATCGACTAGCGTTTTGCAGTGATCTCTAGTCACTGCAGTCCTTAAAGTTCCTTCTGTTTCAGCGAACACCCTTTCTAGCTCTGCCTCTTCCACAGCATTTACTTGAATAGGCTTTTCTACATTGTCACACGTGCTTTTGCCTAATTTCTCTTGTTGGTCTTACAGCAATAAGGATGGGAAGTCTCCTGATGTCAACTGGGAAGAAATGGGATTTTCTTTGATTCCAACTGACTATATGTATGTGATGAAATGCGCTATTGGCGAGAACTTTCCTCAGGGAAGTCTAATTCCTTATGGTAATATCGAGCTTAGTCCTGGTTCCTGTATTCTCAATTATGGACAGGTGAGCAGCATCAATAAGTCGTCTAATTTTACTTGTCAAAAGGGCCATCCTATGAATGAATCTTCTCGGAGCACTTACTAAGCATACTTTAGTAAGAAATTGTACTGCTTTCGAAAACAATAACAGTCTGTCGTGCGTAGGGACTGTTTGAAGGCTTGAAGGCATACAGGAAGGAAGATGGCCAGATTCTGCTATTCCGACCTGACCAGAATGCTTTGCGGATGAAGGCAGGTGCAGAGAGATTGTGCATGCCTTCACCTTCTACTGAGCAGTTTGTCGATGCAGTGAAGCAAACTGTCCTGGCCAATGAACGCTGGGTAATTTTAGTTCTTTTGAAGCACTAGCATGCCTTGGTCTTATATTGAGTTTTCTTTCAGTGTGTGCACTGCCTTCGGATTGCGACTTTTTTCAGTTGGTGTGGCGTTGCTTTGTGTTATCTGGTTGAACATTCAAACAGGTGCCTCCTTTCGGGAAGGGATCTTTGTATGTAAGGCCTTTGCTCATGGGAAGTGGCGGCAGTCTGGGATTAGGGCCAGCGCCGGATTACACATTCTTAGTCTATGCTTCGCCGGTTGGAAGCTATCATAAGGTATAAGATTGCCCTCACTAAACCACCATTTGGTCTCACTTAGATTAAAAAAGAAAAAAAAACAATGACAAAATGTTATTCACTTGAAGGACCTTCTTAAGACTCTTTGATTTTCAGTTCTTTAACTCGAAACTGGATACCTCGGTTCATTTGCATGACCGCAATCCTAGACATTGGAGTTAATACGTGTAGTATGCGATTACATGTGAAATGATTATCTAATGTGGTAGCCAACTCGCAGCTGGGTTTTGCTTGATGTGCGATGACGTGACTCATAGTACTGACAAAATTTGACTGTTCCATCACACTAGGGCCTGAAGTCCCTGAACCTGGTGGTTGAGGAGAAGCATCATCGAGCTTCTCATGGTGGAACGGGAGGTATTAAGACTGTGGCCAACTATTCACCGGTAAGTACCAAAACTGTCAATTTATTAGGAAACGCTTTCATGTGTTCATGCAAGTTAAAGTCTAATGGTTGGTATTTCTCTGACCTGTGTCTTAACTAGAGGCATTTAACATTTATGTAGTCCAAATACCGATCTTATATTTCTGATTATTACACGTGGTTCCAATTACCAATTCACTTGCCTACTCTTGTAGGTTTTGAACGCACTGACTAGAGCAAAGGCGCAAGGTTTTTGTGAGGTTCTATTCCTGGATGCCGCAACTGGAAAGTACATTGATGAGGCTTCTGCATGTAACATTTTTTCAGTGAAGGTTAGTTTCAAGCGGTCTATTCTAGTTCTATTTGTATGGTTCTTTTGTCCTACAAGATTCATAAGGTTGGAAGGAATTGAATGTTTAGTTGAACAGAATCTTATCTGTTGTTGGCTATTATGTTTTACTTGAAAAACTGGAGGTGCTGTTCCTAGATTTGTATGATTTTAAGGAAGACGATGCTGCTGTGGCACTGACAATGAACTGCGCTTTTTAACAAACATCTGCAAATTTATATATGGGAATCAATGCTTTTGACAATGAGATAATCGATACAAGTGGATCAGTATACTTACAGTAGCTTGTTATTGCAGGGAAATAGTATAATAACTCCGCCAACACATGGAACGATCCTTCCTGGTGTCACAAGGAAAAGCATAATTGAAATTGCTCGAACGCTTGGTTACCAGGTGATTATGTTTTCACTGTGTTATCCATTGATTGTATTATGCAGTCAAAACGTTCTGCATTTTACGCTAACCGGGAAAGCTGTCCTTTTTTTTTTTTTTTTTTTGCCCTTTGGATGATTCCTGTTGGTATGATGAAGCTCTCAAGTCTAGGGGAGAAGATTGGGGTTATATGTGGACGATAAGCAATATTATTGCAAATCAATCATTTGAATAGGGGCATAAACAAGTCGAGAGAACTCCCTGAAACGAAATCATCCATGTTGCGATGTCTTGCTTCGCTGCGCCTCAATAAGATTTTGAATCCATCATGATTATTAGTTAAACTAAATTGTCTGTCAAATTCATGGTGCTATACGAGGGAATAGTTGGGCTAATATGCGGATATTATGTTTCCTTTCTTCCGAAAACTTGACAGGTCGAGGAACGTCCTGTTGCGCTTGATGAACTGCTGGATGCCGATGAAGCTTTCTGTACAGGAACTGCCGTAGTGGTCACATCCATTGGCAGTGTAACTCATCAGGGTAGAAGGTACTCAGCTGGCAACTCTTCATCCATCGACACATCCTTTTTTCCCTGATTTCCCACTTCGCTCTAGCATAAGAAAGAGTCTAGTGCGACGCGATTCGGGGACGGATAGTGCCTCAGCAAATCGAAATAGCGCATGCGCATCTGCAGCTGTTCATTGGCAAGGCTCCTTGACACTTGCACTTAATCTCATGATGCAGGGCGGAGTACAAAACCCAAGCGGATACAGTTTGTCAGAAGCTGCGTGAAACCTTAACCGGGATTCAAATGGGTAGACTTGAAGACACCATGGGTTGGATGGTGGAGGTCAATTGAGCTGGTTGTTTGTCAGTTTTATGTTAGAGACAGGACTTCCAAATCTGTTTTAACCTGTTGTTGCTGTTGACCTCTTTGACCTGTGGATGCTTCCGGCATTGGCATCATGTCTTCTTAAATTTCATGATATTTGGGGTTGTTTTATGTAGGGGTGTCAATGGATTGGGTCAGACTGGGCTTTTTTGACATCCCTAATTGCATTACGCTGGTCCAACAACTAAGAGAAATGAAGCACTAGAACTAGATATATATTCTGAAGTTCTTTCTTATGATCGCTGAGATAAGCAAAATCGAAGTAGCTCGAATTTCTTATAAAGGGACGTATTAACAATTGACCCCAGGTTCTTGCTAATCACACATAAGGTGAAATGGTTATTCGTATTATTTTAATTACACCTATTAACAAACAGTGTGTCGATATCGAAAGGCTCCTTAATTGGTTGCTCTTGGTCCTTAGCAAGACCTAAAAAGGTTAGAAGTTGTAGGATCTTCTAAAACCTTCACACAGGTGGTTCGGGGGCATCCCGGAATAGACAGGATAAAGAGAGAGGTTCCCCTAAAAAAAGATAGGCCTCACCGTCCCTGACCGTACCACCCTCCTCGTGAGGGTAGACAGGGAGCTCGGATCCCTGCGATGCCGGCCCAGTGGTCCATGCGAAAGCATTCCCTGGAAGGTGCAAGGAAATGAAGGGAAGGAGCCCGAATAGGCTCCCGGTATGGTAACAATTTCTTATGACACACTTATTAACAAAACCTTTTTATAAACAGAGGAACCCATAAAAGAATTTTTCTTGTGTTTAATTATGCACATAGGATATGCATTCCGAAGTAATTTGCCAGAAAAGTAATTAAATTTTATTTTTGAAGAGAAATACGTGACTATGTTTCGACATAATTAAATATTGTGACTTTGGCATCACAAAAAGTTAGTACTTGTTAAATACGAGTCATTTTCTTTTTATATTTTATGTTAACTTTATTCCTTTCGTTGGAAACCATTTCGCTTGTGCAGAGTCATAGCCTTTTCAAAAGCATAGTATATTTTATATTTTATTCTATTCGTTCTGCTTTTGAATTTTTCACTTATTATAGATAACTTATCCTGCTTTAGTTCATTCTGCAGCAAGGGTGCTTGCTTTTCCATAGAACGAGCATCTTAGTTTGCGATGGAAATAAAAAGAGGGAGAGATAATGTAAGGTTAAGAGAGGCCAATATGGATCTATGGATTTTGTAATACAAGAGCTTCAAGGACGAGGGATGCTTCTTTCTTAATTTTATGAAAAAATTATTAAAAAAATCCCAAACTTATTGCATTTGTGCTAATTTAATCATATATATATTGTCAATGAAGTCTTAAACATTTTGCATTTATATCAATTTAATCCATTTGGTCAAATTTGATTGACTGACACCTAATATGGGCACCAACCGTCCTACTTAATGCGATTGACGATAACTATTCATAATATAATTGTTTTTTTAAATTTATGAATTTTTGTTTGTTTATCTTCTCTCTCTTTACATATTTTTCACTTCCCTTCCTTTTTTCCATATCTAGTCATTGGCTTAGTGACCAGCTAGGGACTAGGCAAGGCTTGATCCTCACTAGCGTAAGGCCGCCCTCACGGGATCTAGGAAGGGTCAAGCCTTGCCTAGTCGGCCATGGACGAGAACATCCCAACCCATGGCATCTTCAAGCCTTCTTGGTATCACAAGGAAAAGCGTAATTGAACTTACTTGCACGCTCGGTTTACCAGGTGCTTATGTGCACGCTATGTTTTTTTACTGATTGGGTTTTGCAATCAAAATGTTTTGCATTTTACGCCAACCGGGAAAGCCATCCCTTTTTCCCCTTTATAATTCCCGTCGGTATGATGAAACTCTCAAAGTTACCGTCTAGTGGGGTAGATTGGGGTTTATGCTTGGACTATAAGCAATGTCAATCATTTGAATAGGAGCACAAACGACTCGAGAGAGAAATCCCTGAAATGACATCATCGTCCATGTCGCGATGTCTTACTTACCCTGTCTCGATAAGATTTTGACCCCTCCGTGATTATTAGTCGAACCGAATCTGTTGAATTCATGATACCACATGGTAGGATATTCGGGCCGATATGGAGAATTGTCTTTCCTAACTTCCAAAAACTCAACAGGTCAAGGAACATCTAGTCACGATTGATGATTTGTAGGATGCCGACGAAGCTTTCTAAATGGGGACCCCGCTGTGGTTGTCGCATCGATCAGTAGTGTTAACTCACCAAGGTGGAAGGAGCTCAACTGGCAGCTTCGTCTGTTGTCCCATTTCTCACTTCCCTAGCGTAAGAAAGAGTGCTGCCGTGCCATCTACGGATGGATTACGCCTCAATGAGTCGAAATTAGCCTGTTCGGGTCTGCATGTTACATCGGCATGAAAATCTCATGATGCAAGGTCGAGTATAAAACACGAGCATATACAGTTTGTCAGAAGTTGCGTGAAACCTTGACAGGAATTCAAATGGGGAGGCTTGAGGATACCGTGGTTTGGGCGGTGGAGGTCAATTGAATTGTTGTTTACCTTTTCTATTTTCTCTAAAAGAAATATACCATTCATATATCAAAATTATATTCGAGAGGTATGTAGAAGGTTTTCAAATCTAGTAAATCCAAAATAACTACAAAACAAAACAAAAGTCAGAAAGCAAATGACAAACATAAGAAGTACTTTTCTATCCCCTCAAGAACAATCTAAATGATCAGAGGCTGATTATTGGATTCAGTAATGAGTACATGTCAAGATCTCCTACTCCATTTGCAACAGGTTGCGGTGCATATCTAAGCTCAATATCCTCATCACCATTGCCGTGCAAAGACTCTAACATTAAAATATTGAAAGAATATAGATTAAATACATGTAAGGAACTCCCAGATCTATATTTAGATTTAGTTCGAGGGAGTAAAACTCTCAAAATGTGTCCAAAATTTAATTCGGAAGAGCAAAACTACCTAATCTCAAATAGATTGCAGAGTCATCTTACAAAAATCTTCTTCAATGGTGTTTGATCGGATGAATTGCCAAATTGATCTTTACGTTCATCCAAGATCAGCCGCAGAAATTTATTCACGCACAAACTTCCAGAATAGATCTGGAATGAGATTAAAAAGTGCAATAAAGAAGGGCGAACTCTGATTCTGGAGTGAGAAGTCTCCAATATTATAATCCATTGCGCCAACATCGAGGCCAAGTTTGCACATTGTTTGGATTACTGAATGCGTCTTCTACACCACGACCGCCAAAATGCTAAACAAACACTAAACCTTACCAAATAAACAGGCGTGGTGAGATTTGTAATTCTAAGTTTACTTATCCTTGAAGTAAAGGCTTCGGCGTGGGTTTTATTTTATTTTATTTTAAAAAGTCTAACTCAAAGACTTAAGCTTGTAGGTGGACGAAAATTGTACATACATAAAAAAAAAAAAGCAGGAGAATTATCAAAAAAGTTCTAAACTTTTCGTAATCACATTAATTCAGTTCCTCTAGTCAAATTTGGCCGCCAGCATTGATGTGGAAGTTGGCCGATACTAGTCTGGCCAATGTTGAAATGATAAATTTTTAATAATTTTATTCAATTTTTCTTTTTTTAAAATTTTTTACTTTTCTTTTTTCTCTTCTTCCTCATTTAGCTTCTTTTCCCCGTAGTGGTCGATGAGGCTTCGGCGAGAGTTGCACCCTTGCTTGGCCTCACCATGGCCTTGCCGTTGGTGAAGGTAGCCTCGCTCAAGGCTACTGAGGCCATGGCAGCCTTCATCAAGCAAGATCTGGCAAGGCTTAACCTCCTCCTCGCTAGTGGTCAGTGAGGGCGAGCTTTGGCTTTAGCTGGGCGTTGCCGATCCTCATCCCTAGTCGATCATGGAGGCCCAACAACCGACTAGAGAAAGTAAAAAGGAGGGAAAAAAAAGAAATTAATTAAAAAATAAAAAAGTAATTTAAAAAGATTATCATATTAGTGTTGATCAGATAAAATTGAATTAGCACAACTACAAACGGTTTTCATTAAATTGACAAAAAAGTAAAAGATTCATAGCTAAATTGATAAAATTATAAAAAAAATTTAAGATTATTTTATAAAAAAGAGCATACAACCCCATCAGCAAGCAAAATAATATTTCTATACATATAATATTAGTTTTACTTAACGGTGAAGGTTGATCGATTTTGGAATGAATTACAGTTCGACAATTTTGAAATACTTAATCAACGGAGGGGAAGCGATGTGAACACTAAAAATGGACCAGGAGGTGAGGTAAGCAAAATAAGGAAAGGACCCACCGTACGTTCGAGACCAGCGCAAATCAAATCAGGCACACGACCGGGGATCTTGTCCTTTTATTGACCTTTATGCCTCCACATTTCAACCTTATCCCAACCACTCCGCTGGTCTGGAGTCCCATTTTTTCAACAGTACTATTGTTATTTTGTCCACTGGACCTCTCATTCTCATCCTCATCTTCTTCTCTCTCGTCATCCCTATTTCGCCGGTTCGGTTCGGTCATTTTCCACCGCCCGACGACGATGGCTGTTCCCCTATTTCACGGCACAGTCTACACGTGCCACGTTAGCCCACGTAAGCGATACCACCAACCCTCACTTACCCTACGCATGGGTAATTACTATACTCGCTTATATCAGACTATAACCAAAGCATGGAAGTATAACCCGACGTGGAGTCTACCTTCTCCACGGTGAGATCTCCTAATTCCTTATTTATTCTGGCACGAGGTCTCCTACCTCAAGACGGATCTCCCGCCCATTTCCTTCTTGAAGCTTTTATGGACCTACTCAAGTCCAAAATCATAGAACCTATGTGCTCTTGATTTTCTTATTATAAATACCTATGTTAGAACATATCTTTTGCTCTGCTCATTCGCTTTCTAGCCTATAAGCCATGGCAAAGGTCTTCCTAACATGAAATCATCAGTATGCAAATAATCATCACATCACGATTGCCATGCATGATTATGTGTCGACAACATAAATATTAATGCACTTAAGACGGATAAAAGCCAAATATTCTTTTATCGTTGTCGGCAAATACACAAATTCCTATTTATAAAACAATCATCATGTGGTACTTAGCATTATCAAAGTTATTCAAAGTTCTCTTGATATCATTCAATTGTGTTTCTATTCACGAAATATTACTGAGGAACCATATCATAGAATGACTCTTAATCTTTTTCTAGTGGTATTGTGAAAATTAGAAATTTTTTTTACGTAATATTAAAAACAATATCACTATAAAAAGCACAAGCATGCATCGACAACCATTATTCGCATCTTAGATCAGCATGACGTCACCCACGGTGGATACGAAATCAAGTGAAACTTTGGCAATGGAAAGCGAAGAGAGATTTGAAGTTGATGGCCTAAAGATGGCGATGACTTTGGTTATTTTGTCCGCAACAAATACGACAATTTTCTTTTTTCTAAAGCCGGAGATTTTTGGGGGGATGCGATGCGACAGAGGGGCAAATGGGGATGCTTTTTGCTTTTTTGCCTTTCTTATTTGATTATCATTATTTTCACTTTTAAGGGACAAATCAAACCATGATTCACGGATGATCTCATCTAAGGGTTGAAACTAATGGCCACTGAAAGGACAAACTTCACTATGCTCGACTAATAAGTCCTGGATGATCTCATTTGAAGGTTAAAACTAATCGACAAATTTCAAAATCAGCCGCAATGCTTGGAACGCCAAAACCTTACAAATTTGCGAGCTAAAATCACGGATAGACCGTTGACACGTCAAGTCATACGAATTCGACAAGTTTTACGACTTCATTACTCTCCTAAAAGCGATAGAACCCCAGTTAAGCTTGCTCGACAAGTTTGATGATTTCGGGCGCACTCATTTTATTGTTTTATCATTAGTAGATCATGTATGGACGGCGCCAAAAGTAACCTAGGATTCTGAAGCGAAGATAAATGCCGTTTTACTTGAATCGAGGTGCGGGTGATTACAAAATAATCAAATCAACAGTCACAGGTGCCGTGAAAGCGAAGGGGGGTCGGTGGGAGCCCCCCCCCCCCCCCCCTACCTTTTCTATTCTTAATTATATTTTTATTTTAAGGGGGGGGAGGAAAAATAAAAAAAAGAAAGACGAAAAAGCGATTCGGTTCTGGAGGACCGTAGGTTGCGGGGAGGGGATGACGTCCACCGCCCTGGGATCGGGCCCCGTCCCAGCTGCAGCTCCCTGTTTCCCCTCTGTCTCTCTCTCCATATCTCGTTGCTCTTATCTGCTTCTCCCTCTCGCCTTATCACTGCAGCAAGAAGGAAGGAAGGAAGGAAGGAAGGGAGCGTTGCTGTCTCGTGCACACTGAGTGATCTGGGGGTGAGCGCGTGTTTCCCGGGGCCATGGATACGGTCCAGCAGCTTCGCTTCTTCTTCTTCTTCTTCTCGTGCCTTCTCTAACGCAGGCGAGCAGCGTCGGGGGGGCTCGTGTGGGGGCGGGGGGAAGCCGGAGATCGGAGAGGAGAGAGCGAGAGAGCGAGAGCGAGAGAGAGAGAGAGCGCGAGAGAGCAAGCGTTTGAATGGCGGAGCATTACAGGTGCTGCGAGAGCGCCTTCTTCATCCGCATACTGATCGTGGCGCTGCTGGTGATGTTCGCCGGCGTGATGTCCGGCCTCACGCTGGGGCTCATGTCCATGAGCCTCGTCGACCTCGAGGTCCTCGCCAAGTCCGGCACCCCTCAGGATCGCAAGCACGCAGGTGCGTTTGATTGATTCGTTGAGTAGGGTTTTTCTTTTTTTTTTTTTCTTCTCTCGTTCCACGTTCGTGATCTCGATCGGACTGGCGGTTCTCGCCAAGTCCGCCTTTTGAGATCGCTCGTGGACACCCTCTTGAGAGGACTACTGTATAATCGAAGGCTGTGACTCGGGGGCTTTATTTAGAATGTACTATGTAGCGAGTTTTTATAGAATTCCAATTGTGAAATTCGGCCTTCTCGTGCATTTATTGGTTGCGAAACTTTAGCGGCCCGCGCAAAAACAGTGCTTCACCCGTACATGCCCAGTCGAAGTTTTCATTTTTCAACAATCTATGTCGAATCGCCTGATCTGTAGCAAAATGTCTTCTTTTTTGTGTCGTAATATCGGAGAAAAGCATGTAAAAACTCTGGGTAGGGGCGGGGGACTTCTATTGCTCTTTTCCCCAGTTCAAAGCAGAGCGTAACGTTGAAACATTTAACATCACTCGGTTAAGGCGGATGAGTGTAGTTTGGTGAATTATGCGACCGGATGGTGGTGCTGGTATCGTTTGGCAGTGTGGGCTTGCAGTTATGCCGGGCGCTGCTGATGCTTTTGCTCCCATTCAAGCTTGGATCTTGCTTTGTAGTAGAAGGCGGCTCGAAAATCAGTTATTTGTTCCCTTGATGCATCTACCGAGTATTCTGTAATGTAAGGAACTCATTAAGGGAGGATTTGGTCCTTTTTCTCGGCCATGGTGATGGGTCGATATAACCCCTGAGAATTTTATTCGGAAACAAAGGAAAGGAATTTTGTACTAGAGTTCAACTCTCCAAGCTGAAGGATTGTAGGCTCTTTCCTCTAGTATTCGTGAGAATTCACAGTGGTGAAAATGAGCATGTAGTGGCACGAGAGCTTTTGCACTACAAGTTTGTTTATGCTTCTGGATATGATATCTTGACACATAAAAATGAGATTACTGCTTCTGCAGAGCACTTAAGTTAAGTTATTGATAGATATGAACTTACAGTTGGCTGCTACCCACGCAAACATTGCGATGTATGGTGGGCCTTGGCACAAGTGGATGGCTAAAAGATGAAAATAGTAATTTCCGATTACCTGCTAATTGAGAGCTAATTTGGGTCACCTACTTGGGTCGTGCTCTGTTGTGATCACTGACAATAAGAGGAAACTAAATATAGCAATGGACAAATCTGATATGGAAGGGCTGATGATCAAGATATGTGAGGTCCACATGCTTGCATCCAGTGCGGTTGATTGAGAATGGTAAAAAGCACTTACCAGAAAGTACAAAGGAAAATGGTTGGGATTTTAAGAATCATGTAAACCATTTATAGATGGTAAGACTTTGAAAAGAATGAAATGCATTGATGATAACAAGTTTGGGCGGGCCAGCTTCGGTTTTTGGAAGTGGCACTATTGGCATACTTGCTATCCAGTTTATGACGATCAGTAGTTGGTTAGACTCTTCTCAACTAACTATATTGTGATTACTTTTCAGTTAATTCCTCCTCGTCTATTACCGTTCTATTATGACTAGTTGGGTTACAACTTTGTTGATTTCATATACATTTATCTAATTCCACTCATGCTTTTCTTATAGCCAAGATACTGCCAGTTGTAAAAAATCAACATCTTCTGCTTTGCACATTACTGATATGCAATGCTGCTGCAATGGAGGTAAATTCCAGCAATTTGTATATACATATATAAACACTATGATTCTGCGGATGCTTCCGTCACATGTGCATTTTCTTCTTTATCTTCAGGCCCTTCCCATTTTTCTTGACAGTTTAGTTTCAGCCTATGGCGCTATCCTGATCTCAGTGACATTGATCCTTCTGTTTGGAGAGGTTGGTAATCACTTCTCATGTGGTTAGAGTAACATCCATTCTTCATGTTAGGGAAAGATTGTTTGGTGGACAATGGGGTTAGATTCAGTTTTCGGGGAAATATCTTGTCAAATTCTTCTGTCACGAGAAATACTTTCGTTGTGCAAATTTGGGGGGTAGTCTGCTGCTTTAGATGACGTCTTACCCTCTATAACTTATAATGCATGCACAAAGTCTGCATGTCGGATTTTTGTTGGCGTTAAGAGTTTTAAGTTGATTTTTGTTTGTTGGTAGGACTACTGGTCATTTCCATTTGCTTTGTGAAACAGATAATTCCGCAATCTGTTTGTTCTCGATATGGTTTGGCAATTGGTGCGGCTGTGGCTCCGGCTGTTCGTGTTCTTGTTTGGATCTGCTTTCCCATTGCGTATCCAATCAGCAAGGTGGTGCTTGTAGGGTTTAAGAAAGTTGCTTTCTATTATCCACTTGGCTTACTTGCTCAGCATCCTTTTTGTTTCTTCTTTGCTTCCAGTTATTAGACTATCTACTAGGTCATGGACATGTTGCTCTCTTCCGCAGAGCTGAGCTTAAAACCCTTGTCGACTTGCATGGAAATGAGGTATATATCTTATGGTGTTTCCTTCTTGAGTTACTTTATTATTTGGATGTGAGCAAATCAAGCTTGTTTATTTGTTGGATGATGGTGCTTGTAACCTATGCTATGCCTCACCTTCCACATACAGGCTGGAAAGGGGGGAGAATTGACGCATGATGAAACAACTATTATTGCTGGAGCACTTGAACTTTCGGATAAGTCAGCTCGTGATGCCATGACTCCTATAATAGAGACATTTGCAATTGACATCAATGCCAAGCTCGATCAGTTGCGCTGCTGTTCTCAATGCATCGGATTCTCCTGTTTTTATTTTTTTATTTATTTTTTATTTGGACTCTTTCTGTGGCTTTGGATCTTGGGACTTACTTGTCATGATGCAGGGATTTGATGAACTTGGTTTTGGAGAAAGGGCACAGCAGAGTGCCGGTTTTCTATGAGCAGCGTACCAATATAATTGGATTGATTCTGGTATCTACAGGAAACTTTTAGTTTCGTGTTTCTTTCTTTATATATGAATAACTTAAATGATAATGATTTATTTGTCTCCTGCTTTTCAGATTTGATGCAATTGTAAATTGATTTGCGACTTTGTTGTATTTGAGAGATGCTGGATGATGTGACAAGTATTATTCAGCATTTTAATAGACTTTAAATACCTTGACTCCAGAGGATTATATTGCAATCGAACAATGTTGTGGTGTTTTTATTTTATATAACGCGCAACTTTTAAAGAGATGTAATATGCCTGTCGTTTAGGTGAAGAATTTGCTGACCATTCACCCAGAAGATGAAGTACCAGTAAAAAATGTTACCATTCGGAAAATTCCAAGGTTCATTTCTATGGATGATTGTTTGCAATTTGCTAGCAGAGAGGTTCATGAGTATGGCTGTCATATTAATGATAGCTTGTGTTTTTATGCTATGACCAAAGGGTTCCAGAAAAGATGCCTCTATACGACATTTTGAATGAGTTTCAGAAAGGTCACAGCCACATGGCTGTTGTTGTGAGACAGCATAATGAGTCAACAGAGCAGTCCACTGACAAGAGCCCTATCGATAGTAAGTTCCAATTTACAGCGCCCACTTGAGAATGTTCCCATTGTTAGTCTTCTGTCAACTTAACTTGAATTTGCAACGTCTCTTCAAATAGGTACTGAGAACGATGTCAAGGTGGACATTGATGGTGAAAAGATGGACATTGATGGTGAAAAGACTCCGCAAGAGAAGAAATTGAAAAACAAGAGATCTCTGCAAAAATGGAAGAGCTTCCCCAACTCAAATAACTCAGTTAAGGGAAGTTCGAGGAGCAAGAAGTGGACGAATTACATGTATGCAGATATACTGCAACTAGATGGAAGTCCTCTTCCAAAGCTTGCAGAAGAAGAAGAAGCTGTGGGCATAATAACCATGGAAGATGTCATAGAAGAACTGCTACAGGTCTCGTATATTCTTCATCGTTGCTTGCATTCTAAACAATGTACCCTATGAATTACCTTGTTTCTGACATATTCCTTTGTGGCATTCTTCAGGAGGAGATCTTTGATGAGACAGATCACCATGATGAACATTCATGACATCGGATCCCATGCATGGCAATATGCCAAGCATCTAGCAGTGTTTAGTACTTCTTTTTCATATCATTTCAATGCATGTAGTATTACTTGTACTGTTTTAGCTCTCTACCAAAAGGACTAAGAAAAGCTACGAATTTTTGAGTCTTATCATTTCGAAGGAATAGAGGATTGTGGACTTGGAACATTATTTCGTCGTGTTTGTAAATCAACCGCAGGGAAGTGTGCAAGACAATTGGTATATCTTGCACTTTATGGTTTTGCATTTGTTGAAGTTGTATAGCAAGGAAAAGAAAGCATTGGAAAGCATGGTTTTGCCTTATAGGCTGTTCCTGTTTTGTCGACATTTTGCATCGTTTGCTTTTTAGTTTTCTCGCATCGGGAGTAGTTCAACTATGTTGGGTATCTCCTCTAAAAGCTTCTTAGATTTTGAGCTCTCCATATCTTATTCTGCTACTGCTTTCCATGGTAATTCTTGCTTTATGAATTATTGCAAAAGGGAAAAAATGACAGAAATGGTATCTGGCCCCATATATATTGCCATTTCTAAGCTTTAATTTAATGTGCGCTAAATTATTGACTTGTTCACTGTTGTACCTGAATCTTCAATACATGGTCAATTTAATCTCTAGACTTAAGTCTTTTCATTGATTCAAATTAATGGAATTTATTGATTTAACTTCGAATTTGATACATTTGAACAGCGGAAAAAAAAGTTACATGTAGATTTTGCACGTAAGATATTCAACTCAAATTAAAATATAAAATAATTGTTAATTTGTTTAATGTATTCAATATGAAAAATGATTAATTATGTTATTTGATGGCATGAATTATCATATCTTAATATGAATTGAATATCTCATCCAAGACTTATCGGATTGAAAATCAAATAAGTAAATTTCGTTAACTTAAATTAATAAAATGAACACGTTTTAAAATTTCAGGAGCAACGTTAAATAAATTAATAATTTAGGAAGGATATTGCATGTGGGCTAAAATTTAGGAATGATATTTCGTATTGAAAAAATTAAAAATCTTGTAAAAAATTACTGACAATAAAAACGGAGTTGTCGGGATCTTTTTGCCAAGCAAGTCGATTCCTTGGAGACCTTTCAACGAAAGGGAAGTGCAGAGCAATTTTGGACTGGCTTCTCCACGATATGTCATCTCCTTTTTGGGAGATGAAATGAGGAAACATCGAAACATGATTTACCCGCAGCAGGAAAGATGGCCAGGAAATTCCGTGGCCCAGATATCCCTCAACAGAAGCCTTAAAAAATAAAGGATTGAAGTGATGTATTTTTCTCAAAAGATAATCTAGAGTAGACCTTCTTATAAATACAGGTCCTAAATGGTAATTCAGTTTCAAATAAGAGTTTTGAGTTTGCCAGCCGACCAAAGTTTTGCTAGCCAGCAAACAAGCATGTAGATCTCATATGCCACTTTTCACACCATGACAGGCATTTTCGTCCGATATATTTACTTCGCTAATTTTTTTCTTTGGTTTTTAGTGTTTGTTTTCTCTGCGCCACCATTCAAGCCTGCACCACCTCCGATTTGTAGCCCGGCTCAATCGAGTCGGTCTACTGAAGGAGAAGGACTCGAACCGTAACTCCAGCCCTAGCTTCAATGGCAGCGGCTCACGAAGGATGATACCCCCGAGTCTCGCCAACTCCACCAAACAGTTCCGGCTCAATTTGAGATGCGAGCAGATCCCGAGTTATGTCACTTGGTCGGCTTCGATTGCCGCTCTTTGCTTCAACCACAGCATCTCTGGACCGACCCCAGCCTCCATGACCAAGTTGGGTGCTCTCCAAATACTCTGTCGGAGCCACAGTCGGATCGGAACCGTTGTAATCGGCGAATTTGGAAAGGAAATGAACCAATAATGAAAGCTCAAAAGAGATCAACCAGGAGGGGGAAGTGGATTTCAGCAAAAATCTCCTGATGGCTTGACTCGCTCCCTTTACCCTATCCATGAAAGTGACGCTCGAGGGCTATAGGAGTAATGGACAATAGTATCTTATGTCTTACTCAACAAATGCTCGGAAAAGGAACAAATCTCTTTTGATTATGAGTGAAGCAGAGAGTAGCAAATGAAAGGTCTTCTCTTTTAGCACTCTTAGTGAAGATTTAACACTTTTGGACGACTCATAAAGCTAGCCAACTAGTACAGAATATGTCACCCAGCTCAACAAGATTTCGAGGTCGAAATCTGATCAAAAGAGAACATCTGAAAAGAACTCGAAGGACAGAAAACAAGCACCCCTCACACCGTCTCGGTGCACACTGTTGCAAAGTGTTCCGATAGATACTCTCATTACTGTGATTTAATCCACATCCCATACCAAAAATAGTACTTGAAATCCCATGAATTTGCTTGTGCCAAATAAGTAATCACATGAACTACTACAGCTCCAAACTACTTTCTATGCTTTTTCTTCTCTTTCTTCTTTTTCCTAGACTTCCCTTCAGATCTGTGCTTACTGGAGTGTTTTCTGCTCGAGTGAGAGTGGACCTTCTTTGCCTTCTTATGCCTGTCTTTATGACCGTCCTTTTCGGGTGATCCAGAAGCCTTAAGTGAATATGGTTTTTCTGGCCCATACTTAACACGTGCTTCCCTACGCTCAGGGCTTGGAGGCAACTCCTCGGAACCTGGGCATGATGGAAGGTAGGGACCTGTTTCATCCATCCTTGACCCTATGGCACCTCTGCCGCGCTTGACTCTGCATCCACAATTGTATTTGATTTAGAAATCAATGCCTGCTTCTTCTACTCTCCAAACCAAACAAGCATACACTTCACAACAAAATCAAGACGTGCGTGTATTCTCAGAGAGGGGGGAAAGAGAGAAAAAAAGAAGAAGAAGCTGCGACCTTGAGAGTAGAAACTCTTCAATCTCTTCATCCCCCAAACCTTCATCCCCTCTTTTATGGCGACTTTCATGTGCACTTCTACTTTGAGAACATGAAGGTTCAACACTGTGATCATCTATATCATGCCTATCGCTGCTGCTGCTCCTTGAAGAACTGGCATCCTTATGGTGCCTCCTACTGCTGCTCTCATCTCTTGATCTTCCTTTGATCCGATTATCAAGCTCCAGCTCCTTCTGACGCAGACGCCACATTTCGTTTACTTCCACAGCTTTATTGGCTGAACATGGAGATGGCTAGCAAAAAGTTATATACTGAAGCAGACTTTAAAGAATTCTCAATTGAATCTAACTGTTACAAATGAGAGACAACAGAAAATTCATAAGCAAAGATGATGTGATGCATCAGGGCAAAGCAACAATCAGATTTAAGTCAAAAAGTAGGAATGGAACCACACAAGAAATCACATCAAGATGGCATCATCAGCCATGCCTGACAAAGTTCCACAGATCACTTGCTGGATATAGTGAGAGATGCAACATTCTTACAGAAGACAAGAGACCCTAATATTGAATAACATAGATGGCCAAGAGCATGCGACTATGCAATGACATGCAAGTATCGAGCGCCTCAATCAAACAAATGAAAAATTCTTCGAGAGTGTCGTTCTTGGTCCACCAACCACAATGATAAAAACAATACACGTGTTCCAGAAGTGTCCACTTTGAAGTTTCTTTATGATGCAATCACATGCCTTGAAAAAACGTGCAAGTCTAAATACAAAAGATAGGCCTAACCTTGTTGCACCCCAAGAACAGTTGCGGTGAGAAACCTCGAATTGGGCCGAGCCCTAACAGAGGGCTTGCAAAGATAGGCAAGTGTGCCTTCTTTCTCAGCATGTCTACGTAACTCTGCCGCTTCTTTCATAAGGATTGCAGCAATTCTGTTTTCCGTTTCCAAATCCATTGGATCCTAAAGAAACAGTAGAATAAGCATATGAGCAACACTTATGGTGTATCTCATTCTCATACACTTAAAGAGTTAATCTTCCTAAGCAGAACTTCCATCACAAAACGACGTAGTCTTTTCAGGATGCAATCTCAGGCGTCACAAAATTGCTTCATTGTCCTCGCTTCCCCTAACTGACGAATATCTCACTCAAATTTCTCAAGTCAGGTTCACCCTTTTCCGTTAGAAAATTCAGCACTTTCAACATGACATAATCAGACTGCACATCAAAAGTTGAGATTTTTTTCTCATCCACAAACTTCCCAGCTTCCAAAAGAATCACTTTTCGAATTCGACGAACCCTGATCATCTCCGCGGAAACACAAAACGCAATACAATTTCCAGATAGACTAAGAAAGCATCGAACTTGCCGACACGAATGAAAGCGAAGAAAGCCACAAAATTTCGACCTATCTTACGGTGCTTGCGATTACCCATGATTGAACGGCGAAGGAATCTAATCCAACAGGGAGAAATTAATCGAAACTTACCGAATTTCGATCAATCGATCAAGGGGTTAATCGCCAAGCCGATAAATCGGAGGATCGAGAATTTTTCCCTTGCGCAGAAAACCCTAATTGCAAATTCTCAACAGTAATCGCGGGGAATATATACCGCCGTGCGAGAGCTTGAAGATCGTCCGTCGAAGAGGGAAGGGGGACGAGCAAAGTGGAGCCTTCACGCGACGAATGCGGACGTCGTTCGTAGCTTCGCAAGAAGGCCGCAGCTTATGGGTGTCGACTCGGTTCGGTCCCGTGGAACCGATCCGGATATCAAAGGCATATGTCTTGTGCGACCCGACCCGAATCCTGATCCGAATCAAGCAAGGTCATCGGATCGGGTCATCGGATTATCCAGAAAAACTTTTGTCTCCAAGCATAAGAGAGAATTCCTCTCAACACCGTATCTTCCTTCATGACCAAGATCGTATCTTGGTTATCAAACTACACAAACATCGCACCAGAATTACCTTTCTAGACAAAGAGGGCCAATGATTTCACGAGGGGCGGTATACAAGACGAGATTATTATCGCCCAAAACGGACCGACAGGCTCGCGCTGATGATCCGATGCCTTGTTTTGCGTACCGTGCTTGCGCGTCGAGCTCTGGGGCTCGCTCAGAGAGGGCTCGGTGGCGGATCAATGCCGTCGATCGCCTCCCAAACTCCCTCCGCCGCCGCCGCCGCCGCCGCACGATGGAGCGATGCATAGAGGAGGAAGTCTCTGGCACTCTGCAGCGAGGGGACGGCGCAGAAAGGAGGGATCTTGCATAATAGACCCGTTTGACAAATTCGGGTTCGGGTTGTTTCCGGTTTATGATCCGAATTCGAACCAAACCATCACAAATCAGTTCGGGTTTCGGTTCGGACCTTTAGATTGGATGGTCCGACTAAAATCGGGCATGATTAACACACCGGGCCTGAACTTATGGGCCAGAGTTCTCCACCGGCCTTTTCATTTTGGGCCCTACCGTTGCTATTTTCCTCCGTAATTTTTCTTATTTTTATTTTATGCTAAGGTAACGGCTCTGTTATTCTCTACGATCGATAGACACGGAGCAGATTTGAAAAAAAAAACTTGATAGAGAAAGTTTCTTAGATATTGGACGATACTTCTTTTCTCGAGAAAGAAAATTACAATTATAGTCGATTAAGTAATCCACGTGTATTTTTATCTAATTTAATGAGATTTGAAAAAATTAACAAACAAGTGAAAAATTTGTACACTGCAATAAGTCTCCTTTCTGGCATTTGTTAGAGCTTAGATACAATATAAACTTATCTAATTAAGTTATTTTGAATTAAAAGTTGGCTAGCACGGTGAAAAAGTGGAATTGTAATAAATAAATAAATAAAAAACAAATGGTGGGGGCAGAAAATCCAATAAACAAAACTTGATATACCCTAAAATTTTAAATATATTTCATTTTTGCTAGTCATGAGATGATGATTTGGATTTCTGAGTTAAAAGTTAAACTGCTATGGCTTAAACTAAATTTATCGATGCTTTAAGTTATGTAGATTAGGTGTTGTTATTACTAAAACAAATAGCCTTGAGCAACATCTAGGATCAGTGTCGAAGAGTTCAAAGTTAAAAAGTTTGCGATTTTTAATATGTAGACTTCTATTAATTTTAAGCCAGGTAAGACATTACAATTAATAAATTCGACGAGTGAACAGAAGCTTTACTAGATCTTTTTTCTTAATTAAGTTTGTGAGCTATTGCAAAAAAATAATAATATAAAAGTATGTGATTTTTTTCTCTTAATTATTGCTACAATCCTTGAAAGTGGAAACCGATCAAAGAAGCGACCAAGTTTCTTGCTTTAAATGAGTGGCCGATGCCGCTTCGTCACTCCTATGAAACCGACGAGCCATCATCGACTCATTTCTTAATATTTAAATATTTAATCACCTATTCATTTCCCAAGCTAAATTTCTTAAATAATTGGTAGTGGATCCACAAAATATTATATAGTATTCTTTCCAACCCCTTATTTGTCTCCCAGTCTATGTATGAGGGGTATTAGAATATTCAAATATTAAAAAGCAGGATCAGGGTTGGGTTCTGCCCAATTTTTTTCTTGTATGTGCCATCCCATTAATTAAAAATTCTATATGCCATTACTAATCTGGTTTGCACGTATTGGAATATCTCATAACATTTGTTTATTTGATTTATAGACCATGTTTCTCTTCACATGATTCCATAAGATTTTATGTACTATTAAAGTAGGAGATCAAGGGTTCAATTCTTCTACTTCTTAGATGACGTTGTTGATTGTGTTTCTTAACACAATTGCTGCGGTTTACATTTTGGGAGCCCAAATAGCTGGATTTGTTTAAACGCAAAACTGGGATTTTGAATGCCAATTGTCGTCCCAAGATTTCTGGGGTCTTACCCCTTGCCGAATTGAGAGCTACAAACATTGTTTACATCTACATAACCAAGTTGCACCACCAGCTTGTGCAAAACTTGTTGTTTGGAAAGAAATCCATCGACTGAAAGTGCCAACAAAAGACAATTCCTTTGTTAATAATTCATGAGGTTAGTTAGGATCGGGAAGGTGAAATAATATGCGAAACCCACTTCTAACCCACCAATAATAATATAGACGACAACTTACCAAACACACGAAAGAGAGGATTAGATGTTCTTAGGTTCTACCAAATAAAATCCTGAATCGAGCAAACCCTAATTGATATTGGTTGCTTTTTTCAGAACGGGTATGAGATCTTTTGTTTATTAAAGACCCTGTGGAGGTTTGGAATTGATTAGACAACAAATCAGAACCCGATCTCGATATTTGGCTGGACAGCTCATTCAATATTGACAAATGTGTTAGGAATATGAGTATCTTAAGAGGAGAATATAGATAATGAATATCTTATGTGTGAAGAGAATATTGACAATTCGATGGTGTTGAGTTGTGAAGCAAGCAAAGGGCGGTTCAAATATTTAAAAAAAGCAAAGTTAGGTTAAACTTGCAAGCAATCTCCTCAAATGACAAAATAGATGGTACAAGAAATCGGATCTTCAGTTTGGCATTTTGCGCAGCCGGACAGCTCAGAAGTTCCTGGACGATGTGATTTAGCTGAAGTGAGATTTATCATGGAATAAGGCTCTAAAGGAACAAAGCCTTCACTTTCTAGCAGCAACCATTTCACGTGTCAAGAATATAATCTCACCTTCTACTCTTCTGGTCAGCTAGAAGATGACGAGGACTCTGCAAATAGAATTTCGCACGTCACCAATGGATGGTGGCGACGGTGCGTATATTTTGTATGCAGATATTCCAAGAAATGTGACGCGAAAGAACAAATCAATCGGTGTACGGTTTGCTCTTTTGCGTCGCATCTCTGAATAAACAGGTGCGGAGTTGGGTCTGGTGTTGATTGATTTCACACGAAAGGACCACATCCAATTTTGGTGGTTGTGATATTGAAGCACCGGTTTGGGGGTTGAGCGAAATTAATGTATACAGCTACTAGGACAAAGTCCATTATGTTGCTCTTTCGCCATTATGAAGTATCTATAAGGAGAAGATTCTTATCAACCATTTATTTCCATTCTTCTATAAGGTGGAGTGAAATGGTGATTCCAAAGTAATAGGCGACGAACAGAAAAGAGCAAAGTAGTATTTATTAACATTTGATTGGATCAGCTAGAGAACATAGGAAAGTTACAAGGTTCCTGAGAAAATCTGGTTCTGAATGAATCTACTTATCGTAACGAAATCTATAGTTCCAATGCACAATTCTCTTCCGAGTGCAGTATAACTAGCAGGCCTCTCCATCTACTCCGAGAGAGGAATGTGACTAGAAGAAACGAACTTGACCGCATATTCATGCACTTATCGAGCTTTGCTGCATTCCGTCAATGAACAGGAGGAGCTCTGTGGTAAGCCGGCACAGTCGCAGGGAAGAACATCTGCCTTACTCCTTCATCCCTTATTATGGGAAAGATGATACCTGATGCACCCTGAAATAGGAAGTGCTGATTAGAAACTGTTACCTTTCAATCTAATGCAAAGCCACTTCAAGGGTTTGAGAATATGATCCTAAAGTTGAAAGTAGATGCTCACCTTAACCAGTCTGGCCCCGAGCCACATGCGTTTCGGCGAAGGGAATGGAAGACATAGCCGCCCGACACCATATACTGCTACTGCAAAGAAATGGCAGACCAAGTGCATTGGACGGGGGTTTAGACCCGAGAGCAGAGAGACTGGCCCAGTTGAGCATAGACCGCCAAGGCTCAGATAGTCGAAGCATGCCTGGCGCATTTCCTTTCTTGCCGGGTCTGGAGATGCACAGAAGACCTTGTACAGAGCACCAGCCAGGGTGTTGATGGTCGACGCCACAGGCTGTGAAGAAAAGGAGAGGTCCGGTTAGCATGCAGTTTGAGAAGCGACGCTACTAATTTCTACACTTCTGTACTTTAGGATCAAGTGGATAGACATTTCTCACCTTCCTCAGTGTATAGAACGACTCGAGATATTTGCATAGAGCAGATGCATCATTCAGATCCTGAAGTGGGCGAAGGAGGTGCCTTAGCAAAACGATATCAGAAAGAGCCACGGTCATTCCTCCTCCTGTCAATGGATGGCGCATGTTGAACGCGTCTCCCATCAGAAGAGCTCCAGGGGTGGGTTGAGGATTAGCAGGCATGCTTCTATTTGGCATCGACTTGATGTTTCCCTTGTCAATTGCCGCGATGAAGGCTTTGTACAATTGAGGGGGAATCTGAAACACGAAATTCTGCAATGAGCCCCAGAATATCTAGACTGGAGAGCAAGATTAACAGAAACGGAGGAGCAACTGAGATAACTTCTGGTGCCTAACTAGTCAATATGCGACTATGGAAAACACTATTGCTGAGCAGTTTCGACATATACCTGGGGAGCAACCTTTGTCTTCAAATATGTGGCCATCTCACCACTGGCTACAGAGGGCAATTTCTGGCCAGGGACATCAACCAGACAACGGACCTCAGTGCTGCTGATCGGATAAAATAAGATAGGCGAAGGGTCTGCCAGTATGACATGGCCGTGATTTGGGAATGGAAGATCACAATTCTCCACGACCAACCCCACGAAATGAGAGGGGACATCAACCTGTGGACATAGGGAACATATTAATTTAGACTCGAGTACGATCAACCAAGATTTGAGGAATGCACAAAATGTTGGCGACAACTTCAGAGTACAGATCAATCTGCTCGATTGACCCTTCATATTCACCTTCGGAAAGCAGAGGTTACGGCGTAGGTTTGAAAAGCAACCGTCACATACGATGGTGAGGGGAGCATATGCTTTCAACTCTTCCCCAGCCTTGGTCTTGTATTGCACTCCCTTGACAGTTCCCTTTTCCTCAATTAGAGATGTTACTGTCCCTTGTTCTAGACTTACGCTGAGACAGATAAGGGGTAAAAAAGGAAGGTAAGATGATGACCTTAGAATGAAGTCTCTTAATCGACACAAGCGTAATATGATGGGATAATCGAAGCACACAATCAAGTTGATGTTCAAAAATGAGGTCGCCAACTAAGATTATCTCAAAAGACTTCCGAGTGGATAAAATATTGGCCTTAGAAGTATCACGCCATCTTTAGCTAGATGAACATCAGAGCAGAGAAGCAAACAGAAAACACAAGGTGGCTGCGATTAGCAGATCGGAGAAGGAAAGTACTTTGGAAGAGTTGCGGCCTTTTCCCTCATGCTTTGAACGAAACGGCCGTTGTGAAAACCTCTGCCGGCGACATCCGAATGAAAATTCTCCAATGGATAAGACAACTGCGTGTGTTTCCCATCCTTGAAAAGAGCATATCCAACAACTCTTTGGGCATCAATTGTTTGCACGCAATCTGCTCACACCAAATGAATTATATTCAATAAAAGTCCGCCCCAGATGCACGATGACGAATATTTAGCATACTTAAAACAGACCGAGAACCATGTTTTGAATCTTGAAAAACGATTTTAGAAGGCATAACACTCTGTTTGCAAGACCCAGCTCACCTGCAAGGTCCAATTCCATCAATTTCAGGTAACCTCCTGGTTGAAGAAGCTCGCCGACAATTCTATCTTGCTCCGTCAGGTCCCTCTCAATTACACGCACGCGACGTCCATCCTGCGTAGACACAAAAAATTGCTTCAGATCATTCCAAATGCCGAATGAGAATGCTTTCACGCCATTAAAACTGCCGAATATAAAGCCTTTCTCGCTAAAGTTCGTTCCTGCTATTATCATTCAGACGTCACAATATCATTAACTGAAAGACCATGAAAGGAAAACGGCAAGCAATCCTCTCCCAAACTCGCTGACCATTCTAAAAGGCTAACTCCAGACGGAAAGTCAAGACTGGTTTTGCTGTGCTCCGTTAGGTAGCTGAACCGGACAGAAAAGGAATGAAAAGTTGGGAACTCGAAAAACAAGCTTCAGGGTCACTCAGGCACTTGAGACGCGACGAACGCCGCAGTTTCAAACATAATCCAGAGAGCAATCAACAGGCTCTCGCACGAAAAACGAAAAACAGTTCCCCAATCCTTCGCAACCGACGGCAGTAGCCGATGAACGCAACCGAAATTCCACGAGACATGGCTGCTCTTCACTTCGGAGGGGCAGAGAGAGAGAGAGAGAGAGAGAGAGAGAGAGAGAGGGAGGGAGGATGGCGTTAACTACCTTCCCGAGGGCGTAAGCGAGAGCCGCACCGGCGACGCCTGCTCCGACAATGACGATGTCGGTGCTCCCATCGACGCCGCCGGGCACGAAACCTGCATCCACAGAGCTCTTCACATAGTCATCGCCGCGACCCTTCTTGGACAGCCTCCTCTTCTGCTTCCCGAGCCCCTTGTACAGCAGGAAGATCCCCAGGAACAGAGCCAAGACGCCACTGACCAAGTACTGACCGTCCATCAGAGACCGATCCCGGCTCAACAGCTCCACCAACCTCCGCGACGCGACAGCAGAGAGATCGAGAAACGTCCGCCGATGGAGCTCGGCTCTTGCGGGGCAAGCTGCTGCTTTACGGGATTTCCGAAATGTGCAAGCTCAGACTATGTTTGCGTGTGGTGAAGCATTCAAGCGAAGTTGGCGCTCTTTTATAGCCGTCGAGGCTTTCTGGCTCTCCCTTTTTCTCGTTTTTCGTCACTGTAAACGTGGACGCGCCTGCCGTCGCCAACCTGCCACTTCCACCGTATTTTCCATTTTTTCATTTTTTTTTTGTTTTAATTGGCACAAATTGCTGCGGCACAGTAATTTATTTATTTATTTTTAATTTGTTTTTTTTAAATGAGAGCTCAAGCAGCTGTATTTGTTTGAACGTAGAAATGGAATTTTATATGACCCCAATTTCCCTGCTCATTCGTAGGCAAGGATTAAAAAAAATATAGTGAAGACAAATTATCGGGCGATGGATTCTCAGCGCCTGAGTGCTTTGCTGAATTAATCTACAAAACATCTTTTTCCGTCCACAATCACAAAGTAATACCAGCATGGCCACATTTTTTTTGGTTCGGGAAGAGCTGGAACCATATGCGAAAAGTGCCAAAAAAATAAAAAATAAAAATGACGAAAAGATTCGATTTTGATTATGATTAGGACAACTTTTGAATGAGTTAGCCCATCTTGATAAGATCCAATTATGTTTGAGTCCATCTCGCGCTCAACCGAATTTTAGAAGTGGAATTTCAAAATCCGTCTTTATGAGGGTACGGCTATTTGGAACCTGTCAATAACTCAACGATGTTCTTACCAAACACATAAAAGCAAGGAATCAACCAATCCCTGATTAATATTGATTGATTATTTGAGACGAGTTTAAAATCTCGTGTTAATTAATAGAGGTCGGGATTTGATTCGACAAATAATCAAAAACCGATCTGACGCCTCCATCCCGTACCTAGGGACGGTGGTCGTGCCGTGTCGAATTTATTTCCATGAAGAAGAAAGGGAAAGCAAAAACGCTACTACATAAGGTTGGCAATAAAGGCTTCCCAACATAGAGTTGGCTGCACCATTATTGGACGGCGAGTGATGGTTGGGTGTGACAACATTAAATGGAGCCACCATGCTTGTTATCAGTCAATTTCACGCTTCCCAATGCTAATTTTCCTCATTTTTTTTTCCATCTATTTTTGGGTTTTCAGATGTCGTGTTTAATTTGTCAATTTTTCCTTAAATTTTCATTCAAAACATATGATTTTGTAAGAAGATATAGAGTAAGGGGAACAGAAGACCGTTAAATCGGATCGTTTAAACCAAGTCAAAAGGTAATAACAGTACAAGAGCAACGCTCAAAAGCGAGGGTCGGGTTGGTCAAAAAGAGGGGTTTGGTGAGGAGTACGACAATGAAATTTTCCCTTAGTCAACCAAGTTAAAGGTGCCTTCAAGGGGTTATTACCAATCCCACTAAAATACGGAATGCGAGAATTCATTTCTTTAATGCCTCTTGGCCCGAAAGCAAGGCGATTTCACGGAATCAACTCAAATCGTGGCATAACAACGTAATTAAGAGCAATTTGAAAGAGAGAGAGCGAGAGGGCTGGTCAAGTCATGTATTTAAAATTCACGATTTTTTGGACATTTGATGGTGCGACTTTTTGCGGGGTCTTCATTTTTCAATAGTTTTTACTCGTTTATGGCATGTCGATCGTCCGGCCGCGTTGCTGTCGTTAGCTTTTGTTAATGGTTTGTTTGACGCGAGGAGGGAGCCGTCGCGTTGTGCCAGCACCGGGGGAAAGTGGACGAGCGAGCGCTCTCGAAAATCAACCATGGCGGGCGGCCATTTCCGATCCATATAGTCAGCTTTTCGACTCTCGGACTACGACATTCAAACATGCACTCACACACACTGCGGTGCAGCGCGTATCCGCCCCTCTTCTCTTTCTTGAAATTAGGGTTTGTATTTTAGGGTTATCTTCGACAATGGAAATAGGCGCATCGAACGGGGAGCTATCTCGCTAATATAGACGAATTAGTCGGGATACTCAAAGCACTCAATTTGTACGACATGCAGCCTTAGTTATTGGTGAAATGGTAAAGCAATAGTTGGATACGTCAAATTCGATAGTCAAATTACGGCAGTCTCCAATTCTGAGCAACGTTTGGCGTCGTGTTCACTAGCTTGTGGGTGTATGTTTATTTATTCATGTGGGACAAAAAGTCTGCGCATACTGTGAGAATTATTGGGCTAAAAATTCTACTATCCCTATAACAGTACAACATACGCAGACACATACCCAAGCACATGCATACATACATCATCTTTGCAAGGATTGACAATTTGATGAAGTCAAATTCCAATGCAAAAAGGGGCGGATAATAATCCGAATATACTGCGGTTCCCTTTCCGATTTCATTTAATTGGATATACACAGAGGAACCAACATGTAGGTGGATGCAACCCCAATACTAATTGCGACTTTCATCTAACCCATTAAAAAAAGGTGACGCGATATTTATCGACTGGACCACTTTTAAGTCAAAACTGGCCCCAGTCTCATACCCACTTTCCCTCATCTGCTAGTGTTGATCCTAAAGGCTGGAATCGATAATTATAATGGAAATCAAAACCGAGGGCGTTCCCCATCTCTACCTGAAGAGATCATCATCTTGAATGTGCAAGAGCCTCGCATATTACCCTTTCGAAGATGGTGATTAGAGTAAATTATCTTAGCCAAATTCTGCTGACGGAATCTTATTATATATCAGACAAAAGAGAACATT
Source organism: Eucalyptus rudis (assembly GCA_019915205.1). Classification (NCBI taxonomy): domain Eukaryota; kingdom Viridiplantae; phylum Streptophyta; class Magnoliopsida; order Myrtales; family Myrtaceae; genus Eucalyptus; species Eucalyptus rudis. The sequence goes on along the minus strand of JAHMTN010000109.1, from coordinate 2,112,101 downwards.
ATATAGCAGCTACTTATTGCCGGCGCCATCGATTTCCATGTCTTTCTCTCCGTATGTCATTTTCACAGTGAAGAAGACAGCGCGGGATTCTCTCGTAAGCCGGTGAATGTACACGAATTTTTATTTATACATGTACACTAATCGTCTCTATTTAGTACAGAGATAAATACACGTCTCATTAGCTCCCGAAGCATGAGAACATCGTGTTCTTGAGCTCGAAAATTTTGCACCGTCACGAAAAGTTCGAAAGTTAAAAGAGAAAGATATCAACGTCCGACATCGAAACATCTGTCGACTTGTACAGAGGATTTATTCCTGAAATGAGTCTGTCGCTGTGTATACGTTAATACACGTACGCCCCGGTGAAGAAGATATAAGAGCGAAAGCTTTGGGTTGCCCTAGAACCTGACGAAGAAGAAAACGAAAGCAGAGGAAGGTTGTAGAGCCTTTTCGAATTGAAAGTGGTGAATGAAAGGACATATGTTTCTTTTTACGCCTCAGATTCTTACAATAATGCCGATCCGAAATAGGGTTTTTGTTTGTCGGATACCTCGATGCGATATTTGATTATGTTTTCAAGATAGTGTTCTATGTGTTTTCTGAAAATTATGTTGACGACGAGACTTATGTGCATGCTTTTGGAACTACCCGTGGACCGGTGCTATCAAAACTGCGTCGCATGTCGGACCAAATTACTAATAGTATGCGGTTCAATCAAAGAAAGCGAGATTAGACCAGCCAAACTAACATAAGCAAAAGAAAATTAACACCCATTTAAATTAATTGTTAAATCAGCCGATGGTTACAATTCTCAAACACTGTTGTATGCCCAAGCCAAACTATAATTATAAGAAACGCATTGAAATTACACACCGTTGACATCTAGAAAAAAATAGGACATCTGGATGAAAGTAACATCTCTAGTGTTTATCATTATTGGATAGATTTATAATTTGGAAGAAATATTTTGAAATCTCTTATATGTGCTAATCATAGTGAACATTAGATTCATTTTCATGTTATACTCATCATCGACATTATCAAATTTATGTGTGTGTATATAATAAATATTTTTTTTTCCTTTTTCTTAAATATCTCTATTATCCTCATCAACGTAAATACTTGTGCATGGATGTGCACTATGCGCGCCTATCTCCATAATTCTTCATCGGAGTTGGTGTACTTTCCCACATGCATGGGTTATCATGATTGTTCTTTTTTTTTTTTTTGTGGAAATGATTGTTCTTAATTGGATTACACAAAAAAGATGGGCGACAGGTAATAACTTTCATAAATAAATAACTAAAAAAGTACGAACATTTGTACTTGCATCGCATCACTATTTTGAAATACGTTCTTTTTGGATTTTCAAAATGCATTTTTCAATGGTTCTTACTGTATTTAGCGACCTTAACAAGAATTATTTATAAATGGACTGTGTTTCCGAGTGTCCTAGTGTAATCAACGCACTAAAAGTAAAAAATGAATATATATTAAGTATCTAAAAATGAAAGAAAAATTGGTCTGTGATATAGACAGACCCATTTATAAGTCGAATTTTTCCAACTGCCCACCGCACGAGGAACGGTCAAGCTTTCTGCATGATTTATTCAAGAACCGGGAGCGCAGTACCATGTTGACTTATTCGAGCAAGAGGAGCACACCAGGATAATAAAGATTCATCTTGACTTGACTCTCCTCCCACCAAATTTTGAGATTTGCGAAATTTCATTTATATAATTTTTTTTCCTTTTTTTTTTTTCGATTTTTGTAGATTGAATTAGACATTACGTTCCATCATGGGCTGTCAATTTATTAGCAGGGGGTACACTCCCAGCCAATTGCGTGGCGTGCTAGGTTGGCGAGATAAGACCTCGTTTCCCTGATCGCATAATTAGCAGAGGAAGGCACCATAAATGAGTCGCTCTTTTTAGGTCAGAGGCAGAAAAGGCTTGCATAATTGTGTTGTTTCAGTTAGGTGGAAATGGGACTACGCACATCTTAACTTTCTTTTTTAAATTTATTAAATAGATATTAATTCAATCATAAATACTCTCTTTTGGTCATTTTAATTTTAAATATTTTGACAATAACTAATATAGTCTTTCTATTTAATTTTAATTGAAAATCATTAATGTAGATTGATCAACCTATGTGGTACTACCAAAGTCGATGTGGACAATTTATATTTTTAAATTTTTTACTATTATATTATTATTATTTTTTAGCTTGTGGCTAGTGGGGGCCACCCTTCAGTATTTGTTATCCTCTCTTGGGCAAAGGTCACCTTCGCTAAGTTTGGTGATGGCTTGTTTGGGCGAGGATTACAACCCTTGTTTAATGAAATGCAAAAGAAAAAGGAAAAAAAAAATCAGAAACATTGTAAAAATTATCTACATTATTGTTGCTTGTATCATGTAGGATAGCTAATGTTCATGTTGATAATTTTTGACCAAAATTGATTGGAGTGAATTGACATAATTAAACGATTTTGAATTGAATTAATTGCCGTATTATAAATTTAGATTTTGTTTAGATAATTTGTTCGATATAAGATCTCCTAGTAACTTGCCGTGTCCACTTATGGCTTCAATGAGCGTTAGCGTATAGGTTTAATGATTAGATTAGTCACGACGTATTGCGGAGCAGTAAACTTGCACTGGCCCGATGATGACGTAGGAGGAAAAGAAAGAAAATATGTTTGAGGTCGCACGTTTTGTTCTTAACGAGCAATTCCCGCAGTCTGTTAACTCTACGTGCATTGTTCTCCGAGCTGTCGCTCTCTTGAAAATGCCTCTCCACCAAAGGACAGATCGAGGAGAGGTGCTAACGACTACGTGCCTAGATCAAGATTGATTTAAAAGCCTAGGCTAGGAGACGATCGATGTCCCAGTAGAATTGGCAATGTTAAACGCGTCAAAATAATCGACGTAGAGACGTCTGCCATTTGATTGGAATGAACGGTTCGGGAGCAGGACAAGGGCGCGCGTCTTGCTTCTTTCCGGATGAAAAGCGAAACCCTAAAATCGAAGAAAACGATCGAACATTCAAGACAATACAAAACAGTAGCTTCACCTGCAGTGATTATCAACATGCATGGAGTTGTATGTATGTGCCATCAGAATAGGTCCTCATCTCTTATATAAGAAATGACTGAGGAGATAGAGTTCTCTGTCCCTTGCGGTATCTAAGTTTTTCTTACAAGGGCGATCAATCCTAACCTAAGCGATTGAAGGATTGAGATAAGTAAGAGGATAGGAGAATCATTCTCCATCTTGGTCTAGACAAGATCACCTGTACTTTGATATGGACGTGCAAATCAAAAGCTAAGATTCTTCTCCTCGAGTCGATTTACAAGAGTCTGAAACACGGTCCAATCTAAGGTTTCTATATTGTAGCCTTGGCAACATAACAGAAGCCACAAGGAAAGACAAGCTTGACATGAAAAGCTCTCCTTGATCGGGCAATGTGTATGCGCCTTTCCCCATGGATCCCGCGATGCAAAGCACACGCTATATATCCCCCAATCGAAAGAGGAAACCTGCGCATCGATCTTTATATATTATTTACTGCTAACAATAAAAGATATCCGGACGGGTCCATCTTTCATTAAAAGCCCAAGAAAACCCTTGTTTGGTCAAGAGGAAGTAACGTGTCATGTGGCCAGACCAGTGGCCACAGCGATGAAACACTCGACACGAGAGAGATGAGGAGGAGGAGAGAAGATACCAGAATGCAGAAAATTGAAGCTTTCACATTGGAATCGAGATCCGCATAAGAGAAGTCAATGACAAAAGCCATTGAATATTGGGGAGTTTGGTAGTTCTAGCCGCCCCCCGCGGCCTGCATTTTCTGACCGTTAAAAAGTTCTGTGTAGATATTTCAAGGTGTGCACACTAAGGGAAAATGCCAGCTCTCTCTCCCCTGGTGGGCATGGACACACTGCTGTTGACTTAGGAAGTCATCCAATTTTGAACAATGGAGGTTGAGGACCCCATGTTGGTTAGCGCCATAATTCGATATATAGAGCGAGACGAGTGTATCGACATTGGAATATTATCGAGTCTTGCGCATTATGTTCCTTGACTAATCTTGGGTCTTAAAAGTGGTATTACCGGTCGAAGTAGCGGATCCAACCATGAAGGCGGTGTGCGTCTAATAACATTGATTGTATATCAATTTGTAAAAATATATACCATGCCGGCTGATGATGTGGTATGCGCATGCTCACCATATAATGGGTATACAACATATGTAAAATACACAAATCAAGATTGTTAAGTCTTATATACCATACGTGGTACTTAATAGGCTGGGAAATGGCCCATATAAATAAGAGATTTCTATAGGCTAGATGCAAGAATTTTTTTCAACGAACGTATAGTGCTCTGGCCCATGTACAGAGCGAAAAGGATGCAAATTATTATTATAATTACTACTTTAAAATTGCTGTCATCGTTATCAATATTTATCAATTAGGTCACGCATGGAAAACAAGACATCAACGAGGGAGTTTAGAAAGAGCCTATTCCCGTCGGTCACATCAGGAGGAGACAATAGAGACCGCTATTCCATCGTGGCCATTCATCATTCATCGAACGCATGATTGCTGCTTTTTTGGGAGAAGCTCCTGGGCAACTCTCTCCTTTGACGAAAGGGGTGCGCGACAATTCGAGGGCATCATCGGAGTCGATCCTTTTGATGTCACAAGTCCTTTGGGACTAAGTAAAGGACCAAATCAAACCATCCTTTCTCGTATCTTCCTTCTTTTTCCAGTCCAAAGCACTTGATTTTTGTAGCGTCGGTTTGTATATGTCTTACCTGGAACTCAACAATTCGTCAGTTCGGTTTATGCGATCATGGGGGATTATTTCGAAATTCTGAATTTTTTTTAATATTTTGAAATAAATTCCATTTCACCAATAATAGTAGAATGAAGGGTTTTCACGATGTATGGATAGAAGGGTATTTCACGTTTCTATCCAGAGTCTCCGTCAAGCCCAGCTTTTTGGTTTTGCAAAATCTTCCAAGCTTTCCTGGACCGACACGTGGCGTGTTGGGTTTCGTTCGAGCGATGTCCAAAATCCCATCATGGGCTTTCGGATGTCCGAACCGACAGGCCCGCCACGGAGACAGGACAGGAGGAGGTGAGGAACGCGAGGTGTGAGATGTCGGAAATGCCCCTGGCGGCGAGTGCCGTTTCACGAGGCCAACCATGTCCGAATCGAACCTCCCTTTCTCCAACGGCTAGTTTGCAGGATCAGTGAGAGAGAAGACGCCGCAGCAGACATTTAAAAAAAGTGCCAAAAGCTCTCTCTCGCCCGTTCGCCGCTGCCGTTCAATCACTCGCCATAACGACTCTCCTCTCTCTCTCTCTCTCTCTCTCTCTCTCTCTCTCTCTCTCTCTCTGTGGATCGGGTCGATGACGAAATCGAGCATGGAGGCGAGCAACAGCGGAGGAGGAGACGAATTCTACGAGGACATAGAGGCGCCCAAGTTCGTGGACTTCACCGCGCCCGACCGCTACCCTCCCGACACCGACCGCTACTGGTTCTGCCTGCGCGTCGGTATGCCAATGCTTTTGCTTTTCTTGCTGTTGTCGTTTCGATCTGGAGAAATTTGGTAAATTTCGGATTCTATTGCTCATGAATTGTCACTCTTGCTTCGTCAAGTTTGCATTTTTTTTTTCTGTTCACTTGAGTTTGGTCCGGTCTACTGGCCCATACTTTCCAAATTTTGTCTGATCTAGAAGTGCATTGACTGCTTGAGATCTCATTTTTGAATTCTAGAGCTCGAGATGCACAAGTTTTGATTTTCCTAGTTCTTTGGGTTTATTGGGTTTGCAGGATGTGATCAGAAACATGAAGAAGAACTGGACGCTGAAGCAATCTACAAGAATTTCGTCCTTAGGGTCAGTTACTAAAGCCTCTTTCCATCTTTACTCTTTTTTATTATAAATAGGAGGCCTCTAAGTCGATGAAGTCGCCGTAATGCTGCTGATCTATTGCAGGTAATGGCAGCCCGAAGTCCCAACGTAAGACTCCGCAAAGCCTTAACTAGAAAGCCGATTAAGTATGTACCCATTGCATAATCTTGGACTCGAATTTCCATCTAAATAAGGTTCAGCTTATGATGTGCCTCATTTTCTCTTTTTTTGTTGCTATTTTATTGCGCTTTCGATCCTCAGTACTACAGAGAAATGTCCGCTGTCGGCTCCTGCGAAACCATCGAGATCCAGATTACCAAGGTTGGCTATTTTATCTTCGATTTCCGGAAAGCCCGTTAACTGCGGTAAAGAGAGGGTCAAAACTTCTCGTCCGGTGGTGGCTCCGACCCCTAACGCTAAGGCAAAGCAGCCATCCAATGTGGCTAAGGCATTAACAACCCCTAGAAACACCAAGAGAGTCTCCAATCCGGAACTGTTTCGGAGTGTTAGGAACCCAAAGGCGAAGCCTAATGCCGGGCAGAACAAGAGAGTGGTAGCAAAAGCTTTGGCATTTCCTTCGCCCAAAAAGGCCGCGAAGATTAAAGTCTCATCAGAGTTGGGAACTACCATGAAAAAGATTTGTGCCGAGATGAAGAAGCTGGAGATCGCAGGCCAAAAGATGAATATATTGGGGTATGATACGCCGGCGCCTATTGCTGGCTCCAAGAAAAAAGTGCGTGCCAGGGAGGTCAAGAGTCGGGTTTTCGATTCGTTGCGGACTCAAAAGTGCAAGGGCGCAGATAAAGCTTCTAGATGCCCGAAGAAAAAGGACAGAGCTGAAGACTCGAAAAACTGCTCTGATTTAGCCACAACTGAAGGAACTTCAGGTGACTCCAGCGACATGGAAGTCGACGACAGGTCCAAACGTGGATCTTTGGAAGCATGTCTTGCACAAGAAACCTCTCAGAATACTGCACTGAATGTACATGAAGAATCTTTTACGAATGTAAGCACATCGGAGAAACAATCAGGAGAAAGTCTGAGTGAGGATTCATCGAGTATAGTGGGAGTTGAAAAGGCTGATGAAGGGCTGGGTTCAGGAGCAGATGTAGTTCCTACGGTTGAAGCTGTTCTAGATGAGGAGAGGAATGGATCATCAACTTCTCAGGAAGAGGGTGCATCAAGCTTAGAGGAGGAGAAAATCCAAGAAAACACTGGCAATACCAGTGACCAGAATGATGTTCCTGCCAATGATGAAGAAATTGGGGATCATGTCTTGGATAATGACGACAAAGAAAATTCTACGGCCCCTGATCGTAACATGTATGAACTGCTCTGCACCCAATATTTGTTAAGCATTTGCTACACCATGTTCTATGGTTTGCTCATTTTTCTTGATTGATAACCAATTCTTCAACCGTAAGTATTTGTTTGTCCTCATTTTTAAATTGCTTCTCACATTTTGTTGCAGAGAACAGAATGGCGACAGCAACAGGAAAATTCTGGGGAAGCTTGATAATCACAAGAAACATGAGAAGGTTCATACTGTTGATTCATTTGCCAATTGCAACATCCACTATTCCGTGTTCGACTATGTGTCAGCATCTGAATTTTTTTGCCACTGGAAATCTTCAGGTCACTCAAACATTGATGAAGATAAAGAAGAGCTCTATTGCAGACAAAAGAAGTGCCCAGGGTGGGAAGTATGTAAAACCAAGACCCACCAATCCTAAGCCTTTCAGGCTAAGAACAGATGTATGTGGACTGCAAATAACTTGATAAGTTGAATTTTCATTGATGTTGGCTGACAAATGTGAGCCATCGCAGGAACGGGGAGTTCTCAAGGAAGCGAACCATGAGAAAAAGCTTTCTACGCCATTGAAAGAGGATGCAACTGCGCCAGGGTTTCCATCCAAGAAAAATCAGAGTATAAAGAAAGTAAGACTTCGGTTTTCTTTGACTCTGCTATTAGAAAAATTGACAATCCTCTGAAAAGCATTCGTTGTCATGAATTAGTTGACATTAGACCAGAGAAATGCCAGGCCATTGGCACTTAAGCATTTCTTGATCGCATAGTTGTCATGAATTACTACTTTCCGAGATTGCTTTAACAACACTGATGTGGCTGAGATTCTTTTACTGGCATGAAGCAGAAGATCAAAGCTCCTGAGTCCAGCACTTTTCACAGAGAAGTCGGACAGAAAATGGCTGCATCTACTCCCGATAGAAACACTATTTCAAAAAAGCAAAAGAACCTTACCCCTACAGTCTTGCGGTCCAGGGAAAGCGTCAAAAAGCCCAGAATACTCTCAGTTAAAAGACATGAAGGGCCTGGAAGGTGAGTGATGGTTCTAATTGGAAAACTGAACTCGACAAACAGATCACTCATTTCCTATTGTCCAAAAATGTATTATAGGATATCATGGGGGGTTCACAGAGAGGATTTGCATCATCATAGACTCATAGTATGTCTTCACACTGTTTTTAAAAAAACTAGGAAAAGACAGGAAAGTTCAAAGAGAGGTTTTACATTATCCTAGACTCATAGTACATCTTAACAATGCAGGAAAGTTCAAAGAGAGGTTTTACATTATCCTAGACTCATAGTACATCTTAACAATGCAGGAAAGTTCAAAGAGAGGTTTTACATTATCCTAGACTCATAGTACATCTTAACAATGCTTTTGCAGAAATTAGGAACAAAATGAAAATTCATTGTAGGGTTTCAAAGTTGAGGGTCAAGGAATATACAGGTAACAAGAAGCTCACTGCTGTTTTTATCTTTCCTGAACTTATAGCGCACCGTCGAGGAAAAAGGAAGGAACATGTCGACTGAGTGTCATAAAGGAGACATCTGCAAAGGACTGCGATTCAAAAGAAGCAGCAAAGATCCGACAACGCAGTGCTTCAGCAACCAAACCTACTGCTTCTGGCACTTCGAGGTCATCGTCACGTGGCAGAAGGCTCCCAACCATTCCAAAAGAACCGAACTTCCATGATATCCATGTTCCGAAAAGCTGCATCAAGAAACTGACATGAGAGTATGCCCGTTCAATTTCTTTGGTTAGTTGAGTGTGATAGTACTGCTGTTCAATTGTTTCGTTGATCTGCGCTGTCAGATAATTTGGTGGCTCCTTTTCGGAATTGTTTGTAAAATGTAACATAATATTCAAATGATAATCTCTCTCAAATTTATCACTAAACTAGTTTCTTCTGTTTTTTGGGCCGTGATCCCTTCATTATTTATCAATAATACAATGAAAATGTTCAGTTGCATCTCTCTCTCTCTCTCTCTCTCTCTTTCCCGCAAGGGTAACAACATGATTATTAGCTCTTTTGGTCTTTGCTTGATCATCTCTATGTAGGCAAAAAAAAAAACCTTAGGTAAAGAATGATTTTTTTTTTGAGTCCATATAATTAGTATGTTTTAATAATAGTAATCCCTTTTTAATTACCATTAGGCTTCATTTTATTAAATAGTTTTTTTAATAATTAGATAGAAATTTATGAGCTCTTTACATGCTTGCTTCAGCCAATGATCATATTTATTCAATTAAAAGACGAAAATGCATAGAATTTTGTATTATCGAAGCCCATTTTATTTGGCTTTCTAATTGCATGTAGATTGGAGAGTTTACTTTCCTCGTCAAATTTGGTTTGTCTCAAGGCATTCAGCTACTTATGGACTGCTAAAGAATCGCGTATAACGAGCAGCAAAATCGTGATCGTTGTTGCAGAGTAGCATCAACCCTTTGCTACTTCTTTAATCTCAGCAATGTGCACATTATTGCTCAATCTTAGCGGGAAATGTCTGCTGGTATGGCTAACGCATAACGAATACCGGCCCCTTTTATTGCTTAGACAACGTTAGCCTAGTAAGGTAGCCTTTTGTCTAAACTATCAATAACCTGGATGCAAAATACAAAAAACGATCACTACCATTGTGGTGAAGAAGCACCAACCTTTCTGTAATGAACCCTTTCCTCCTTTAACATAAGCAAATGTGCATATTATCGCTCGATCTTAGAGTGAAATATCTGTTGGTACTCAGCGAGGGTACGGTGTATAAATGCAAATTTCCTGCATAAGCCTTTCGATACTCAGTGTTAACCTTTTGTTAAAAAATTCACTAAAAACCTAAACAAGCGTCTTGTGGTTGTAGCGGAACTCTGCTGATCCACTCTATAATCTCTTCTGCACAACTTGATGAATATATACGCAAATTCTTGGCCAACCAACACCATATGGCAACTTTCCTGCAATCTGTACTTGTCTCTTTTAGGAGCTATGTATCAATTGTGTACACCCATTGTCAGTTGTGACAGTATAAACATCCTGAAAATCCTCAATAACATTAATGGAAGCTTGCTTATTTTGCCACGAGTTCAAAATGCTATTTCCAGGCATAGTTTTGTAGTTCGAATGGCTTAAGTTACTTCCACATGACAATGAAAAAAGACATTAACATACTATTTGTGCAGCAAACACTCCACAGACCTCTTTGCAAATAACTTTGTAACCATCAGGTTCAAGTTTCTCCACTGCTTATTTTCTAGCAAATTGAACATGTCCTTGACATTCCAAGTCAACAAACAATTTTAAATTACATTTGCAAAATAAATCAGGCTTTGGTGGGCATTTGGCACATATGAGAGCATATATTGTCAAAGACAAGGAAGCATGTTCAAAGTCTACAAGCCATTGCACCAAACCATTTTCAATTTATTTGCAACCACCATCCATTTCTGGATGCATCAACATCAAGATTGTTTCAGTGAGGTAGGTGAGAAAATTGCATATACCCTGTGTGTGCATCTTACACCAAATTCACTATCCTTGGTTCTTCACAATATTCTTGAGCTTCTCATTTGCAGCCACAAGCTCAGCAGCTATGCCAGGTTCATTAGCAGAATGTCCCGCATTTGGAATCACCTGTTGATAGTGCAGCAATTGAATAAACAGGATAATGGATGAAGATTTTACTTCATTAATCTCTATGATGTTCAGAATCAAAATCACAATATCATAAGCAAGAATTCTTATCTGAAGTGGCCATCCACAGAACCTAACAGATACATCAACATGACTCATTCTGAAGTAACTGCCATAGTATCCTGTGAGAAATTCGTTTGTGTATTTGAACTCCACGACTTTAAAACCTTAATCATGGGCCCAGCGGCCATCCAAGCCATCCTAGGCCCAAAGTGAAACTGGGTGGGCCTCGGCAAGTTGTTTTCCTTCTTTGGACCAGCTTGCCCAGCCTATTAGTTTTTGCATAGAAAATTAAATAAGATTTGATCACGGTCGGGCCTGAGCTACAGTTTTTAGGGCCCGTACCAGACACAATCTGCTCATGCCGGGCCATCAATGAGGTCTGGTTTCTTAAACCAATGTTTTCCAAAAGAATTGGTAAGCTCATACAACTAGTAATTTGCCACATCATGGCCACATCATTATTATAGCTTTGCCTGATCATATGACAAGAATAAACCCTATGCAACCAAGTTGAAAATGAGAAAACGACTCAATTAATCAACAGACAGTCCACCATGTACCTATCCCTTCAACCTGTGCCACAACACTAAATGCACAAAGTCTCTAACTCTCCACTACCTAAATCAAATTGCATACCTCAACAAAGTCGAACAGAAACAGGTATTGTTTCTTCTAAATGCAAGAATCGATACAAAAACTCAAAAACAACCAAGAGAAGCCAGAGTCAATTCTCTTCACATTGAGAGCATAACTCTTATGTTAAAAAAATGGACATGTCGAAGTATGGTCCCCAGAAAATCATACACCAAACGCTTGTCGATATCAATCTGCTGATAAAAATAAGTAATGGTAGATTGTGCTGAAGGGCCGATACCACATAATGGCACTCTAGCAATGGAGTGCACTGTCTATAACTATAAGAAAAATGGACATCTTGACAAGTCTTGTAAATGAAGAAGCAAAAAGGATTTAAAATAAAAGAGGAATGACAATGGGTAAGAAGACAGATGTGACTACTCAATCCAATTGAAAATGGTAATGAAGGTTAATTTTGTCCACCTAATTAGCTTAAAATTCCTGCTTACCCTAAAATCTGCCTCTGGCCATGCTTTATGAAGATCCCAAGCAGACATCATAGGGCAGCAAACATCATATCTTCCCTGCAAGTATTGTTGGGGTAAGACACTAACAGTTCTGTGTAAATGGCAGGTATTGTGCTTCAGTTTTGAAGGACACAAAGGGTAACGCTAGAGTATTAATGTTCACAATCAATTAGTACTTTTGTCCATGTATTACTCATAGTTCAAGAAGTAACCAGCATGAGAATGAAGTAATCTAATTACCTGCACAATTACTGTGTTGATATGCCTTATCTTATCAACATTATCCAGCAGGAATGAATCGGAAGGAAAGAACCCCTTATTCATAAAATAATGGTTCTCAATCCTTGCAAATGCCTGGAGCAAAACCATTACAAGTCATGAGCACCAGTGAAGCTGGTCAAAGTATTTCATACTTATATTCAAGATTTCCCCATCCAAAAAATTACTGTGTGACTATTCCATAGAAGCATGGCATTACAAAGAGTTCCATGGCCATAGATTAATCTACAAGAACCATGTCATGAAAAGGTGTAGTATATTCCATGTGACTATATCCAATTATAAACATTGTACAGCATCCAAATATCATTAAAATACTAAGCCAGCAAGAGAAACTTCAGATTATTAAGCACTCACAATATCCAGTGCAAATGGGAATTTATTTATTAGAAAAGCTGATCAAGACAATCAATATGCAATAATGCAGCATATAAGCAGCTTCAGATATTATGGTAAAAAAAAGCAGCCTTGGACATTAGAGACACAATCTAAGCAAGTCATGGTAGAAAACGTGAATTTAATCTCTAAAGAACTTACCAGTGAAAAATAATCATCATCCCCTTTCTTTATATTCTCCTCATTTGGAAGTAGATGTGCAGTCATCATTTCCCATTTTGTCCATGCTCGCGCTGCTGCATACTAAGTAGATAAGGGAGAAGTGAGAATATCAAACGTGTAAACTGGCAAGTTCTAGTTTAAAATGAGCTAGTACAGTCAATTTTCTGTGGTACAATAGGAACGGCACTCATTTCATTAGCCATTTCTGTCATGATTCGTGGAAGTGTCCAGAAAGTTAGAGGAATGCTGTAGAAAGCAGATGGTAGCAAAGCCATGCAGTTATTCCATCTTGGGGAAACTGCTATCTGCTTAGTGATTTTTTCTGTCTTTCAGAACGAATTACTGACATCCTCTTGTAATCTATGACTTTCTTCTTCCACTTTATTGGCTTACATATTTCTCAAAAACGATTAATCAAGTATGAAACAAATTCCTAATTTTCACAGCATGAAATGAGAAGATGGGTTCAAGCAGTAGATATGCAATAAGTTTATGGCTACTGCTACAGTCGCGGAATAGAACAGACAAATTCTGGCATCAGAACTGTTTCTAATCTACTTTTGGTACAGATTAGGGAAACGTTACTAAGTATGAGATGCGTAGGTAAGTCTACCTCATTTGTGTTCAATGATAAAACATCCAGCACCCTATAGATGCATACATGTGGGAAATAAGGGAGAAGGATATATGATTATCCTGTAAAACACTCTTACCTGTGTTTCCAAATCATCAGAATTCAATCGCTTACTATAGGCACTGAGGAAACACTGCCTCTCGTCTGCTGGAATAAGATCTCTAAATGGTTCCCAGGCTGCATAGAAAAGAAGGGTTGTTATTTTATGTCAAACAAACAATAGGAATGCATGAACTAAGTTCATATGCAGCATCACTGAATAGCCTCTTGAAGGTTGATATATCAGAAAGAGGAACTAAGACAATATGAAATTCTTCAGTTTAATCCTCTCTCATTCATATATATTTACATATTGTTCTTGAACTGCAAATGCTCAGACCAGGATCATCCTACACATATCTAGCAAATTCTCCTAATCTGAAATTTGAGGAGAATGACAACACCCTGCTAACTTAATGAGACTGTTGTCTCACTGAAATTCCAGTGAAGACAAATGTGCCATGATCATATAATGGCAGACTGCATTCACAGCTTACTGCTTAAACAATTACCATTTGCCCAGTAGAAGTTCAAGGTAACTACTAATTTTAAGCCAAAGTTCACTTCTGCAGGACACATAAGTAAAGTCATTGATAGCCACATGAAAAAGTTCCCCCAACGTACCGTCTGGGTATATGGCAGATGCACCACCTTCGTAAAACCAATCAATCTCTTTCTTCCGCAACAGAAAGATCCCCCTAAGTACCAATCCGGTAACCTTCAAGTGACACAAAGATCAGGGCAATAACAAGAAATTGCCTGGGAGTGTAATCTTGACAGAGTAAATACAATGCAAAAGAAAAACCTTCTCAGGGTGCGATTGGCTGTACGCGAGGGCAAGAGTACTTCCCCATGACCCGCCAAATACCTATTAGCACGGACAAACAAATTAAGCTTAAATATGCTAGTATTAATGCAGCTAGTATCCTATATTTTTCAAAAGATGAAAGACTTTAGACTCATGAACAAAAAAATTACTGGTGCACTTTCAAATTGATAGTTTATATCTTAAAAGGTGTAAATCTTGTTGATTTTGTGGCATATAAAAGATGAGAAAATTATGCTTTCTGCCAAGTGCTTTGAAAAGAATTAGTATGCAAGTAAGGTAACGGCACTATATTCCGAGTCATTTCAAAAACTTTCAGGTAAATCGATGCACCAATAATGTCTTCAGTCTCTATATCTGAGGGTCCATTCATATTAGATTTCATGATTGTGGAAATCCTGATCCCGTGTGCACATCACCAAACTGCAGGCGTATTAAAGACAGTGATTAAAAATGAAATTTTACCTGCCATTCTGGAATTTCTAAATGTTCCCTTAGCTTTTCGATGTCCGCAATAAGATCCCATGTGGTGTTTTCTTCCAAGCAAGCATGGGGTGTACTTTTTCCTGCACCTCTCTGGGGAAAGGAGATATTTCTCAGCGAAAATGGCAGATCCAACATATATTTGCGCAATCAACTAAAGAGGTTACCTGGTCAAAAAGGATTATCCGATAAAATTCAGGGTCAAAGAACCTACGGTTGCTGGGGGCCGTGCCCCCTCCCGGACCTCCATGGAGAAAAACAACTGGCTGCAAGATATTTCAGAAAGGTAAAAGAAAAGGAGTAAGGCAAGCAAATATAGGTAGGAACCCCTCATTGATGTAGTGCTAAAAATGTAAACTTTAACCAAGATCATCAAGCTAAAAAAAAAAAAAAAAATCATGATACCAATATAAATCGGGCAGAAATTGTCAATTTGCGTGAGAGAGAGAGAGAGAGAGAGAGGAGAACGCAAAATAGTCATCCTCTTCCAAAAAGCAGCTTACACATCAACACAGTCATACATCACCACCAGCTTTTTGCCTTTTCTATTGTTTTTAAATCATCACCAAGACAAAGCATGAGCACAACTAGACTGCTGTCGTTTTTTGCATTCGCAGCACAAGTGAACTAAACTAATTTGGCATATAATTCATGCCGATATATCATCACACCACCATCCATTAGATCCATGAAAACGAGCGAAATGGACAATTGCATAATCCGTCATCGGCAGCAGATAATGGATACTCACATATCCACTGGGGTTTCCGGATTGCTCCCAATAGAGGCCGTGAAGATCGGAAACCTTCAAGAACCCCGAGCTATACGGCTCTATAGGAGAATAAAGCTCCCGGTTCACCTCCGTCGCTTCCTTTGGCGATTCAGTGGGTCCGCTCGACATGGTCTCGGCCGCGAGACTCGAACTCCGAACGCGCAGGCCGAAGCTCCTCCTTCCTGAACAAGTTCAAAACAGTGCGCAAAATGAAGGATAGAGGAGAAACCGATCAACTGAAATTGGACGAAGGCGCACTCTCCACTGGCGCCACCGCTAAGACCCTTTATATATCGACACAAAGGGTCAACGAAACCGAGGCGATCCACGCCATTGGGATCCGAGAACAAAGGTGGGTATCGCTTCGCTTGTCAGCAACGTTCGTGGCGTAAAGCATCGACGGAAATCAATGTCAAATCACCCCCAGCCAGCTCACATACATTCCACAGAGAGAGAGAGAGAGAACCTGAGAGGACGAGATTGCGAGTGCGATTGGGAATGGCAGAGGAGTGGAGAGAGAGGAGTCGAAGGCAGGGTAGTCGATTGGAGAGGGAGAGATTCGGAATGCGAAATAGAAGCCCCGACGAGTTCATGGTTTTTTTTTTTTAAAGTTGCGATTTTTATTGCTCTTTTTGTTCTCGTAGGTTGCGTCCCAACTTTATCAAGTGCGCATGTCCGATCAGCGGCCTGTCTCGCTCGCTTGTCAATCAGTTCGCTACCGCCAAAATGCGCCTCCTTAAAAAAAAAACATTACAAATTCGACCAAACAATAAAGACAATAAGGATCTGTCTGGCAACTTGTCAATAGTAATAACTTTTATTCTTTTATTTTTGATAATAAATTTGAAATAAAAATTCATTTGGTAAAATTTTTATTCTTAAAAATAAATTTTTATATTTTTATTCTTAGAAATAGATTTTGAATATAATTGAGAAGTAAAAAAAAATGTTGATTCTTTGTTTCTGGAAATAATTTTAAAATCAACTAACCTATTTTCTCTCTTTTCTTTTTTCTTGTTTTTATTCTCTCTTTCTTCTCCTTCAACTGTTGTTGTCGCTACTGGTTGCCGACTACATATTGCCATATTGGGCAATGCCTGCTTGACCACCAATGAGGCTCCACCGATGAGGCATGGCCTCGCCTAAGACCAATGACGCTTTGGTGAGGTCGTCAGTAATTGTCTGCCCGGTTGCTAGTTATCGCAAGGCGAGCGACCGGCAACCTTGAAGAAAAAGAAGAGGAGAAAGAAAAGAAGAAAAAGAAATTATTTAAAAATTAAAAGAAAATGATTTGAAGTAGATATTTTGAGGACAACGTCAAATGCAATTTTATTTCGGAAATTGAAATTTGTACAGTTATCAAACGGTTTAAAATGTTTAGAAATTGTTCACAGAAATAGAATAAAAAAGATCATTTTTTTATCAGAAATTGTTTCTGAAAATAGAAGTGTTACCAAACGCGCTTTATTTATTTTCTCGGCCGGATGGAAATCCATTATTGGGTACTTGGTGGGTTCAAATTTTTTTTATTCAATTTTATCCTCTTTTTGTCGTATCCGATTCCAGATATATACTATATTTATGCACATTTTGAAACAGGGAGCCATCCCTAATTTTTATTTAAACTTCAATTTCAAGATTACACTAAAGTTTTTCTTACTACTCTATCGAGAAAATTTGGGTTTCCGATTTTCCAGATTCTGAATGCAGATTTGTCTTTGCTTAATTGAGAAAATAAGGAATTGACGTGAAACGCTTGGGCATGTTTACTTCCGGTTATTCAAGGTAAAACAAGTTAATCAATCATGCGGGCGTGCGGAAATGGCGCAAAAAGAAAAATGGAACAGCATCTAAAGGATGCTAATGACAACGTGAAATTTAAGCAAATGATAGACAGGAAGATTTATGTGAATAGTTAGAGCTTCATTGATCCATGTTTTATACAGTGTCTGAAGTTCTTTAACCGTCATATCTGGAGCCCGCCCAAAGGGGGGAAAAAGGGGGGGAAAACTTTACAGTTGATCTTCTTCTTCAAGCACCTCGATGTAAAAAAATATCTAAGGCCTGACTAATTTATAATGTGAAGGTCTCAGGCCTGACTGGTTTATAATGTGAAGGGGTTGGAAGGAGGATGGACTATGGGCATCTTCGACATGGTCATGTTGTTCGAGAGCATGCTCGGAGCTACTGTGTCCTCCACCATGAGAGGATTGACCTGCATCACCCTCTCAGGTATGATCTTCTCGCCGTCGATTTTGGCCAGCACCTCAAAGTGCATGCTCACCGATTCGGGCTTCGACCTCCATGCGGGGAAACCTTCCAGTTCGCCGTCGTCTTCCTTCAATTTCCTCTCTACTCCGAACCCGATCTTCAGAAATGTCTGAGCAGATACGTCCGCCTTCAGTAGCCTGAAGGAACCTTCCTCGTCAGCCTTGGGACCCAGAACAGAAGAGAGCAGTGCCTCGAAGCCTCGAAGATTAGAGTTGGAACCATTGACTGAGGCAACTGGCCACAAGGTGGCGAAATGTTTTGGGGTTAGCAGGGTCATAGCATCTTCTGATGGTTCGACGCGTTCAATAGCTTTGCTTTTTGATGGCAAGGACAGTTCCACAAGGCCAGGTGCAAGGCGCTTGAGCTTGAGCCGGTTGCTCGAAGAGGTGGAGGATGGAGATGGTGAGGCAAGCGAGGTCGGGCCAACTATGCGGAGGGAAAGGAGTGGTTCACCTTGATCATGGGATGCTTGACGCAGCCGTTCAGCAAGAGCAAGAAGACCAGAGGCAAACCCATCACCGGTCCTATTTAAAGGAAGCGGCAGCTCTACAGGTCGACGAAGGCTCACTGATCTGGCACCCTTGACAGTGACCACAGCACCCTCTGCCAAGATTACTTTCTTCAGGATGCCGGCATCCACATCATGCTGCATAGATCAACGGGACAACAATGATAATTGGTAACAAATTGAATTTCAGTCTTCATATACAATGACAATCATCCATCTTAGCTCCATTCTAGAAAATAACAGACAAACAGTGCTTTGCTGCAATGCATAATGTCAAAAAAAATAAATAGAAACTTGAAGGGACTAAATGATCACTTTTCAAAGCAAGAGTTCGATTTGTGGATACATCTTTGAAAGAAAGGGCATTTTATTGCATGATCGAAGCACTTCTCCACCAAGGAATTTCTCAACAGTTCAACGAATTCATTTTTTCAGTTCCACACGTTGCACACAATTCCCTCTAAATCTACAATGTTGTGAAAGAACTACGCATTAGTACCATCATAAATAACTCTCTAACATCGCACCATCAATTGCCTAATCAACAACAAATCAATTTCCTACATCCATCATTCATGTCTATTCCCCGAATTAATCTTAACAAGAACTTTGAAAAGATGATGCATTGCAAAGCATGATTGATAAGGGCATATTAACAAATGATCACTTACTGGCAACGAGATCCGCATGTCTTTTGCATCCTGAATCCACAGTTCCATCGGCCCAGCCAGCTGAAATGGAGCCAGCACAGGCAGGGCGCGATCCAACTTCCTCTTCTCAATCAATGCATTCCCTCCACCTGCTCGGACTGCATCCTCGGCTTGGAATATGGGCAGATCCACGTATTCCCACCGGTTCACGTCCTCCAATAGCTTCAACGGAAGCACCTTGTCATCAATCTCCACATCAAACTCATAGGCTACAGCGTGACCCACGAGCGCGTCCCCGACATCGAATCCAGACACCTTGAAATCATCCGCCTGGAAACCCAGCCCTTTGACAATCGCTTCCTTCAAATCCTACAAGAGCCACACACACATCACGTCAAAAAATTCCAATTCGATTACGAAATCCCACCCTATTCCAACAAAGACCCAAAATTCCCACGAGTCCCTCAACAATCAGAAACCGTTCCGCACAACCCCCAACCTTCCAAACCAATTCCGCAATTAATAAATCAAGCCGCGAGAATAACTAACTCGACCTCGACCGTGCTAAAACCAAGATCAATACATCAATCAAGAAAACGTCAATTTCGGCGAAATCAAAGAAATCTCTCCAAAAAAAAGAGCAACGTCGCATCATCATCCGGACCCCGCCTAAGAATCCGCCCAAGAAAACCAAAGCAAGAGAATCGAAATCATTCCACACAGCCCTCAACCTAAGCTCCCAAATCAATTCCGCAATTAATATATCGAGCTCGACCCAGATAAAACCAAGATCGATCTATCCATCCATAAGCATCAATTCGCGAAAAAAAAAAAAAAAAACTCTCCCAAGAGAACCGGAACGAGAGAATCGGGCAAAGCTAGGAGCACTCACGGATATGGCCTTGGGGTAGGCGGAGTGGACGCCGGGCGCCGTGATCAGGGCCGTCGAGAGCGGCAGGATCGCCGCGAGCGCCAGGAACAGGGGGCACAGCTGAACCGCTCTGAAAGCCATCGGAGCGGCAAGAGCGCAAGCGAGGCGACGGGATCGAGCCGACAGAGAGAGAGAGAGAGAGAGAGCGAGGGTTTTTGCCTTCGCCTTTTCGCCGGTTGATATCGGAATCGGATTGGGAATCGGATTTGTAGGAAGCGGCTGCGATGGTTTTTTTTTTCTAACTGCCTACGGGGGACAAGGTTCCCGACATTTCTAGGAAGGACGACGACGACGGTTCTGGACACGCGGCGGGGGATTACGTGGAGGGCGGTGACGTGGACCAATGAGGGGAGGGGAAGTGATCCGACGGGCGCGCGCGATTGGTTAGTTGACTGGGTATGGGCGTGGCGTCGGCGACGTGGGTTTCGGGGGGCATTTTTGTGGCTTCGGGGTCTCTGATGGGCCCGGGAATCTCGCCCGATGAATGGGCCGGACCGGGGGCCCACCATTCTGCGTAAATCACAAGGCGTAGGGGGAACGACGTCGTTTGTAGGACGGAGATGGAAAAGAAAAAAGAATGATGGGAAAAGAAGAGTGGCGTCGCCCGGGTTCGAACCGGAGACCTTCAGTGTGTTAGACTGACGTGATAACCAACTACACCACGACACCGTTGTTGAAACTCACTTCATTAAAATTTATAAGTATGTTAATAGAGTTCATTTAAGGGAAACCCCCATCTCTGGCGTTTATTTATTTTCTTAATAACCCAAGAGGGAAATGATTGATACGTGGGCTCACCAAATCTGTTATTTCGTATGCACGGAAATGTCTTGAAAGTACGAAATTAATGTATTTTTATAATTTAGCTTTAAATATTTTGATTTTATCAATTGAATTCTAAATTTTTGTACATTTTGTCAATTGAGTTCATTTATCAATTTTAGTCGAAAATCACTGACGTGGTTATTAACCGTCCTATGTAGCATAACCGGCGTTGATGTAGATAATTTTTATAATTTTCTTTTTCTCTTTTCAAACCTAATGAGAGTCGTAGCTCTTGCCTAGATCTAGTGAGGGTTGTTGCCCATGTTGAATTTGGGCATAGTCAAGACCCTAGTCTATAATTGGTGAGGGCTTCGTGGGCCTCACTTGTGACCACTTGGGTTAGCCGGCAACCCTCACCTTACTTGGTAAAAAGAAGAAAAAGAATGCATAAAAAATCATTTTTTTTGAAAAAATGATAAATAATTGTAAATGTTAGCGTCGACTATTCTATATAGCACTACCCATATCCATGTCAATGATTTTAACTCAATTGGTAAAATTGAAAAACGAAATTAAATTGATAAAAGTCTAATAAGTTTAGAATTGTTTGAACAATTTAGAACTAAATTGGTAAAAACACAATAGATTTGCAATTTTTGGGATAGTTTTTTCTTCATATGCCTGATGATAGTACTCAACGTTTCACTGCACACCGCGAGCTCAGTTTCTTCAGTCAAGAAACGACACCTCCGCAGCAAGAAAATCATTCGGGCAATTGGAGAAGAATCAGTGGGATCCTTGATATTTTTGTCAACGATAGGCGATCAATTATAAGCTGGAACCTATGACTCTTAAACTCGGTGGCATGGAGTGGAAATCAAGCCAACTCGGTGAAGACTTTATTCCGCAGTGGCCAATCTTGTAATGCCACGTTAGTAACGCAAGAATCTGAGACGATCTTCAAGCCTTAAATGGTGCTCTAATGAAGCGGAATGATCTGTAAGTTTTTGACGTTTATGTTAAGTCTGATTAGTGATGTCATAGTCCAAGAAGTTGTCCAGTCCATTAAGAAATCAGCTTTAAATTAATCAATGAGAGGAGAGAGGTTCACAATCCAAATCAAGATCCACAATCTTTGGTGGGGACAGCTCTGATGACAGATGGTTGCACTAAGTTTTTAGGTCAGCTTATGGTTTGATTGGCTTCTGCAGAGCTGCGCTCCCACATTTCTGGGATCAGACTCTATTGTATTGGAGCTGTCAATTTCTCTCTAAAGTCAATGTTCATCTACCAATTCACTAAACTAATTAAGGGCAGCACTGGCTATAATCCTACACCTCACCTAATTGACATCAACCTCCATACTGAACTTAGTTTGAACACAGAGTTAGCACAGCATTATTGTCATAAGTAACTGCAGAAAGTTACACAGTAAATCCTCTTAGCGGTCTAATTGAAAGTGATTAGACATCCCAGTCGATTCCATATGAAACCAAAGCTTTTGCGGTCTCTCCAATATGATAAAGCCAGAGTTTCTCCTTGTACCAAATTGTAGGAATTATATACTGCGAAAACTTCAAAGATTGCTGATTTTGCCATCAATTTACCCCGTAAATAAGTGAATTTTAGGAAGATGCATTGCATGGCAGTAGAGCCGACTGGACAACTGTTGGCAAGGCTTTCATATTCAGAAGACCGGACAATAGCATGTAAATATAACAAGGCAACTGATTTTATTTTTACTACCTTGAAATAAACTACTACAAGGAAAAGAGGCTCATCGACTTTTTTAGATGCCTCTAAAACACTGACAGAACCAAGTACGGAAACAAAGGCCACAAGCTCCACGCTCCTAAAAAACCGGTCTCTTCAGATTAAAAGGAGAGACCTTGAAGAGCCATGAGAAGAACAATCTTGAACAGGATGGCCATGAACATGATCAACAGATTGACCACGCAAAAATCAGATGAAGAGCCCTCCTGCAAAATGAGCCTCACAGCAAAAAAAAAAAAAAACCGTTGATGGTAAATGGTCTTGGAGCACAGAGCATCACAGGCCTTGTAAACAGATAAATATAGATGATATTGAGATTGTTTGAATGGACTCTTCCTTGTTCTCGAAGCTCCTGTACACAGGAAGTGAACAGAAATGGCGGTTATTCTGTATATGAACAGAAGCAAGGAGTTATTCTCTCGTGGAGTTCTTTCTTCTTTCCGTCACATGAATGACTTGAAAGCTGTGCGCAGATTTTTCACGAGATCCTTCGCGGGCATGCAGAACTCAGGATTCATCTGCAATAGTTAAAGGAGATGAAGGATTACTTTGCAGTACAATTAAACTCACAAACTTATGAGCTGTAACTACATTTGTGACTTGCTTAATTTATTCACTAAAGAAGGAATATCTGATTAATTTGATGCACTTAAGAAAACTGCAGAATATTTTTCCCAAATATTAAATCTAAGACCGAAAGCAAAGGGAAGGAGAGAAGTTACCTGAGCAAGAATGGTTATATCAACAGCTGATGTCCCAAAAGTCATTAAACTGCTGTTAATGATGGTCAAATGGAGTTTCTCAACTTCACCAATTATCTTTTCCAGAACTCCCTTACTTTTCTCACAGTGAACTTTTAAGAGGACATCATTGTCGCAAATTCTTGCTTCAACTTCTGGTAGCAGCTCATCACAGGGACCACTAGAGAAATTCTCGTCTGTAGAAGAATTCATGCCATCTTCAAATACCTGAGATTTTTTCACAAAGACTACTGACTCCATGCTTCTCTTTCGAGTCTGCTCCTCAAGTATCTTGATTCTTTCTTGGAGTTGCTTCAAGTACTTAATTGCATCACCAAGAACAGAAGCTTTGTCCATCTGTTAATGAAAGGCCAAAGCATGGTAAACAAGAGATGATATAATTGAAGAGGGAGGACAAGCAAAACATATAGCAACCAAAACCCCAGCTGTCCAACTGCTCTATTAATTTTAACGTGTATTGCTCCGAAACTTCCACTGAAGAAACTTTCCATATGATAATATTGGATCATGTCTAGGAAAAAACATTCCAAGAAAGAAAATTTCCCACCTTCTTTAGTCCAGGGACAAGGGCAGATAAGGCGATAAACCGTTGACTGAGCTTTTCTCGCCGTTTTCTCTCTGCTATGATGTGATCTTGCGTCTGAGATAGACTATTGTTTGTACTTACCCTTTTACCTCCGTGACAAGCCTTAAGTACATAATTTTGGTTCCCAAATGAACCCTGAGGAAAAAGCATATCAGAAGAGACATTGCTGACGCTCTTAGAACCGATTGCCTCCTCTTTAGGTTTCACAACACTACTTTGATTTGTGAAATTGGAAGAGACAAAAGAAAGAACATTGGAGGGAGAGAAAGATTGAGGATTGGAGGGAGAGAAAGATTGAGGAGTTGACACAGGATCAACTCTGCATGAATCCCAGCTATTTGTTTTGAGCTGTTTTACTGGTCTGTTGATCACGGAGTTAGAAGCATCTGCGGAAGCTTTGAAAATGTTCGGTTGAGGGAAAAAGCCTTGCATATGTTCACCCAGTGCAGCTGCTAGCGGAAGCGTGTGAAGCTCATCAAATGAATGCATTTGCCATGGATTGATGAAGCCGGAATCCTCCACTCCCTGTGCAATCAACGTGGAATTTATTTTATTTGATACATATTACTTGTATTGCAGTCATCACAATTCCAGGAGTTGCACATTGATATCTCGTCTAATCTCAAATCTAACCTAAGTTGAACTTCTCCTGGTTGAAAACTTAGTCAGATTTTATCAATACCTTGGAAGGGACCCTCGTGATGAAAAATAGCTGGACAAGAGACAATCAACAGAAAACTTACCATATCTGGGAGTCCTCTCATGGTAGTTACTTCCATTGAAGAGGCTTCTTTCAGATTGAAAGAGCAAGTCAGAGAATCCTACGATCAATTAAACAAACATGTCACTCGATCTTGAGGACATATGTATTAAAGAAGTTGCTACATTCAAAACTTATGCATCTCCCAAAAAGCATGCCAAATCATATAAATATGGACAAGCTTTTGAACTTATGCGATTGTGATTGCAAAGATCAGAAAGTAGAAGAGTAATCAACTTTATTGGCTAAACAAATAAGAAATCAGCTTAAGTTGCAGAACTCTAAGAATATGAATAGAATTCCTCACCCTTAGATGGTGAATGAAGTTTCCCCTTTTGCTCTCCCCCTCTACAGAAGAAGACCTTGTGCTTGTTCAATCTTATAGCTCTTACGCAACGCAATTCCCTCACATAAGGTTGAGTTCCGGATGGGAAAACGCCTCCTGCATTTGACACCGATGCTTGTCATAATTTAATCAAGAAAAACCCATATTATATACTAGTGGGTCGCTATTGCTGACAATGTTACTTTCATGGACAAGTCACTTTTGTTGCCTAGCGAGACTTTTTAAAGCACAACCATCACCAGCCCCAGCAAAATTTTAGGGAGATTTTATCTACCAACCGGCCGTTGAAATCGCGTTCAAGCTTTAAAAATTTTCACAAACAGGCGGCACAATAGCGTGGACCCTCCAAGATCCACCCCCCAGGGCCACCTCACACATGCGTTCAAAAGCCAATAAGAAACGAGGGAAGCTCCCTAGTGAGCCAGCCACCCCCAACATTATTGGAGCGTCCTCATACAGGCCAATCATCAAACATTTTGTGCTCGTGTGAACAGGGGCACACCCCATAATCACAAAAAGTTTCCTTTTGACTTTTTTTACCACCCTCCCTCCAATAAAATGGCGACGTGTCCCCAGACAGCTCGTGGGTATTTCTAGAACCTGATGTCCGCCACGGCCGTACCACCAATCAAGAAATTCTTGGGTTGGCAATTGCCGGTCCCGCATTCAGAAAAAATCCCATCTTTATTTCTTCACATTGCTGACCAGGGCTTAGAAACTGGGGGGAAAGGCCATCGGGGAGGATCAAGAAACGGACAATTACTGAAGCCGGAAGAGCTTCTTGTTCTTTTTATCTCGATCCGATCCACGCTTTGCCAGCTTGTGTAGCATTGTGGTCAACCTTGCTTTCTTGAGATCCGGACTATATGCTTTGTCGTACTCATCGTCAAAGATCCTCGAGTATATTTCACTACATTAAACTACGGCAGATCTCGTCGTAGCTTCATGCTCAAACACCAATTATTGTGGGGGAGTCCTTGTCACGGACTCAAAGTAGACGCTATGGTCCCCTCGTTTGATCAAGTTTTTCGGTGAGCGTGGTTTCGCACGTACACACCTACGGTACGACGAACAATCAAAGGCTGGGCAGTTGAATTAATTCGGCACAAGTGGCGAAGGGTATTTCGGAGGACGGATCGAGTGAACAGATTTTCAAATATAATCACCAATGTTATTACGTGTGGCGGATAACCCCGATTCGATGAACTGGAGTTTGGGATCTCATGTTAAAATCCGTGACAGATGTGGGCAATTACAAAAAGATAAGGTGACGAAGACGGAACGAGATCAGCCGTCCCAAATCCGTCTCGTTTCTACCTCTAATGTTTATCATGGAAGGATGAGATGCATCGGAATTATGATCGATCGAATATCGTGAAATCCCGGTATTGGGTAGAATTCGACAGGGTCGTATATTGTACATGAGACCTGATTTTCATTTTTGCTGCTTCTTAAGACCCTTTAGTAGGTTGCGGTCTGAAGGACAAACTGACCTACCTGTGAGAAAGATCAGTACAGAGAACACCACTGGCCATAGACAGAAAGAGGATTTTCTTGTTCCAGCCAACTTGCAGACCGGGGAAAAACTAAGGGCTTACATGATAATGTCCCTGTTTTTTTTTTTTTCCTCTATTTTTTTTTAAATAATGGCTAAGAAACAGATTTAGAATAAAAATAATAAATAAACAAAATAACTTCTTGATCCCAATAATAATTTCTGAAAATAAGTCTTTTATTTATTTTATTTTTTTATCTTCTAATCGGTCGATGGAGACCTCCCCGCTTGCCGTCGTTGTTGGCTAGAAGAGGATAAAGAAGAGAAAATAAAAAATATTAAAATTTTATAAGATTTATGACTAAAAAAAAATTATGAATCATATTAAACGTATTCATATTCTTTTTCTATTTCAAAAAATAGAAATTTGATATAATTATCAAATGCATCATTATATTTAGAAATTGTCCCAGAAATAAAATAAAAAAATTATTTTTGAAAATAAATTATTCTCTGAAACAGAAATATTAGTAAACACACCCTACACTTCTGTCCTCGCTCCCAGTTCTTTCTCCTAAAACAAGAGAGACGGAACAGAACGTGTAGCTAGAACGTGTAGCTATAATCTTCCGCGGATTGAAGAAGATACACTGCTAGAAATTGTAAAATTCAGTTGCACAATCTGAAAACTCCAGTGACTTCTTTGCCATCCCTAATCAATCAAATTCATGTATACATGTACAGCAACCGGGGGATCAACTATATCCGTTTGTGGTGTTAGTGAAGGGACACCCTCTCCGGTACATGGATATGAGCTTTGGAACATGGAGTGAACTTCCCACAACTATTCAAAGAGGTACACGCAAACTGAATCGTAAAGAACTGTTGTGACATCTGGGTTTCAGCTGATATAGATAATTAGGAGACCCAGGGAACTCTGTACTAATCACGCACAAAGTCCTCCCCGAATGGTGCTAACTATGAACTTGTGGTAATGAAGGCCATGCAATCTCATTGTCATCAGTATATCCATGGATAAGAAAATCAGCACAGTTCTTCCGGCACCCATGGTTGTAGGGATTATGGAAACGCCCGTCTGGACCACGAAGGTACCCGTACCGGATGGCATTGGCTAGCTCATTGGTGGTGATATTCCGGGCTATCTGCATCAAAGATGGAAGTTGGAAAATTGCTCCTTATGTTCTTGAGAAAGTAACAGACAAAATGCAGCACAGAGGAAGTTGCTCGAGTGAGTAAAGAAAAGAAAAGGGTACGTATGAGTACGCATGATGAGCAGATATCATGAGAACAATCTTTAAGAATAATGCAAAAAGGATTGATGCAAAACACACATACATTTAAATAATATCATATGCATCAATATAGGCTAATTATTGTGATAAGGATTTCATATGTCATCTGCATCAACAAATTACGTTGGATTCTGTTTTAGAGTGCAACTAGTTCAGAAAGAGTCCAGCGTCCTGTTATCTTCTACCAACCAACTTAAGAAGTAATGTGCATAGATCAACCATGTGTTAGATGGACAAAGATCAACCTAAATCAAAATGACACCATGTCAAAGAAATAAACTATCTGTTCCAGTTAAACCATATTATGACACTGTTCAATCAACTATTATGGATGAGAAATAGGTTACAAACCGCCTGAATCTAGACAAGTACCTGAGATGCCTGTGCAGTTGTCAAAGTTGTAACAGCAATCAACACAATGCCATCGAGAAGCAAAAATACAGCAATTCCAGGATGTTGAACCATGACATAATGAATCCATGACTTGCCCGTTGGAAATGCAGCTGTGGCAGTCCATATCCCTGCCAAAAGTTTACTTTCATTGAGTCAACAATAAATCTGGATGGCAACATAAAAAAAAATTGGGAGACAAAGGGTGGAACATACTTTGAACTGCAACGGCAGCACCAAGAAATGACGTCATTGTGGCCATACAAATCAAAACAAAGAAGTCCCATTTGTTCTTCTGCAATAGGCAAGTGAATTTTAGTTGTGAAACAAAGAGTAACAAGAGATATCTTTAAGAATAACAAACAATTTTTCATGAGGTGCAGAAACATTATGCGAGAGAGCTAAAACATGGTACTTTCTTGGAAAGAAGAAGAAACCAAGTAGCAGAACTCAGGCGATACTCAACATTGACAAGTAAAAGCCCAGGCTTCAATGAAACAACCATGGACAAAGATATCATGAAAATACAGAAGGGTCTCATAATAAAACAGCATTTTCAGATCTATTGTTTTACTTCGTCATGTCAACATGATGAGAGGAAGCCATGAACATACTGATGGTAAAAATTTCTATGCTTCTTTTCTCAGTCTAACCAGCAAGAAAGCAACTTCTTACCTTCCCAACACAGTTAGATATCCAAGGGCAATGATGATCAAACTGTTCAACACAGTGCTTACATGAAGGACAATGTTTTGAGCGGACAGGTCGAACAATCTGCACGGAAAACCATGACAATAAGTTGAATGCACATGAACAAATCTGTACTCATGAGGATTACAAGGAGAAAACCCAAAGGCATATCAAGCAAACCTTGCAAGTTGGGCAAAGCTGAGACCATTTTCCGGTCCATTGAGAGGAATTGTTAACATCAATGCTCAGCAAAGGATCCTGTAAAATGAAAAATTACTGTAAAAACACTGAAAAGGTAGTTTTTCTATAGAAAAAATCTAAACTACATAATATGTTGGCCGAAAAGAAATCCTGCAACATAATCTTTGGACCTTTCACATGTCAGGACCACATACTTTCCTCATGATCTCAACCAGGATACCGGCTTCATTATTAAGAAAAGCGCTTTACAGAGTCACCAACTGCTCTCATTATTGTGTTACATGAGGATATCCTAGTTAGAATCATTTGGGGAAAGTTGAGATGAGCTTAAATGCCTTTTTCATTCCTAGCTGTCATTTCAACCCATGCAACCATTTTGTCCGAAAATTACCGTCATATATACAGTTGCTTTGGCAAAGCCCAGAATAAATTAATACAAATTACATCAGTAATCATTTGTAGATACATTCTGTACCTCAGCATCCTGATGATTGCCCAGCTCCCTTGGTGTCTTTATATAGCCTGGGTCTTTGCTGCATCCACAGGCAATAAGCAATTACAATCTGATACCCACATAAACATTCCAAAGGCAATCATGAAACTCTAAATATTTCACTGCAGGCATTGTGCGCACAGCCTATCCACAATAATGTAAACTCTACACTGTTCTTTTGAGTTTTGTACTTTCAATCATCGAATCAAAAGTGAGTAAGTTGTGTAATGCAGAATAATGTCCAATTTCATCTTACCAAAGAAGATTGACCCCATGAACTGCACTCTATAGTCAAAAGATACTTAAACGGGAAACCAGAATCTAAAATTAAGTTCTCATTCAGAATACAAACAAATGCTACAGAGCGTCTACACCTTTCACACAAAAGAAAAGTTTTCTTCTCATATAGGTGCTCTCTCTTTCATAGAAATTATACACTTATTAAAGAGAGAGGAAAAAACAAGGAGTCAAGGAAGCTAAAAAATAAAACAATTAATAATCTGATGTGGAGGTGTGCTGAACTCTCCAGCAAATGAAGATTAACAAGACACAGGTGCCAATTCCTACCAAAGTTCACTTTAAACATGTGAACAAAAGATTTACAAAAGAAAAGACAGTTCAAACTTCAAATCAAGTGTGGCATTGAAAAGGAGTTACCTCCAACACCTGAAGAACATTATCAGTGAACCAACTGCCAGTGAGATAGCTGTCCATGCCCAAAGGCCAACAGCTGCAGTCACCTTTGGGAGATCGGGTGCTGGTAACATGAACAAGAATTGATTTATAACAAGCAAACAAGGGCATAATTATCTCCAAAAAGTAAATTATTATATTAGCTTTTTACCGGCAAGAACTGAGTTGATGAAGAGTATGGTACAACCAATGATAATGCACAACAAAATGGGAGCATAACCACTATCACCAAACTTCCCACTTCGAATTTTGTCAGTCCAATGATTGCTCATTGCTCGCTCCGCATTAGACTAGATGAATGAAAAAAACACGTTGTGAGCGTTGGTAAACAAAAGAACACGTTTTTCTGGGGAAATATACTATTCCACTGAGCAAGTCTGAGGGACTACCATCGTGTGGATTCTAGATCAACAGTAATCAAAGAGACAAAATTAAATAATTTAATATTGCACACGTAAAGCCCGTATTAGCAACAGTGGCTATATGTTAGTTCCTTCAAAGTTAGCCTCAAAGAGGTGAGGAAGATACATACAAGGAAATTAGCGACAGCCCAGTGACCTTTATTTGAAGCAAGTTGGGCTGGAGTAACTCCTGCATTATCTTTAACCTTTAACTCCTGCTTTGTGCCTGCATGGACAAGCACTGTGCATGCTTCAACATTTCCTCTTAATGCGGCCCAGTGCAATGGTGTACAACCTAAAAACATAGATACAAAAAAAGTACCACGTTAGAAAAAGTGACTGCTCCCATTTTTAGCATTAAAAACTTGCTTTAATCGAATAAAATTCAAAGCCTAATACAGCATGCCAAAATCACAAGAAAGGTTATCCAACAGAAGTGCTGATGGTTTTATACATGGATCTGAGCAACTGATAAACCATCTCATCATGAGGACCAATAAAACAGAAGTAAGATAGCAACTAAGAAATCTAAAAAAGTTCATGTACATTGCATGCAATAGACCATAAAATGGAAAAGAAAACCAAAGAAACATGTATTGCCCCACCCCACAATTTGTAAAAACCAGCTGTTAAACAAGGTCAAGTTGGTCCACACAGTCAAATTTTGTAAAGACCAGGTGCTAAACCTTTATTAAGTCCCTCCAAGCTGTTGCACCACAGCCTATTGTTTTGCCTTCACCATTCACAACAGAGAGAAACTAATCTATTTAGTTAGCAATATGAGGATTCCCAAGGTTTGTGCTAATATATTTTCATCTCATTAATATTAATAAATGACTCAATTAGACTAAAAAACCATTGCCTAGGCAATTCATCATGCATCACGAACCATCTATTACAACTACCAACAGTATGGTCCATTCAGGCTCATCCGCAAACTTCATATTTGGAACGTCATGAGAAAACACAATAAAAAATGCAGCATTTTCTGGACCAGTCGCTGCTAGAACAATTAAAAGTGCCCACAAGAAAGTAAATGTTTAGTTCTCCTGACATCTGGAAGTGATTGCCATGCGTATACTCACTACACCTTCTTTATCTTGTCTCCCCTGGGATGCTTCTCTAAAAAGAAGTAATCTGATTGTGTCAGCATATCCTTTATATGCAGCCCTGATCAAAGCAAGAGAACAAGCATCATTGACAATTCATAAAGTACAATGTGGGACAAAAAGAAGGATGAATATGCTGTTATCATTAAAAGAAAGTTTCTAGTTAACTTCAAGATGATAATAATGATGATGGTGACGACGATGATGACGATGATGACGTCAGCGGCAGTGACAATGATGATGTTTTGTTGCCATTACAAGAAAATTTCCAGTTGATTACAGTATAGTTAAATCAGAAGGTGTTGAATTCCCGAATTCAATCACGGATGGAGACATAACAAAACATAGAGCAGGGCATAAAAATTCCTATCAGAAAGAGCTGCAGGGTAAAGTAATATGAAATGAAATGGGAACTATCTTTCATGACATTTTAAAGTAAATCCTTCCCAATCATCCCTCATTACAACAAGGAACTTGAACTTGAACCATCTATAGCCATCATAGATCATTCATTCAGCAGTAATGTTTGTTCAGAAATAGTTCAGCTTGTGACCTCCAAATAAACAAGGTTCAGTTGAAAAACTAATGATGAGTTATTCACGCTTCCTCCAGATTTGCATCAGTGTCTTATCAAACATGTTTTGACTCTGAATTCAATGCAGAGATTTCGAAATCATGCGAAGGTCTTCTCTGCTAAAGCAACTCGCAATTAAATTAGGCCAGGCACCAAAGCATCTAATCGAACTATTCATTCTTTTCATTTATATAAGAGCATCTTATCGAACTATGTGCACCTCACACAGCTTTCTCAATCTTCCATCATGACTTCTACAACATCAGGATGTTAATTATATAAGAAAGAAAAAGAAAAACGATCAAGATGAATTCCAGAGACAAATTGCTATCAACAGAGAACTTCGCACCTCCTAACCATTCAAATTGTAATAAGCCATAAAACCAGGTTTAAGAAATTCACAAGCAAAAGAGATTGTAGAGAGAGAAAAGAGAAACTACCATATTATATTTCTATGAATGTACATAAGACATCACATTTGACAATGCTCAACTACATCAACCATGCATTGCAGAGTAAGCAAATAATTTACTCCTTCGATGTCATGAAACTCTGTAGAAATAGCATTTCAGATGATGAGCACAACAATGATTCTTTCCATTAAAGGAATTTTCCCCCATATTGGATAAGCCGTTCATTGATAAAAATGGAGCTTTTAGGTCAAGAAACAAGTGTGTCCAACTTTGTCCACTTATTTTCCAGAAAGCAGTTTCATGACATTCATGCAACTTAACATCCAGCGCGATTTTAACATACCAATGAAGAGGACTTCTTCCATCATTATCTGGTGCGTCATTATCAGCATGATACCTTCCAACAATGTGATTTAAGAAGGCTGTCTGGCCATACTGGGCAGCAACATGAACTGCCTGCAGTGGAGAGGCTAGCAAATGAAGAATGGTCATTAAAGAAAAAAAAAACACCAGAAGAAGTAAGAAAAGGAACGACCCTTCTCAATGAACAACATGGAGAAACATAGTTAAACAGAATAAATCACGACTTCACAAAAAAAAATTCCATGATCTTTGGCAGAAAATGGTTCCATAAAAATTGAAATGACCACTACAGCCAGTGGCATCACACCTTCCTCTTTATCAGCACAGCATAAAAAGTTACCCATGAAAAGCTCAAAATCCTTTCTTAACTCAAGACGAAACCTAATAATCATCAAATTCGTTCTTTTACTTCATGCCAACGCTATAATTCCTCTAACAACGGTAAGTAAATAAAATAAGAATAACAATTATCTTAAAAGAAAGATGTGGAGAATGAACAAATACCCGATACCCATTTATATCAGCTGCCTCTACCCAAGCTCCATTTTGCAAAAGCACATCCGCAACCGCAACGGATCCCCGAACGGCAGCCCAATGCAGTGCGGTCTGCTTCAAGTTGTCCGTCGCATTCACATTACCTCCATTCTTCAATCAATTCATCACCCAACACCGACATTCATGAAGAACAACAATAATTAGTACGTTCAGACAGAAACAAGCAGGAAGCAAATGCTTCAAGCAGCAACTTTACACACACCCCTAAATTCAGGACCCCGTTGCGAGGAACGCGCGATTGGGCGCGCAAAATCATTCACGGCGGGCGGAAGGAAGAAGAAGCGAGGGACGGAAAGGCGCAATACCTCGATGATGTACTGGACGACGTCGGCGAAGTTGTTGAGGGCGGCCCACTGGAGAGCGTAGTACCCGCTAGCATCGGGGGTCGAGAGGGAGGCGCCTCCTTGCTCCACGAACCTCCTCAGTTGCTCCAAATCGCCGTACGCGGAGGCGGAGAACACGTCGACGACGGCCGCCGCCGCTTCGCCGGGAGGGTCTTGGGCGGTCGCCGCTCCGGGGGACTCGGTGACTTCGATCTCCGACGAAGCCATTACGAGCGTCGCGGCATGCGATCACTGCGTGAAAAGATCGAATGGGGGAATTGAAGGAATCGTTTAGTTTGGGGGGGTTTATACCTGCC
Organism: Eucalyptus rudis; assembly: GCA_019915205.1. Classification (NCBI taxonomy): domain Eukaryota; kingdom Viridiplantae; phylum Streptophyta; class Magnoliopsida; order Myrtales; family Myrtaceae; genus Eucalyptus; species Eucalyptus rudis. The sequence continues at coordinate 2,077,805 of JAHMTN010000109.1, read as the reverse complement.
TTGCTCACTGGGAGCTTCGATTTCTGCGTCGAACCCGAATCTAATCTTCATCTTTTTTTTTTTTCTTTTTCTTTTTCCTTTTTAAACCCATTTTTTTATTGAAAAATGACACAACCAATCCCTAAATTTTAGCTCAATATATAATATCATCCTTAAATAATTAATTTTTTTGATATAATTTCTAAATTTTAGCTCAATATGCATAATAACTTTTGGTATATATTCAATTTAATCCTTGAATTATATAAAAATAATTAATGTTGTCCCTGAATTTGAATTAATTAAAGATAACATGGAACATATTCATATAGTTCAACAATTGTATAAAAAATAAGAGATTACATTGAACAAATTAAAATTTTGAGAATCATATTTCATAGAGCTAAAAATTAGAGACCACATTAAATAAATGAAAAGTTCAAGAACCACTTACACATTGAATTATCCATTTCGAGGAGATTTTAGGAAAAAGAAAAGAAAAAGAAGAGCAGATTAATTTTCATGGGCTTGGGATTCCGAATTCATTTTGTAAAGGTACCAAAAGAAAATTACGTATTTGATTCAAATTTGATTGAGGCATTCCTTTGCATGACCATAGAAATCAAAACCTTTTAGCTTGCGAAAATGAATAAGATAGGAATAGAAAACTTATTTCATGAGAATAGAATAGAGCATAAATAGGAATCAGATATCTGCCTAACGTGGTGTACAAAATCTTTATCTTCGTGAATATATAATAACTACGTCTTTTCTAGGAGTTACTATGAAGATTAACATGCAAAACTGTGATTTATAAGAGATTGATTATTCTTCTTACAAGGGATGCTTTTCTTACATTTCGCACTCCTTTTACTTCAGTTTAGAACATGTGCTTTTCGATTCCATGAGTTTTGTTAAAGACCAAATAGATTTAATGAGCTTCAATGTTGCAAATTAGTTACTATTAGAAATTTCATCATTTCCTGTACCTTTTCTTTCTAAGTATTTCCTTCGAAGTTTTGTACTATTTTCCTCAATATAACAGTAATGCCGTTAATTACATAAAAGATTTCCCTAAACTAACACATGTCAAATATTTGACAATTTCCTTTTTCTACTCTTTGATTTTTTTTTTTTTCAGTATATATAGACGCCCTATGTTTCATAGTTGGATCTTTCCACTCTTTGCGCATTTGATCTGGATTTCAAATGTTCTGAAAATTAGGCAAACCATAGATTTTATAGATTATTCTGTAGGAACTAATCTTATAAACACATACATGCATGAACTATAGACAATTACGCATATTAGAGAAAAGTAGCAAAATAATCATAAACCTTTTGTATTAGTACCAATTCAGTCTTAAACTTTTAAATTGAACCAATTTAATCCTAAATCTTTTCACATTGATACCAATTCAATCCATCCAGCTATTTTAAGCCGGAAAATGCTGACGTGGCTACTGGTGGTCTTATGTGGCGCCATGTGGACAAATTTTATAATTTTTATATATATTTTTTTTCAGATTTTTAAAATTATTTTTTATTATTTTTTTTTTCATTTTCTCCTTACCATTGGCCGATGAGTTCACTGACCATAGGCTGGTCGGGGCGAGGGGCCCCGCGCCCTCGCCGACCAATGGTGAGGGCCGCCGCACCCTCGCTGGCCACAGGTGAGGGCGTTGGCCCTCGCCCAGATCTAGGCGAGGGCGCGATGGCGGGGCATCTCGTCTCCTCCAGCTACGGTAGCGTCTCTCCCTTCTTCTCTCAATCAAGCTCAACGGTACTCTCTCTCTCTCTCTCTCTCTCTCTCTCTCTCTCTCTCTCTCTCTCTCTCTCTCTCTCTCTCTCTCTCTCTCTCTCTCTCTCTCCTGCCAGCATGCACGCACGCATGCTTCCTTCCGTGAGCGGTTGTGTTTTGCATGAGACATGTTTGTGAGAATGCCGACATGAGCCTTGACCACCACCGTTTCCTTCGCCGATAGCTACGAGGCTTGAAATCGTGGAGGGCCGCGCCCTCGCCTGGATCTGGACGAGGGCCGCCGCACCCTCACCCGCCACGTGCGAGGGCTGCCGCACCCTCACTTGTGGCCGACGAGGGTGCAGAGGCCCTCGCCGGCCAACTGGCAAGGGTTTCGGCCCACACTTGGATTTGGGCGGGGGCCGACACCCTCGCCTGTGGCCTGCGAGGGCACGGGGCCCCTCACCCCGACCAGCCTGTGGCCAGCGATGGTCGGCCGGCCGATGACCTCGTCGGCCAAGGGGTAAGCAGAAAAGAAAAAAAAAGAAAAAAAGAAAAAAAGAATTTAAAAAATCTAGAAAAATATAAAAAATTATAAAATTTGTCCATGTGGCACCACATAAGACCGCCGACAGCCACGTTAGCAATTTCTGGCTTAAATTAGTTAGATAGACTCAATTGGTACCAATGTAAAAAGATTTATAATTAAAATGGTCAAATTAAAAGATTTAGGACTAAATTAGTACTAATGCAAAAAAGTTTATGACTATTTTGATACTTTTTCTAGCATATTAGATACTTAGTTCGTTGCATTTTTTTTCTCTCTTTTAGCTATAGACAATTAAGCATGTTAGTACACTATTGCATTATAATTAATTGTATTAATAATAACTAAATTACCATGTAAAATTATATTTTGTGAGCCAATAAACTGAAAGAAATAAATTTCATAAATTTTATGAGTTCCTTAAGATAACTATTATTATCGTTCATATAATCTAATTATTGCATGTTATTTTTAAACTTATTAGTTGATAATAAATAATAACCTAGGTTTTTTTTCTCAATGGATATTCAATGATAGCAATAATGATGTAATAACAACTTAGATAATCATAATTTAGTTATAGATTCGCATTTATTACTTTTTTTTTTGCTTCAAGCCCACTATCTATAAATTAGACTTATAGCTGCGAATAAAAAGATTATATATTTAATATTTGATGAGAAGCTGCTAAAAGGATAATATTTATTAAATTTTTCTGGAAATTTTTCATCTTATAAATTAATTTATAGATTATAATCGGATTGGTTAAATATTTAATATAATAGACAGAAATTTTATTCGATTGTAGTACCGGAATCGAGGAGCTCCCATCTTACATGATGTCCTAGGCCAGTGCATCTTCTTTTGCTCGTCACTCTTAATTTAACCAATCGGCAAAATTAAATGTCAAGGGGACTAGAGTCCTCTATTTTAGAAGGCTTTTTCCCCATCATGTAAAAAGTTTTCCCCAGGCAATTCGTTTTTCATTAAACGAAGGCTGAAAAATCTAAAAAATATATATTTTTTAATTATTTTTCGCAAAATGAACGAAGTTTTACATAATTGGTTTAAAGAAGACTTGAAGTCTGCAACTTGGATTTATTTGCCAAATTTTATCGGTTCCCACTGACTTTTGGGAAAGAAAATATGGACCGAATGGATTGAGCCATATCTCTATATATTTCGGAAGATTGTCCTTTCAACTTCGTAAAATGCAGAATCAAATGTAAAATATTTGAACGAACATCGACAGTTCCGAAACTATAGCTGTAAAATGATGTTCAAAGGACATCTGCGTTCGGGACGCATTTGGAGGCCTTTTAATAGTTTATCGGCTACTGTAAATTCTTTTCTTCCTCAGAGTGCGAGTGAGCCGCGATTCTCTATGCACTACAATAAGGAAGCTCATGGTCCTGGGATACCGTCGTGATGCTCAAATCGTCGTAAATGTTCTATTCAAACCATACCTACGTTTAACAGAGAATGGGAGTTCATTTGATAAAATAGAGGCAATTAAGAGTTGCGGAATCTGAATACAAAAAAAAATTACTACATTATTCCAACCCGAGAGAGAAAATAACGCAAGCAAGTCAACTTGGAAAATTTTGTTTGGCTTTGGATCCTTTTATGTGAACTTTTTATTTAGGGATCACGTGAGACCGAATGGGCGGCTCTAGTTCCCCATGCATTCGGAAATAAAGATCTACAGCGATGTGGATAGAAAATAGCTACACCATATCTGCGCTCTCATTCACATCCTTCCGCGTGCAATTCTTAGCATAGGCTACTCTAAACATAAAACCAGGTATAAAAAGTGCTGGATAAAATCAGGAAAGAATTGACTAACCTTTTGATACATAACAAGAGAATTACCCTGGAAAATACATTGCATCATCAACGAATAATTGACAAATCTATAACTTCACAATGGCTTGAACATAATCACAAGAAAGATATTTTTGTTTCACAGCGTTAATACCAATAGTTTTCTCAAAGTGATGATAGAAACCTTTTTCATGTGCTTTTCTAATGGAGAGGAGAATGTACGTTTCTCTGTCTTAGTATTTTCTTGTATATTGATTGCATCATTATGAAGTTATTTTAACTTCCCTTAAAAGACAATTGCCCACGCCTCTTCGAAGGATGCCTCTAAAACACACCGCATCATGGGCGAACCGGTGCCTTTTGAGCACACCTCATCTTGGGCGCATCTTTGGTTCGAACATAATGGGCTTGATAATGCTTATAAAACATTCAACATTAATCTATTTTAGAAATAATCTATACTGGTACACAGGTTATGCCACTAGTGAGTACATCTGCATTTTAGAGCTCAAATTATACACCTCTTAGAGGGGAAAAGTGCCAAAAAGGTCATAAACCTTTTGGCTTTGTGCCGATTTAGTCCTAAATCTTTTTTAGGTGCCGATTTAGTCCTAAACATTTTTACGTTATGCCAATTCAGTCATTTCCGGCCAATTTTGATCGGATTTTGCTGACTAGACACCGACCGGTTGACGTGACCTGATCGGCGTTAACGTGTACAACTTTTAATAATATTTTAATATTTTTAAATATTTTAAATATGTTTTATTTTTATTCTTTTTCTTTTTTCTACTCATCTTCTTCCTCCAGCTAGTCGTTGGAGCTTGGCGACCGGCCAGAGGCGATGGCCGGCGAGGTCGACCTCGTCGGCCCACCTCGCCAGTGGTCGCGAGGGCGACCTCGCGTTGAGCAGGCGAGGCCGCCCTTGAGGCCTAGGCGGCGAGGCTCACCCTCGTCGGATCTGGCGAGGGTTGAGCCTCGCCCATGGCTAGCGAGGGCAAGCCCCGCCAGCTCTTCCTCGCGCCGGATCTGGCGAGGGCGAGCCTCGCCCTCGAGACCTGGGCGGCGAGGCTCGCCCTCGCCGGATCTGGCGAGGGTCGAGCCTTGCCCACGGTTGGCGAGGGTGAGCCCCGCTAGCTCCTCCTCGCGCCGGATCTGGCGAGCCTCGCCCGCCTGGTGCGAGGCCGCCCTCGAGGCCTGGGTGGCGAGGCTCGCCCTCGTCGGATTTGGCGAGGGTCGAGCCTCGCCCACGGTCAGCGAGGGCGAGCCCTGCCAGCTCCTCCTCGCGCTAGATCTAGCGAGGTGGCCGACGAGGTCGAGACTTGGCTGGCCGTCGGCTCTGGCCGGTTGCCGAGCTCTGACGACCAGCTAGAGGAAGAAGATGAGCAGAAAAAATAAAAAGAAAAAAGAAAAGAATAAAAATAAAAATAGAAAAAAATAAAAATAAAAATAAAAAAATTCAAAAATATTAAAATACTATTAAAAGTTGTACATGTCAGCGTCGATCAGGTCACGTCAGCCGGCCGGCGTCCAATCAGCAAAATCCGGCCAAAATTGGCTTGAAATGACTAAATTGGCACAACGTAAAAATGTTTAGGACTAAATCGGCACTAAAAAAGGTTTAGGACTAAATCGATATAAAGCCAAAAGGTTTAAGACTTTTTTGGCACTTTTCCCCCTCTTAGAAATAACATAATGATTGCAACCCCAAAAATAAATAAATAAATAATGTCTCAAAATGCCTCCATACATATCTCTAAAAATCTATACTTGACTAGTCTCAAAACATCGTGTATTCACAATTATAAGGCGATATAATTAATCGACCAATAAATAGATAAATGTAAATCAACAATAGTCTTCCTTCACACTTATGTCTCCCCATTTCAGATTCCTAGACATATCTCATAAAACCATATGTATTCATGATTGCCAATAACATGCTAAAGTAGCAATATTAATATGTTACTTTGAGAACATAGTCATAAGTAGTATGAGGTACAAAATGAGGTAATTAATTCATAAATTACCTCAAGGACTCACATGATGAGTAAATAGAAATAATTTCACTCACCTCCCTTATCGGTCAAATAAAACACATATAGTATAAATTACATGTTATAGTAGATATCTTTTTCTATAAGAACATATATCATTTATTACACATATCCACTATACGGATTTTAACCAAACATGACCACGTGATTCTCATGTACATATATTTAGGTTGAATACTATATCAATTCGCTTTTTACAGCACCCAATTTAGTGTACTTGCATTTAGCTTTCATTAGGTATACATGATTGTGGACTATCATGTTCGGTCTTATTATATACAAATCGCAGACCTCATCTTGAATCTAATCGAGGCGACTTTAAATTATATTATGAACTAAAGTTTCTCTTCCAGCATCTATAGTTTATATCGTCTCATCTCAACATAGCACTTAAGGTGATTACTTGCGTAGGTGAACCAATCATTACCAAGTGTGTTTTAGTCTCTTAACATATTGTATCAGTTGATGAAACATTAATTCATTAAAAAAGAAACAAGTACAATACATATGTTTACATATACATAATCCAATGATCCTTGACAAAATTACATGTCATATTCTACATTATCCTAGAAACATCTTGCGATTGAATAAAATGCAAAACCTAATGCAGCATGCCAAAATCACAACATCTTCTAAGAGGTTATCCAATAGAAGTGTTCATGAGTTTTATACATGGATTTAAGCAACCAATAAACCATCTCATCATGAGGACAGAAGTAAGATAGCAACTAAGAAATCTAAACAAGTTCATCTACATTGCACGCAACCATAAAATGGAAAAGAAAACCAAAGAAACATCTATTGCCCCACCCCACAATTTGCAAAGACCAGCTGTTAAACAAGGTCAAGTTGGTCCACACGGTCAAATTTTGTGAAGACCAGCAGCTAAACCTTATTAAATTCCTCCAAGCTGCTGCACCACAGCCTATTGTTTTGCCTTCACCATTCACAATGGAGAGAAACTTATCTATCCAATTAGTAGTATGCATGGGGACTCCTGAAGTTTGCGCTAATATATTTTCATCTAATTATTATTAACAAATTACTCAACTAGCCTAAGATACCATTGCCTAGGCAATTCATCATGCATCACAAACCATCTACCACAACTACCAACAGCATGGTCAGTTCAGGCTCATCTGCAAACTTCATGTTTATAACCAGATGCATCATGAGAAAAGACAATCCAAAATGCAGAATTTTCTGAACCAGACGCTGCTAGAACAACTAAAAGTCCTCAGAAGAAACCATTTTAAGAGTAAATAGGTAAAATATAGAAGTTCTCCTGACATCTGGAAGTGATTGCCATGAGTAAACTCACTACACCTTTATCTTGTCTCCCCCGGGATGCATCTCTAAAAAGAAGCAATCTGCTTGTGCTAGCATATCCTTTGTATGTAGTCCTGATCGTTGCAAAAGAACCTGCATCACTGACCATTCATATACGATGGGGGACAAATAGAAGGATTATAATGCTTTTATCATTTAAAGAAAGTTTCTAGTTAACTTTGAGATGATGATAATAATGATGACGGCAGCGGCGGCGGCAACTATAATAATGATAATGATGTTTTGTTGCCATTACAAGAAAATTTCCAGTTGATTATAGGATAGTTAAATCAGGAGATGTTGAATTCCCGAATTTTATTACAGATAGAGATATAACAAAACATTGAGCAGGGCATAAAAATTAATTACTATCAGAAATGATCAGATAAGAAAGCTGCAGGCTAAAGCAATATGAAATGAAATGGGAGCTATCTTTCTCAGCAATTTAAATTAAATCCTTCCCAATCATCCCTCATTATAACAAGGAACTTGAACCATCTATTCCCATCATAGATCACACATTCAGACAAGCAAGCAGTACGGTTTGTTTAGCAAGAGTTCAGCTTGTGACTTCTATAAACAAGCTTCAGTTGAAAGAAAACTAATGATGAGTTACTCACGCTTCCTCCAGATTTGCATCAATGTCTTATCAAACATATTTAGACTCTGAATTCAATGCAGAGATTTCAAAATCATGCAAAGGTCTTCTCTGCTAAAGCAACTTGCAATTAAATTAGCTGAGGTACCAAGGCATCTTATCAAACTATGCTCACCTCATACAGCTTTCTCAATCTTCCACCATGATTTCTACAAGATGTTAATAATATAAGAAAGAAAAAGAAAAACAATCAAGATGAATTCCAAAGACAAATTACCATCAACATAGAACTTCACACCTCCTAACCATTCAAATCATAATAGACCATAAAACCAGGTTTAAGAAATTCACAAGCAAAACAGATTGTAGAGAGAGTAGAGAGAAACTACTATATTATATCTTGATGAATGTACATAAGACATCACATTTGACAATGCTCAACTGCATCAACCATGCATTGCAGAGTAAGCAAATAATTTACTCCTTCGATGTCATGAAAATTCTATAGAAATAGCATTTGAAATGATGAGCAAAAACTATGATCCTTTCCATCAAAGGGATTTATCCCATATTGGATAAGTCCATCATTGATAAAAATGGAGTTTTTAGGTCAAGAAAAAAGTATGTACAACTTTGTCCACTTAGGCCCTGATTGTTAAAAAGTGTTTTTGTTTCTTGGAATAAAATTTTTTGTTTCTTTGTCCGGGGAACAAACAAAGAATAGAAATATGTTTGGTAAAACTTTTGTTCCCGGGAACAAAAAATCTATTTTTTTTTTTGTTTCTGGGAATAAATTTGAAATAGAAACAAGAAGTAAAAAAGAAAAAAGTTGTTTCTTATCCCTGAGAACAATTTTTAGAAACAATTTTTCTCTCTCCTCTCTTTTTTTTTTTGGCCAGTTGCCGGCCTTGGCCATGGCTGGCGTCGGCGATCGGCTAGAAGAGGGCCGGCGACCTCCGGCGAGGCTCTGGCGAGCTCACCGGACCTCGCCCAGCCAGTCACTGGTTGCCACCATGGCGGGCGACCGGCCACGAAGGAGAAAGAAGGAGAAAAAAAGAAAAAAAGAAACAAAAAAGAAGAAAAAAAGAAAAAATATAATAAAAATATTAAAAAATTAAAAGAAATAATAAAATTATACAATTTTACCAAACGCAATTCTATCGTGAGAATATAAATTTTTTACAGTGACCAAACGCGTTCTTATACTTAGAAATTATTCTCAGAAATAGAAAAAAAAAAAAAAACCTATTTTTCATTAAAAATTATTCTCCAGAACAGATATGTTATCAATCATGACTTTCATGCGACTTAACATCCAGCGCAATTTTAACATACCAATGAAGAGGACTTCTTCCATCATTATCTGGTGCATCATTATCAGCAGGATACCCTGCAACGATGTGATTTAAGAAGGCCGTCTGGCCATATTGGGCAGCAACATGAACTGCCTGCAGCGGAGAGGCTAGCAAATGAAGAATGGTCATTAAAGAAAAAAAAAATTAACACACTGAGGAAGTAAGAAAAGGAAAAACACTTCTCAATGAATGACATGGAGAACATATAGTTAAACAGAATAAATCACAACTTCAGGAAATAAAATTCCAATGATCTTTGGCAGAAAAAAAGTTCCATAAAAATTGAAATGACCACTATAGCCAGTGGCATCACACATCACTGCTCATCAGTACAGCATAAAAAGTCGCCCATGAAAAGCTCAAAATCCTTTCTTAACTCAAGCCGAAACCTAATAATTATCAAATTCGTTCTTTACTTCATGCCAATGCTATGATTACTCTAACTACGGTACGTAAAAAAAATGAGAACAACAATTATCTCAAAAGAAAAATTTGGTGGATGAACAAGTACCCGATACCCATTTGTATCAGCTGCCTCTACCCAAGCTCTATTTTGCAAAAGCACATCCGCAACCGCAACGGATCCACGAACGGCGGCCCAATGCAGTGCAGTCTACTTCAAGTTGTCCGTCGCATTCACACGACCCCCATTCTTCAATCAATTCATCATCCAACACCGACATACATAAAGAACGGCAATAATTAGCACGTCAATACAGAAACAAGTAGACAACCAGGAAGCAAGTGCTCCAAGCAGCAACTTTATACACCCCAATTCAGGACTATGTGGCTAGAAATGCACGATTGGGCGCGCAAAATCATTCACGCAGTGCGAAGGAAGAAGAAGGAGCGATGGAAAGGCGCAATACCTCGATGATGTACTGAACGACGTCGGCGAAGTTGTTGAGGGCGGCCCACTGGAGAGCGTAGTACCCGCTAGCGTCGGGGGTCGAGAGGGAGGCGCCTCCTTGCTCCACGAACCTCCTCAATTGTCCAAATCGCCGTACGCGGAGGCGGAGAACAACATCGACGACGACGGCCGCCGCCGCCGCCGCTTCGCTGGGAGGGTCTTGGGCGGTCGCCGCTCCGGGGGACTCGGTGACTTCGATCTCCGACGAAGCCATTACGAGCGTCGCCGCATGCGATCACTCACTGGGAGCTTCGATTTCTGGGTCGAACCCGAATCTATCCTTCGTCTTTTTCTCTTTTTCTTCTCTTTCCTTTTAAACCTTTTTTCTTTTCATTGAGAAAATAACAGAATCGATCCATGAATTTTAGTTTAATATACAATATCATCTTTGAACAATTAATTTATTTAATATAATCTCTAAATTTTAACTTAATATGTAATCTGGTCTTTGAACTTTCAGTTTATTTAATGTTGTCTTCCTATTTTTGGTATTTATTCACTTTAGTCCTTGAATTATACGAAAAAAAGTCAATGTTGTCCCTAAACTTAAATTGATGGAAGGACATCATGAAACATATTTATATAGTTTAGTGATTTAATTAAACATGTATCAAAATTTAGATGTCATATTGAATAAATTAAAATTTTGAGAATCACGTTGCATATTGAATTAAAATTCATATATCACGTTAAACAACTGATAAGTTTAAGGAGGACATTACATATTGAATTAAAGTTCAGTAATCATTTACATTATTATCCCTTCGAGGAGATTTTGGGAAATAAAAGAAAAAGAAGAGTAGATTCTTTTACATGGGCTTGAGATTCAAAATTCATTTTCTCAAGATGCCAAAAGAAAATTACACATTCGGTTTAGAGTTGATCCAAGCATTCCTTTGCACAACCATAGAAATCAAAACCTTTTAGCTTGCGAAATTGAATAAGATAGGATTAGAACACTAATTTCATGAGAATAGAATAGAGCACAAATAGGAATCGATTATCTGCCTAGCCGTGGTTTGCAAAATCTTTATCTAAGTAAATATATAGTAACCACATCTTTTCTAGGGGTTACTCTGAAGGTTAACATAAAAAATACTGTGATTTATAAGAGATTCATTATTCTTTTTACAAGCGGCGCTTCCTTACATTTTGCACTCCTTCTACTTCAGTTTAGAACACGTGCTTTTTGGTTGCATGAATTTTGTTAGAGAACAAATGGTCTAAATGAGCTTCAAATGTTGCAAATTAGTTATTGTTGACACTTAATTTAAAAAATAGAAATAGAAAATAATCTTTGATTAGAGGAAAATTTTAAAAAAGAATTTTGAAAAAATTGAATTAAAAAACTCAACTATGTGATTTTGGAGCCATTTTGTTGTTGAGAGGTTGAGCGAAAATCTCCACCGGTGAGAGGTTGAGCGAAAATCTCCACGGGCGAAACGAACTCGAGTTTTCGCTTTATAAACAGGGGGCTGCTCTTCACCTTTCGGGGTGGGGTGGGGGGGGGGGGGGGGGAGAAATTCAAAAAATTAAGAGCAAAAAAAAATTATGTGGTTCGGGGGGTGCTTCTCTTGATCTTTCGTCGAAGAAAAAAATAGAAAATTGAAGAGAAAGGAAAAGTGTGAAGGGGGGCTTTCCATTCGGTAAAACATTCACCAAAGAAATGAGTTTTTGTGAAGGAAAAGTCAAAAGCTGAAAAGGTTCTGCAGAAAGAAGAGCAGAAGCTTTTTCCCTTCTGTTGACAACAGCAGAGAGAGAGAGAGAGACAGCAGAGTGAGGGAGACGTGAGGAGAGAGGGAGAAAAGAAAGAAAAAAAAATAAAGCTTCAGATCGTCAAGCTCCTTTTCCGCCGAGCTCCTCGCCGTTCTACCAGTCGCGGATCTCCTCGCCGGCACACCAGCAAACCAGGCGCCGCCCCGTCGACCTTCATCGCTTTCCTCCCGTGACGCCAGCAGCTGCGCCCGAGCACCAGCAACGCCTCAGCTTCGTTTCCGCCCAACCCACGAGACCAGCGAAGCCGCGGCTGCCCCTGCTCTGTTCCGGGCTCCCCTGTTGCCCGATCTCTTCTGCCGCTGCTGTCTGCGCCCCATCGAACGCCAAGCCGACGCCTCGCAGTGTCCCTGTTCGCGAAGCCACCGTTGATCCGCCCCGATCAGTCGACGCCACGACCCATCCCGGCTTCAACCTCACGACTGGACGCCTCACACCGGCGATCTATGACTGCTTACGCCTCCGCCTGAGCCCCGCTCCGACAGCTCGCTCCGTCCGACGTCGCACCAGCCTCGCCCGAAGCCCGGCGCCACCTCTGCTGGCCCCGACTCCGCACAGCACTCTGCTCCACACCTTTGCTCGAGCCCGAACCAGTCACTGATTTTTCTTTGCTGCAGCTCCGAATTGCCGGACCTCGCCGGAGCTCCGCACCTCCGCAACCTCCGATCGACGGTGACGCCACCACTACAGACGCCGTCCCTCACCGGAGCCGGTGACCAACCATACGAGCTGCCGAGCTTCTCTTTTGGAAGCAAAAAGAAAAAAAAAGAAAAAAAGAAAAAGAGAAAAACAAATTAGGTAGTTTGTTTTTTTCTTTATTTTCTTTATTTTGTTATTATTGTTCAATTTAGAATATTGAGATGTGCTTTTCTATTATAAATCTCGTAGGCATTAACTGCAGTTATATTATCCCAAATTATGGTAATTATTAATTTGACCCGTTATATTATTCCAAATTATGGTAATTATTAATTTGATCCGTAAGACGTCGGGTCATTTTTCTAATTACTTTAATTTTTAGGAATTTTGATAGCATTTCAATTGTTAAATCATTATAGAGTTAAAATAATTGTTAATTTAATCCGTGAGACAGCGGATTATTTTTTTCGGTTATTTTAATTCTTATCTTCATTCTTTTAAAATAATTACTTGTTTAAAAAGATTAAAAAATAAAAAAAAATCAAAAAGTGCATAAAAATCTAAATATTGCGTTGGAGCATTTAGGTTTAGTAAATTAGGACTGTATTTTTAGGGTTAGTAAATTAGAATTGCATTTATAGAATTATGATTTTTAGATTATACTTTTAGATGGGTGATTTTTGTTAGGGCTAATTTTAAATAATGTTGGCATGTTTTGATTTCTTATATAGCTTTTAAGATAAGATATAGTTTGAGTTAAATTTATTCCTAAAATAAATTAGAATATTATTCACTTTAGATAGTTTACTTATTCTTTATTATTAATTTCGAATTTCAATAAAAAACAAATCCAAAAAATATTAGGTACATGCTAGTTAATTTGCATAATAGGTTTAATTAGAATTTGTTTATTAATAAAATATTGTCATATCTAGAACTTAGGTACTTAGGTCCATGCACATTTCATATTAAAGCAACACACCTAGATATTTTTAGATTAAGTCAATTTTCATTTAATAAAACAAAAAGATGAACAAAAAATGTCATGCATGCTATATGAGTTCTAGTTTTTTTTTAATAAAAAAGAAAATGCTAAAAGATGATCATTGCACCATTAAGTTGTTTTCTTTTTAATAAAAAAACATTATGTCATTAAAAAAAATTAAAAAAAGATCATTTCCTTGGTTAGTTAATAGGTTAATTCATAATTAATCTCATATCATCATTATTTAGCATAGGTTGCATATATGCATTAAAAATGAATCATAATTAAAATAAAATAAAAAAAGAGCATGCATGTAGAAATACCATGTCATTCATCCCATATCATGTAGCACATGCATATTTAGGATTATAAAAATTAGATTGCATACATATAGTGATAAGTTTAAGTCATACCATATGAATTGCATCTCGCATGTCATTAAAATAAATTCATGCATATTAAGTTAAATTAAGATTGCATATAATTAACATTTTTTAAAGAAAAAGAAAAAAGAAAATTAGGTGTCATATTATTTAGAAATCATGTTTAGGACATGCATTTTATTAGCATTTTTTATTTGAATGTTATTTTATTGATTGTGCACCCGCATGACCACCATTTGCATGTTAGTAGCTTAGATTAATTAATTAACATTACATGCTAAATATTTTTGAAATTAAAATAAAAGGTACCGAAATGGCGTTAGACTAATCTAGCGTAATCATATCCTCAGACTTATTGAATCTCTGGTTCGTAAAAATAAAGTATTCTCTCATACTTTATTTGGGTTTCTAATCAACCATAATTGATTAGTGACGGCTCCAAATTGAATAGAATTGCATGTTTAAATAGACTAATTTCAAGTCGCGATTGGTAGGACTTGGGAGGTCCGAGCCAAGTTTTAGGACTTAGTAATCCATTAACCTAAACTTTAGGATTGCTCCTGAAAATTTAGGTTGCGACAGTTATTATTGGAAATTTCAACATTTCCCGGGCCACTTCCTTCTAAGTATTTCCTTCGAAGTTTTGTATTATTTTCCTCAATCTAACAATAATGCGGTCAACTAAGTACAAGATTTCCCTAAAGAAACACGTGTCAAATATTTAAGGGATTTCTTTTTTTGATTTTTCTTTTCAGTATGTACATACTCCCTTTGTTTCATATTTAGATCTCTCCACTCTTTTCACATTTGATCCAGATTTCAAATATTCTAAAAATTATGCAAAACCCTAGATTTCATTGATTGTTCTGTAGAAACTAATCTTATACATAAATACACGCAGGAGCTATGGATAATAAAGCATATGAGATATTTATTTGGTTGTATTCTTTCTCTCTTTTAGTTACCCAACTTTGAGGTCTTTGAATTTTATTTATTTATCTATTTTTGTTTCTGTTGGTTAGTGAGATATTTTCATTTTCGTCATTTTCATTATTTGATTGAGTATTAGGAAAATAAATTTGGTCAACAAAAGTCTGATGACAATCGTACTTACATGTACAACGAGCTTCTAGTAAAGGAGTTCCAAGCTGTGGTTTTCTTCTTTTTAAACTTTATTTTCATATTGTGTTTATCAGTTGGAGATTCGCATTTGCTTTGTTTGATTAATCGATAATTTATTAGACAAAGAGGTTGATGAGTTATTTTGTTTTTACAAGAAGGTGATTGGCAATAAAGCATAAAATGCATTTTCTTTTTTTTACTGAAAATATAATTGAATGATTTTTTATACTTCTTCTTCATAAGATTCTTATATTCCTCCACCATTATGGTTTTACGACTATCATTTTATTAAAAGCAGACCATCAAGTGTCAAGTGTTCAATATGTTTTAGTCACTATAATTTCACTGTAATTTTTACTCTTAAGTTTTCTTGATTTTGTGTATATGAATCTTTAAATGTGAGAAGATGTCCGTTTTTATTTATTGAATTTGCATATTATTTATCCATGAAAATTAAAATGGTGAAATTATGCGTAAACCAAATTACCTGGCAAGGCATGGGTTAACCGTTAATGGTCTAGTGGAATAACCATTCCAAGACTTATCTTCTTTTTTGGTTTACCAGAGTTGCACAGAGAATAAGCTAGGAATGATAAAGAAAAAACACATCATACACTTCATGAGATATAATCAGAGTCTACGTTCATCTATTATCACATTATTCATAAACCATAAATGAAAAATGAATACAATTTACAAAAAATTATAATATTATTATGTCTAATAATTGTTAGAACACAATTTTGTATTCTAATTAATTGCATTAATAATAATTAAATTATCATAACAAATTATATTATGTAAGCTAATAAGCTAAAAGTGATTTTTTAAACTCCATAGTTATTATTATCGAGGAACTCCCATTTTACATGATTAGTTAAATGTTTAATATAATAGACAGAAATCCTTATTCTATTTTAGTACAGGAATCGAGGAACTCCTATTTTACATGATTGTCCTAGGCCGGTCCATCTTCTCATGCTCGTCACTCTTGGATTAACCAATTGGCAAAATTAAATGTCAAGATGACTTATTGTTGGACATTAGGTTCTTATTAATTTGGAAAAAATTAACGACCTATATCCAAATAAATTATAATGGACTTGAATTGTGTATTTATATTTAAAATTAATCCTTTTAACAATTTCACTCCCAATTTAAGAGCCAACTTGAAGTGGGAGTGCCGGCCTCAACCTTGGGTCATGTTGTGATTGAGAAGGTCTATTTATGTATTCATGGGTATCTCTGTTTGTAATTTCATAATAATCCTTAGATGACTATCTATATGGTTATTTTCTTCATTTTCCTTTCTTGATGACTAGTTTCCCCCATCCAAATATTACCTCAGCTGCTCCTTGGAGCATCTTCACAGTTAATCATCCGATTATGTGAAATTTGCCACGACCAACTCATGTTAAAGGAAATAATAAACAAATGAAAATATTCGTACAATCACAAGCCAGAGAAAAAAAAAAAAAAAGGAAGAAAAATCTTGGGGAGGGCAGTAGGTTTAATCTAATATGGTTCCAGACGCGCTCCAATAGAATTAAGATGCGATCCCACCCTTCCGAAAAAGCCAACGATCCTACCTTTGCCTGGTTTTGGTGGGATGCAAAATTTCTCATCCTTTGACCCTTCTTTCCTCCCAAATAGCCTGTAAGTGGTCTCCGTGGTACGTATTCTCAGGTTATAGATGATAGTGTTAGGACTGTTTCCATTTCTGTTAATCAAGCCCGATATTGAAACCAGACGCTCCTTAGGATAATCCAGCTTGATCTGCAAGAGCAGCAGGGCGAAACATGTTTTTACTTGTGAAAACATAACGAAGGTTCGAGATATAGGATGCCAAAAGAAGTGCCCTTATTCTTTTATGAAAAGATACCGTGCTACATGAAGCCGAGAACAACTGTGAAGATCAACGTGTAAACCTGAACAACATCCATACACGCAACAGACTCTAAAGACAAGAGAGAGGCAGAAAGATTAAGGTATGGACTAACCTGCCAGGTGGATGAGGTTTTTCTGCCATGATGAGAGCATTGGACTAAGGAACCATTGTTATCGTACGCAATCCCTATGCCGCAGGCTCCGTGGCCGGCGAAATGAATATTAATCTCCCTCACATCAGTATGCACTCCGTCGTCCCATGGAGTGCCACCAGAGCCTCCAAAGGGTCCAATGGTTTTGAAAGGATACATGTGTGATATGGGCTCCGCATACACTCCTATGGAATTGAGAGTCTCCCCGCATCTTCCATAAAAGCCGATGATTTTGCTTCGGGTCTGTGGATACCAAAAGTACTTCCCCTTCTCCTCGCCAAAGGGACCGTGTGTTCTTGTATTGCTATGAAATGTAAGTGATTGAACAATAGCGTTTTCGATGTCGTTGTGACCATCCTCTTGCTTGTATCCAGAGATCGATGTCAAGTACTCCTGCGGATAATCCAATCTAACCTGTGCAATCTCGAAAGTATCTCTTAAAATTGGATGAGTGGAGGAATAAGACCCAATTGTAAAGTTTAAACTGTGACCACACACTAGAAACATTGTCTCGAAGGATCAGCTACGAGTAAGTAAACAACAACCAATCAAAGAGCGGAAAAAGAAATACTAACCCTGGTGACCTTGGCCTTGTCTTCTCTAGTGTAGCCACCGTGCATAATTGAGTAAATTTGTTCACCGCTCTTGTCGTACACAAACATAACGTAACAGAGAATATTGTCGTACATTACCTCAATTTCCCTTACACCGGTGAATTTCCCATCGTCCCAAGCACGTCCCCCAAGGCCTCCAAATGGCCCAATTGATTTAATTGGGTAGAGATGTGAGATTGGTTCAAAATATGCTCCAATTGCTTCAAGATGTACTATACTCCTCCCATAAAATCCAACAATTTTGCCACCCGTTGCGGGAGATGAGAAGTGTGTTGCCCCATTTTCATCACCAATAGGTCCAATCGTTTTTTTGTTAGTTTGAAACGTGAGTGACCTAATGCCTTCATCAGAAAAACACCCGCATATTGAAGTCAAATACTCATCTGGATCATCTATTTTGATCTGCAATAATAGACGTAACCATCATATTCATGATTTAAGTCTTACAGAGGCTATACAAGTTTCTTATGGATTTTACAAAGCATATGTATGTATGGGAACATACCGTATGGATCTCGACATTCCGTACTATGTGGAAGTAGTTTATATCAAAGCCACCATGCGTCCCTGATTGCCACAATTCTTTACTCTCCTCTTCATACTGAAACGTGATTGATCGGATCCATGGCCCTGTATCTACTTGAAATTCAACAACGATTTTCCTTACATTGGTATGCTTATTGCCATCATCCCAAAAAGATGCATCCGAACTCCCAAATAACCCCACAGACTTGAAGGGATAGAGCTTGTTGGAGTACAGCTCTACGTGTGCTTCGATAGATTCAAGAAAATCACCACTTGTCCCGAAAAAGCTAATAACTTTCCCAGCTTCCAGTGGTAAGGAGAAGTACTCGCCTTCCTCTCTACCAATGGGTCCCAATATTCTTCTAGTGGTTCGAAATGTGAGTGAGTTGATTAGAGTGCCACTATCCTTTGCATTTTTGAGATATCCGGCTAAAGAAGTTATGTACTCTTCATTTCTCAGTTTAACCTGCAAATAGGCCACAAAGCCATATTTCGACATGAGTGACTATATGTTGCATTGGTCGCTGAGCAAAATAAATTAGTAGATTCTTTTGGAATACAATTCTAATCTATGCAATAAGTTATATATACTATGATTGATGTGAATTATGTTTCTAATAAATTTGGTAAGAAACTTCATTTTGTAAATCAAAAGTTATATTACTTTTTGTTTATGGCTTGGTCTATCTTTGCCTAATTTTAAAAAAGTGAAGTCATTAATTTTTTTCCATTTGGTTTTCTAACGAATCCAAGGAACTTACTAAAAAAAGTCATAAACTTATTACAATTGTGACAATTTATTCCTAAATTTTTTTTTTTTGGCCAATTCAGTCCTATTGTAGCCGTTTAGTCTATTCGGCCAATTACAACCAGCCTTACAATTGGTAAAAAAAAAAAGGTTTAAGAATGAATTGTCACAATTGCAATAAGCTATATATATATATATATATAATCATCTCAATCGCGTTGGTCCTCAGGTACTTTGGTTTGAACTTTTCATGTGCAAATTACGAAGCAAATGTTAAGAATCTCAAGGTTCATTATGCCGTAATCAAACTAATGTTATGATAAGCTCGATGAATACACTTACATCAATCAAGTAGGAACGGAAAAAGAGAAAAGGGAAGAGTCTAAATACAACCTTGTAAGTCCTACGCCCGCCATTTTCACCATAAATAGTTTCCGGTTCGGAGCTGGTGGCGTCGTCGACCTTAAAAGCAATGGACTCGATGAAGTCTGCGCAATGAACAACAATCCCGTTTATATCAACGAAATTCCAGGATTTTTGGCCTTGGCCTCCAAAAGGCCCGAAAACTTTAACAGGATATGTATGAGGAATCGGCTCATAAAAAGCTCCGATGGACTCGAGATGAGGGCCATCGCAACTCCCATGAAACCCAACAATTTTGCCACCGGTGTATGGAAATGAAAAATGCCTCCCTTTATTGGCTGTTCCGATCGGTCCATGATCACTTCTGCTAGTATGGATTGTCAGTGACTGAAGAATGGTGAGTCCGGAAACTTCTTCAGTATAGCCCGAGATGGATGTCAAGTACTCAATTGGATGGTCGAGCTTAATCTGAGACAGAAAAAGGATAAAAATTAAAGAATTCTAAAAGAGGTATCTACTTTCACAATGACGAGATAGAGTTACAAGAAAAAAAAAAAAAATAAAGTATCGAGGATATGAACAAAATCACATATACTGTTGATGATGTTCATATCAAAGCTCACCGTATATGTTTTGCCTCCTCCACTTGTGCCATGTGTGAATGGACCAACCGGACGTCCGTGTTCATCATATAAGATAGAGATAGACTTAATTGTCGAATCGAAGCCTACGACGATTTGCCTCACATCTGTGTGTTTTCCGTCGTCCCAAATGTGCATACCACTATCACCACCAAATGGTCCCACGACATCATATGGATACACATGAGAAATTGGCCCGAAATGGGCTCCGATTGAGTGGAGATGGCTGCTACATTTTCCGTGAAACCCGATAATCTGTCTATCAGATTGTGAGAGATCAAAAGGCCGTCCTCGTTCTGAACCAAATGGTCCGTACGTCTTCTTGTTGCTGTGGATCTTGAGAGACCGAACAACATCAAGACCTCCATCATCATCGATATGGCCTGATACTGAAATCAGGTATTCCCTTGGATGGTCCAATATCACCAGCTGCAAGAGGTGCAAAAGGTTTCATGAGTGTTACCAGCAACGCATCCATCTAACACCTAGTATATATTGACTTTGAGCTTTTTGTATGAATATAAATTACTTTACCGGGAAAGATAAATTACTTAGCTGAATTCGGTTTAAGTACATATCCCTAATTTAAAAGGAACAAAGGAAAATTTTTTAGCTTTCATCCTTCAGCAAAGCTGCCGCATGCCCATTTTGCCGCAAATGAAAGTCAAGATAATAAAGTCTCATAAACAAATCAAAAGGGGACGAAGTAAATACATAAAAGAAGCAAAGAAGAAAAAGGAATGATAGAATTTATAACTTCATACTTGGGAAAGTTACGTGAAGTAGTAACACACTAACACTTCCGTAGATGTTTACATGTTGGCCATCCTCTCCTGACAAACTTAAATTCTTCGTTCTGATAATTTTTGAAGTAGATTTTACTATAGACGCACAATAATGATATTCAACGCGTAATTGATTCTGTTTTCGTTCTTATAAGCGTTGAGTAGTAAAATATATAATCAGTCTGCTAGAGCGGCAGAAAACTGACCGTTTCATTGTCATGGGCATGTCCACCATGCTGGGAGGATCTCACGAAACACCCATCGTGGTCATAATCGATGGTGATGGATTCAATAATTGATTGTCCATACAGCCTAATTTGCCTCACCCCATTGTGTGTCCCATCATCAAAAGCATCACCGCCTTGACCGCCATATGGCCCAGCTGATTCGAAGGAATGAATGAGCGAATCGAGATAAGGGCTTCTAACCAACTTCTCCATTATGTGAGGCCATTGTAGTTTGGGCATGCCGTTTAGTAATGTGCCCAACCTCTTAAGAGACTCCGGATGACCTCCTGCATAATGAGCTAGATTTCGGGACAACTCCTCATAGCCTTCTTGAGGTTCTTCTCTCTTCCAGGCATGGCGACAAAAGAGCCGGAGCGCTTCATTCGGGTCCAATCCTTTGACGATATACTTGTCGTCTACCTTGAGATCTTTTAGCAAGTTTTGGTCTCGGGTTGTGATCAGAATTCTGCTCCCAGGACACAGCAGTTCTCGGTCTCCTGCCCAGAAGTAGTCGATCTGTTCTTTACTAGTAACATTGTCAAGAACAAGAAGTATCCTTTTAAAGCACATGTTACTATTTATCTCGTTGATGTTGGTCTGAATGTCGCCGTAGGTCCTCAATCCTTCCACCTTCATGAGATTATGGAGCAGCTTCTTTTGTAGGCCTAATATATCAACTCGGTCTGCTTCTCCGATTTTATCAAGAAAGACAAAGCATTCGAAATCGCGACGAATGCACTCGCAGATGACTGCTGCCGCCATCGTCTTGCCTATTCCTCCTACTCCACATATACCTATGACGCGAACGTCCTCCTCTTGGTCCATTCTAATTAAAGAAATCACCTCGCCTACCAACAAGTCCACTCCAATTGCGTTTCTCGCAAAGTGGAGTTGCCGTGTCTCGCGGATTTTCTCGACAAGGTACTCTACTATTATGTCCACGAGTCTCCTTTCATTCCTGATGTTGAGTGTAGTTAAGAGTAAAAGAGAAATAAACGTAAATATATGCACCGACAGACAATACGTTTGAGATATTTCACATTCATATGATTAGAAAAACATCCAACTTGGCTTAGATCAGTGCTTGTTGTTAAGTTTTTCTGCTGATGTAGCATGCGCTTATCACCGATTATTTCACATTGGAAGTCCCGTGCGGTGGATGTTCAATGGTGCCTCTGGGGAGGCACTTATGCTTTTTTTTTTTTTTTTAATGCATTGTTTCAGAGGTCCATTCTTTTCTCTTTATGAGAAAAATATGAAATGTCTACTCTTAATTTTTTATAACTTAGGGGCACGAACGTAATTGCCTGATTATCTAGAGGAAAATTAGCAGAGCACCCCACAACAATGGCCCCCACTTAGATCTAAATTCTCAAGGCAAAAATCCAACCTACAACCATTGGATCCTGCACCGAATGCATAAGAAAATCCTTATTTTTGGATGGGTAAAATATCATTTAATTGTAATATAATGTGAATTGTCAAATGATTGTGACTTTGTCAAAGTTCTGCAATTTGATAAATGAGGTTCACATATATGACGAATCGAACATATATTTTACTACAATTGCAGAAAACAAAGAAGAAAAAGCAATATGCAGAGGCGATGAGGAGAGCTGGTTACGTCCTAAAACCATTCTAGCACCGCCCCTGTAGACTTCCTCAAGAGTCTTGCGACCACTAGCTTTGGGAACAGGGACCGTCGCGAGCATGCACTGTAACGGCTAGCAGAGCGGCCGTCATTGGTACCTTAACGGAAAGCATAGAGGCGATATGCGGCAACGGTCAGCGTGTTTTTTAAGGCTTTAAGAAATGAGAAGTTTCACCCCTAGTGAAGTAACATTGCTCTACCATTAAAACTGAATGATTAGAATCCCAACAAATTATCTATAAATAGAAATCTTTGAACAATCTCTCGTGCAAAAACTACTAAAACAGATCATTTTGGATTTTGATGCTTATTAAGGGAACAAATTCAACTTAGCACCACCGCCACGGTGGTGCAGCTAGCTTCGGGCTCCCTCCCCCTCACGAAGGGGAGGAGTTCGAATCCCAAAGCGAACATGACTCAAACACGGCTGGGTCTGTGGTGGTGGCTCAGTCTGCCCCGGGTTTACGTCTAGGCTGCTGGCTGATGACGGTTCAAACTTAGTGCCAAAGGAAAATTATTTTCTGACTTTATAATATTTTCAGGAGGAGAAATGGTTTGTATGAGCCTATCATGGACCTTAGAATGGCAAAAACTTGAAAGAGTTTGAATTTTCATTCAACATCATATATGCATAACTCTAAATCAAAGATGATCCGAGTCACAAAATGATAATGCAATGTACGTGAGGAAGAGATACGTACTCTCCGGCATCGTTCCTCAAGTCGAATCCTGTCAAATGCTTAGTTTCTCTCAAGGCGTTTGTCCATCTTTGTTTCTGCAATTCATCTCTTTCGCCTCCACACAATCTCTCAAAACCTTGAGCGAATTCACTTTCGCTCGTCAAATTCGAAACGTCTGCGGTTTTTACCTCGTGGAAGATGGGAACAACTAGGTGACCATGGTTTCCGAACCTCTTCCTGCACTCTAGAATCTCGACCAGCTCGTTCATGCACCACTTCGAGTCGGCGTAGTTCCTGGAGAACACGATTAGGGCAATCCTCGCATGCCAGATCGCTTTGAAAAGCTTGGATCTGATTTCTTCCCCAATGTCTTCTCTCGCGTTGTCACTGAAGCATTGAGAAAATATTCAACAGGTTGTTCTCATTTCCTATCAGCTGATATGGCGAGCAATTTTGTGCTCATATCCAGCAACAGCTCCGCACTTAAACGCCGTCGTGGAATTAAATAAATTAAGAATTAAATATAATTAATAACTTCATTTCTCTCTCTTCCTCCACCGTGACAACCCTGGCCATACATTACCGCCCCAGCACAAGCCACCGCTCAAGCGGCCGCAACCTTTATCCTCGAGCCCTCCGCGTCGTCCATGGCTGGTGTCTCCAGATCCGGCTCGGACACGGCCATGCTCCAGATCTAGACTCGGCCATGCCTCCAAATCTCTGGTCCGAAGGCGGTCTGGAGGCCGTGCTGGTGACGGCAGGGGAGGCGCGGAGGTCAAGGGGGGAAGAGAGAGAAACTAGGTGGGAGATTTTACCTGAAGTACTGGATCGTGGCCTGCCTCAAAGCGGAGAAGAGGTGCGATATGAAGTTTCTCCTCAGATCCTTGCCTCGGAAACTCACGAACACATCGTATTTCCATTGAGGAGGACGGCGAGGAGGAGAAGGGGAAGTCAACATGGTCTTAGAATTGATTCAATGCTCCTCTTGTGCAAGGGCAATACCAAGAAGAGGCAAGGGGTATGATCGAAACCATTAAAAATTTTCCTCGCAGGCGAAGCCTATATATGAGAGAGAGAAGGTGCAAGCGGTGAACGAGAAGGGACGAAAATATCAAAGCTTCGCCATCGGTATGTGCTCTGCTTCTTTCGTTGAATTTCCGGACCAGCCGGCTAGTGAGACCCGTCTGTTCGAAGAACCGAAGAAAACTTGCTCGGTCGAGGACGATTCAAAGATATGGCTTTGAATCGTCAAAACCAGACCACTACCATGAACCGAATCTCTCTCAAAATCTGCGCGACAGAGACACGTCTGAAAAATCGCAGACATGGATCTGAAGCTTCAGTCCTTGATTGGTAGAAGGAAGATTCCACGCTATCTTACATGGCCGCATGTAAATACTAAGTTTTGATTTCTTGGAAAACTTTTCTTAGTCATCTCTTTCTTTCCCTTTTATCTGTGGAGAAAAGCGAAGAGCATCCAGATAGTCAATGACAGCATATCACCAAAATTCACAATTTTTTTTAGAAAGATGCCAAAAGAAAATTACACATTTTGGTCCAAATTTGGTCCAAGCATTCTTTTGCACGACCATAGGAAACGAAAACTTCAGCTTGCGAAATTGAATAAGATAGGAATAGAACAATTATTTCATTAGAATAGAACAGAGTAGTAGAGTACGAATAGGAATCGTTTATATGCCTAGCATGGTTTGCAAAATCTTTATCTATGTAAATACATAATAACTACAATTCACAAAATCTAATTGTTGCTTGATTTTTTAAACTAAATAATTGATAACAAATAATAACTTATTATTTTTTCTCAATGGGTTATCAATGATAACAATGATGATGGAATAATGACATAATAATCATAACTTAGTTATAAATTGTCAATTAGTTGATTGTCTTTGCTTAAACGATCTATAAATTAGCCACAGAGCTGTGAATAGAAATGGATAGTAAATTTATATTTCCGATGAGGAGCTACTAAAACGATAATACAAATTATATTTCTCTACAAATTTATTACCTAATAATTTAATTTGTAGATTATAAATGGATAGTGCAGAGGTTATTCCATCTTCCTTGGCACGCAACTCTTGGATTAATCAGTCAACAAATTTAAGTATTAAGACGATATTTCTTCAGACAATCCGTTCGTTTCACGGAAAATAACTTCCAGGAAAATGTTTTCCGAATTTTTCAGTGTTCGTTTCACGGAAAACCAACTACTCAAGGAAAATGTTTTCCACCAATGGAAAAAACTACCTTCAAAGATTAGGAAAATGTTTTCCACTTTTGAAAAGTGGAAAACATTTTCCATAACTTCTTCCATCTTATATCTTTTTACTAACAAATTTTGGTTTTATTTTTATGCTTTTTCTTTTCTTTCTTTCCTTTTCATCTTTCTTCCTTAGCTTGGCCGGTAGCCGGCCCCGACGGCGATTGGCGACCAGCGACTAGCCGCGGCCGCGGGCCAGCTCGAGCTCCGCCCCAGGCTGGTGAGGCTCCGCCTAGCCCGATCTGTGGAAGCCGAACTCGCCCGAGCCCGGCGAGCTCGGGCCTCGCCGACTTGGGGCGGAGCTCTGGCCTAGCCAGATTCGGCGAGCTAGGCGGAGCTCGGCCTTGCCCGAGCTCGCTGGATCTGGCGGCGGAGCTTGGGCTCGCCTGGATCGAGAGCCCGAGCTCCGCCGCCAGATCCGGCGAGCTTGCGACTCACCAGAGCCCAATGAACCTTTGGCGAGCTCAGGTGAGATCAGCCGAGCCTCGAGCTCGTCGGATTTGGCGATCGGATTTGGTCGGCCGTCGGGCAGTCAGCCATCGTCAGGCGTGCGGCGACGGAGGAAGGAGGAAGGAGGAGGAAGAAGGAGGAGGAAGGAGGAAAATAACAGGAAAAAATAAAAAGAAAAAAAAAGAATAAAGAATAAAGAATAAAAAATTTGATTTTTTTAAAAATATAAATAATTAAAATTTTATTTTTAAAAAATATAAAAAATAAAACTAATGAACGGTGGAAAATAATAAAAATTGTATTTTTTAAAAATACAAATATTTTTGGTTAATTAAAAAATATTAAAATTCAATTTTTTGATAATTTTTCATAAACAATTAAATTAGTTAATGAACGGTGGAAAATGTTTTCCACTCAAAATTTAAGTTTTAGCCGAACATTTTATAGGGAAAATGTTTTCCGGAAATGGCCTATTTTCTGCGAAACGAACGGACCCAAGTTATTATTTTGAAGAGTTGATGGACTATAACCAAGTAGATTATCATGGATGTGAATTGTGTACGAAAAAAGATTACACATGTCGTATTTATATGCATCGCTGTCTCTAATTTAAAGACGGTTTTCGGGTAACTAAAATGGTTCCAAACGCGCTCCAATAGAATTAAGATGTGATCCCGCCCTTCTGAAAAGGCCAACGATCTTGCCACCACCTGGTACCGGTGGGATACGTAATTCCGTTAACCTTCCAAGAGCATCCCCCGATCCGAAGGGCCCGTAAGTGGTCTCCGTGGTATGTATTTTCAGGTTCTAAATGATAGTCTGTGGAGCATTTCCACTTCTGTTCATCCCACCCGATATCACAACTAGACGCTCCTGGGATAATCCAGACCGACCCGCAAGAATAGCAAAGAGAAACATGTTTTTCTCGGGTTCGAGATATAAGATGCCAAAACAAGTGCCTCAGTCTTTGTCGAAAAGGAACCGTGCCACAAGAAGCTAAGAACATCTTGAAAAAGCAACCTGTCTACACAAACGACTTCCAGACGGAAAAAGCAGGAAAAAGAAGAAGAAGAAGGGAGAGAGGGATTGAGCTATGGGCTAACCAGGGTGTCTTGCGGCCCGTCTCGGCCATGTTGAGAGCATCGGACGATGGAACCGTCTTTATTGTACACAATCCCGATGGAGTGAATTACGTCGCTGGCAATGATACGAAAGTCCCTAGCATTCCTGTTCATCAGTACAGCGTAAAAGTCACCCATGAATAGCTCAAAATCCTTTCTTTACTCAAGACGAAACCAAATAATTACCAAATTCGCTCTTTTACTTCATGCCAACGCTATAATTCCTCTAACAACGGTAAGTAAATAAAATAAGAATAACAATTATCTTGAAAAAAAAAGATGTGGAGAATGAACAAGTACCCGATACCCATTTAGTATTTACATCAGCTGCCTCTACCCAAGCTCCATTTTGCAAAAGCACATCCGCAACCGCAACGGATCCCCGAACGGTAGCCCTATGCACCGCAGTCTGCTTCAAGTTGTCCGTTGCATTCACATTACCCCCACTCTTCAATGGTCATTTCAAAAGCAATCCATCATCCAACACCGACAACAAAAAGATTTAGCATGTCAAGACAAACGATTAGGAAGCAAATGCTCCAAGCAGCGACTTTACCACCCCCCCCCCCCCCCCGCCGGAAATTCAGGACTACGTCGCGAGGAACGTGCCATTGGCGCCCAGAATCATTCACGCGGGCGGAAGGAAGAAGAAGCGAGCAACGGAAAGGCGCAGTACCACGACGATGAACTGGACGACGTCGGCGAAGTTGTTGAGAGCGGCCCACTGGAGAGCGCAGTACCCGTTTGCATCGGGAGTCGAGAGGGAGGTGCCTCCTTGCTCCATGAACCTCCTCAATTGCTCCAAATCGCCGTACGTGGCGGCGGAGAAAACATCGACGACGGCCGCCGCCACCGCTGCCGCTTTGCCAGGAGGGTCTTGGGCGGTCGCCACTCCAGGGGACTCGGTGACTTCGATCTGCGACGAAGCCATACCAGCGTCACCGCATGTGATCGCTGCGTGGTTTACACCCGCCTTGCTCGCTGGGAGCTTCGATTTCCGGGTCGAACCCGAATCTATCCTTCATCTTTTTTTTTTTTTTTTCTCTTTTCATTTTAAAGCGCTTTTTTAATTGAGGAAGGACAGAGTTGATCCCTAAGTTTTGGCTCAATATATAATATCATCATTGAATAATTAATTTATTCAATTTGATCTCTGAATTTTAGGAAAAAAAAAGAGCAGATTAATTTACATGGGCTTGGGATTCCAAATTCATTTGGTAAAGGTGCCAAAAGAAAATTACACATTTGGTTCAAATTTGATCCAGGCATTCTTTTGTATGACCATAGAAATCAAAACCTTTTAGCTTGTGAAATTGAATAAGATAGGAATAGAACACTTATTTCATGAGAATAGAATAGAGCACAAATAGGAATCAGATATCTGCCCAGCGTGGTTTGCAAAATCTTTATCTACGTGAATATATAATAATTACGTCTTTTCTAGGAGTTAATATGAAGATTAACGTACAAAACTGTGATTTATAAGAGATTGATTATTCTTCTTACAAGGGGTGCTTTCTTACATTTTGCACTCCTTTTACTTCAGTTTAGAACATGTGTTTTTCGATTCCATGAGTTTTGTTAGAGAACAAATGGTGTTAATGAGCTTCAATGTTGCAAATGAGATATTATTAGAACTTTCAACATTTCTTGTACCTTTTCTTTCTAAGTATTTCCTTCGAAGTTTTGTACTATTTTCCCCAATATAACAATAATGCGGTTAATTACATAAAAGATTTCCCTAAAGTAACCCATGTCAAATATTTAACAGATTCCTTTTTCTACTCTTTGATTTTTTTTCCCAGTATATACAGACGCCCTGTGTTTCATAGTTGGATCTTTCCACTCTTTCACACTTGATCTAGATTTCAAATATTCTGAAAATTAGGCAGACCCTAGATTTCATAGATTATTCTCTAGGAATAAATCTTATAAACACATACATGCATGACCTGTAGACAATTAAGCATATTAGATATTTAGGGGAGAAGTGTTAAAAAAGTCATAAACCTTTTGTATTTGTGCCAATTTAATCCTTAACCTTTTTTTATTTTGTACCAATTGAGTCATTTTCGACCAATTTTGGCTGGATTTTGCTAATTAGACACAAGCCTCGCCGGTGCCGCCTAGGCCACGATTTAGCGAGGTCAAGCCTTGCCGGCCTTGGGCGAGGCTTGACCCTTGCTGGCTTGGCACGAGGCCAGCTCACCGCTTAGGCCTCAAGGGCCGCCTCTCACCGGGCTGCCGAGGGTCGAGCCTTGCCCATGGCCAACGAGGCTCAACCTTGCCAAATTCAGCAAGGGGGAGCCTCATTGCCCAACGCGAGGCCGCCCTCGTGGCCACTGGTGAGGTGGCCGGTGAGCCTTTGGCCGATCGCCAGGGTCCGGCGACCGGCCGAAGGAAAGAGGAGAGAAGAAAAAAAGAAAAGGAAAAGGAAAAAGAAAAAGAAAAAGAAAAAGAATAAAAAGAATAAAAAATATTAAAATATTATTAAAAATTATCCACGTCAGTACCGATCAGGCCACGTGAGCCGTCTGGTACATAGTCAGCAAAATCCAACCAAAATTGGCCGGAAAAAATTGAATCGGCACATAGTAAAAAGGTTTATAACTAAATTGGTACTAAAAAAATGTTTAGGACTAAACTGGCAAAAATACAAAATGTTTAAGACTCTTTTAACAATTTTCCTGATATTTAGTTGGTTGCATTATTTTCTCTCTTTTAGCTCTGGACAATTAAGCATAGTAGAATACCATTGCATTATAATTAATTGTATTAATAATGACTAAATTATTGTAAAAAAATTATATTTTGTGAGCCAATAAACTTAAAGAAATAAATTTCATTAATTTTGTGGGTTCCTTAACATAACTATTACTATCATTCATATAATCTAATTATTGCATGTTACTTTTAAACTTATCAGTTGAAGATAAATAATAACCTAGGTTTTTTTTTTTCAATGGATAATCAATGATAGCAATAATGATGCAATAACAACTTAGATAATCATAATTTAGCTATAGATTCAACATTTATTAAATTTGTTTGCTTCAAGCCGACTATCTATAAATTAGATTTATAGCTGCGAATAAAAGATAATATGTTTAATATCTGATAAGAAGCTACTAAAACGATAATATTTATTTAATTTCTCTACAAATTTTTTATCTGACAAATTAATTTATAGATTATCATTGGATTGGTTAAATATTTATATAATGGACAGAAATCCTTATTCAATTTTAATACAGAAATCGAGGAGCTCCCATCTCACATGATTGTCCTAGGCCAGTCCATCTTCTTTTGCTCGTCACTCTTGAATTAACCAATCGGCAAAATTAAATGTCGAGGGACTTATTGTTGGACAATAGGTTCTTATTAGTTTGGAAAAAATTAACGAACTATATCCAAATGAATTATGACGGACGTGAATTGTGTGTGCGTCTATATATATTCAAAATTAAACCTTTTAACAATTTCACTCCCGATTTATGAACCAACTAAAGAGGGAGCATCGTTCTAACCCTTTGATCTATCCAAAAAAAAAATAGAATAAAGTTCCGAGGGTCATGTTGTGATTGAGAACTTCTATTCACGTATTCATATGTATCTCTGTCTTTAATTTCAAAATAATTCGTAGATGACTATTTATGTGATTATTTTCTTCGTTTTTCTTTCTTTGAGGACTAGTTTTCCCATCCAAAATTTTACTTGGCTGCTCCTTGGAGCATCTTCACGGTTAATCATCCGATCACGCGGAACTCGCCATGACCAACGCATGTTAAATGAAATAAGAAATAGATAAAAATATTCGTAAAATCATAAGACAGGGGAAAGAAGAAAAAGAAAAGTTTCTGGAAGGGAGGGGGTTTGATTTAACATGGTGCCAAACGCGCTCCAATAGAATTAAGACGTGATCCTGCCCTTCCGAAAAAGCCAACGATCCTGCCATCACCTTGTGCTGGCAAGATATTAAATTCCTTTAACCTTCCAGGTCCACGAGCAGCCACCCCTGACCAGCCGTACGAAATGTTAGCGCCCTCCCCTTAGCGTCCCCCCTGGTAGTTATATCCAGGTCGTGGATGACAGTGTCAGGAGCGCCATTATTTCCATTCATCCAGCCCGAAATCCCATCCAGACGCCGCTCGGGATATCTTCCATGGATCTGGAAGAATAACAAAGCGAACATGTTTTTACTTGGGAAAACATGTGAAAGGTTCGAGATATAGGATGCCAAAAGAAGCGCCTCAGACTTTAATGAAAAGATCAACTGTGCTACATGAAGCCGAGAACACTGTGAAAAGCAACATGAACCTGAACGACTTCCAGACAGGCAAAAGACTCTAAAGATAAAAGAGAGACGGAAAGACAGAGATATGGACCAACCATAGAGCCTGATGTGGCTTTGCCGTGACGAGAGCCGAACGCGAAGGAACCATCGTCATCGTACTCAAACCTGATGCTGCGAAATTTATTGCCTTCGTAATCAGCACGAATCCTGCTCACATCGATATGGATTCCGTCGTCCCATGGAGTACCGCCAGAGCCTCCAAAGGGTCCAATGGTTTTAAAAGGATACATGTGCGATATGGCCTCTGCATACACTCCTATGGATTTGAGAGTATTCCCGCATGTCCCATAAAAGCCAATGATTTTGCTTCCTGTTGATGGAGAACAAAAGTACTTCCCCTCCGTCAAGCCAAAGGGTCCGTGTCTTGTTTTATTACTACGAAAAGTGAGCGACTGAATAGAAGCATTTTTGATGTTGTTGTGACCATCCTCTTGCTTGTATCCAGAGATTGATGTCAAGTATTCCCGCGGATAATCTAATTTAATCTGTACAATCTCGAAAGTACCTCTTAAAATTAGATGAGTGGAGGAAACAAGACCTATTTGTTAAGTGTAAATTTACTAAATCACATGACCAAACTATAAAAATCGTGTCAACTGATCAAATATGACTAAGTAAATAATGACCGATCAAAGAGGGGAAAAAAAAAACACTAACCTTGGTGAGCTTGCCCTTGTCTTCTCCAATGTAGCTACCTTGCCTAACTGAGCAAACTTGTTCACCATTCTTGTCGTACACAAACATAACGTAGTGGATGATTTTGTCGTACATTATCTCAATTTCCCTCACACCACTGAATATACCATCGTTCCAAGCACATCCACCTAGGCCTCCAAATGGCCCAATTGATTTAATTGGGTAGAGATGCGAGATCGGTTCAAAATATGCTCCAATTGCTTCAAGAAATTTACCACTCCTCCCATAAAATCCAACAATTTTGCCACCCGTTGCAGGAAATGAGAAGAGGGTTGCCCACCTTTCATCACCAATAGGTCCAATCGTTTTTTTGTTAGTTTGAAATGTAAGAGACTACCCGGATATTGAAGTCAAATACTCATCTAGATCATGCATTTTGATCTGCAATAATATACATAACCATCGTATTCATGATTTAAGTCTTGAAAGAGTCTCCTACTTACAGAGGCTATAAAAGTTTCTTAGTGATTTTACAAAGCATAAGTATGTATGGGAACATACCGTATGGATCTCGACGTTCCGTACTACGTGGAAGTAGTTTCCATCAATGCCACCATGCATCTCTGATTGCCACAATTCTTTATTCTCCTCTTCATATTGAAACGTGATTGATCGGATGCTTGACCCTTTACTTGGTTCAAATTCAACAACGATTTCCCTTACATTGGTATGCTTATTGCCATCATTCCAAAAAGATGCACTCGAACTCTCAAATAACTCCACAGACTTAAAGGGATAGAGCTTGTTAGAGTATAGCTCAATGTGTGCTCCAATAGATTCAAGAAAATCACCACTTGTCCCGAAAAAGATAATAACTTTCCCAGCTTCCAATGGTAAGGAGAAGTACTCCCCTTCCTCTCTGCCAATGGGTCCCAATATTCTTCTAGTGGTTTGAAATGTAAGCGAGTTGATTCGAATGGCACTATTCTTCGCATTTTTGAGATATCCGGCTAAAGAAGTTATGTACTCTCCATTTCTCAATTTAACTTGCAAATAGGTCACAAAGCCATATTCGACATGAGTGACTATATGTCACGCCCCGATCCTCGGGCACGCACACATCCTTCTACCTTGGTCGGTTTTATAATGCGATATCCCAGGACAATGTATCGCTGACCCTTTCATTTATTAAGCACATGCAGAAGCAGTTAAAATCCCAAGACAATAAAACGATGAGATAGAAAAGCAGGGCCATATTTTTCATATCGAAACTTATAACCAAACTTTTATATAAAACACAAACCAGAACACTTCACAACTTTTTATTCTAAACTCTATTCACATCAAAATGGAGATATCAAAGAAGATAGCATCTCAGTCCATCTGGCCGTACTCAAGGCCTCTCTCAGGATTATCTTCTTCTCCCAAAAATCCTTCTCCGACTTCTCCTCCTCAGCTCCTTAGCGGGGTCCTGAAATGGTTTCCCCAAACTGAGATGAGACTACGTCTCAGCAAGTTCTACCCCACTAAGCCCGATTAGCAAACTATTATACTACAGGCTGCCTAAATACGCACAGGGCAGATGACTTACCTTGGCCTCAGATCCCACCTGCAAGTCAGTACAATTTAACATAGGCACCCAAACAGTCATATCATCGATGGAAGCATCGATCAAATCGACCTAGTTGATTATATGCCAACAAGACCACTCACGGTCATTTCCATTCAGTCAATCAATTCACAACATCAAATCAAAGCAATGATCAATCGATCTAGTCGATTACATGTCAGACGGACCATTCTAGGTCAATACTCTCGGGCGTCACGTTCACCAAGTGACTTATCCACTAGACAATTGCGTGCGTTCATTAAGGCGCCGTTTTCGCCAGTGACATCCTTAGTCACCGAACCATGCATGCCTATAACCATGTACTTGATAGACAATTGTGTGCGTTCTTTAAGGCGCCATTTTCGCCAGTGATATCCCAAATCACCGAACCACACATGCCTATAACAATGTATTTAATAGACAAGTGTATGCGTTCTTTAAGGCGCCGTTTTCGCCAGTGATCTCCTTAATCACTGAACCATACATGCCTATAACAATATGAGTACTAGACCGATACGTGCATTCTTTAAGGCGCCGTTTTTGCCAGTGATATCCCAATCACCGAACCACGTAGGTCCACAATAATGTATGTACTAGACCGATACGTGCGTTCTTTAAGGCGTCGTTTTCGCCAGTGATGTCTCAATCACCGAACCACGTAGGTCCATACACTGTGTCTGATTGGTTCAATTCCAGAGTATTTCCAATTCTCTCATAACTCCATCCACTGTACAACTCAATCAAAGCATTGTAAATGCTAAACAAACATACTCGGCCATCTATCAATCAATCATTCAATCTCAATCAATTCCAAATCAATTTAGGGTAAATCCCTAAAATATCACAATTTATTCAATTCCATACAACGTGGGGCTCAAATAAATAAACGGACTGCGCCACGACAATCAGCACGAGATTTCGGTCCCGAAACACTTCCAATAAATAGTAGACCACGTCTACTTGCTAATTACACATTCAATTTATCTAATTCGCATCACAATTGGCTAATAATTGCTAATTTATTCTAATCTAACAACCTAAACATAATTAATTAAATCTAAACCAACCTTATGCATAATTAGCCAACTAATCCAGGATTAGTGAGATTACTCACCAAATCGCCCGCAAATCGAATCAATCCGACGGCGGCGACGCAAGGAACGATTGTTCCCAAAGCGACTCACGGATCCGAGGCCCGGAAACGGCCCAAAAGCGGGCCTGAAGTCGCTGAAACCCACTCTGTGGGCTTGCTGGTCGAGGCTCATCGGGGCTGCTTCGGCGGCTAGGGCGGCAAGGGGAAGCCGGCGGAGGGCGAGGGGGTCGCGGGGGAGGTCCGGCGGGGCTAGGCGGTGGCCGGAGGTGGCCGGACGGAGGCTGGTCGGTGCGGAACAGGGACGAAACAGGGCTGGATCGCACGGGGGGGGGGGAACGACTGGGCGTGTGCGGACGGCGGGACGACGGCGGGCGCACGGGCGGGCGGTTGTCGCGGGTGTGCGAGCGGCGGTGGGACGGGCGGCGACGGCTCTCGGCGAGCTATAGCTTCTGGTTCGGGCTTGCTGGTTCGCACGCGACAAAAGAAGGAGAAGAAGAAGTTGGTTCTGTCGTGTGCGGGAAGGAAGAAGAGAGAGGAGAGAAAAGAGAGGGGAGAGGATATGTATTGACCGGTCAAAAAGGGAAGGGAGAGAGAATAGGCGGTGGGGGCAATTCGCACGAGGGGGAGGGGAGAGGAGAGAGGAGAGAGAAAGAAAAGAGAGAAAAGAAAGAAAAGAAAAGAGAGGGAGAGAGAGGAAAAAGAAAAGGAAATGCATAATTCTTTATTTCAATTTTCCTTTTCTCTTTTTCTTTTCCTTTCTCTTTTCTTTTGGGCTTCAATTTTTCTTCCGATAATTTCTTTATTGAAATTTTGGACCCGTCAATAAATTGACGAGTGATGAGACAGGATCCTAAAAATAAGAATTATGACTCGTTTAAAATTCGATTCCCGAAATCGAGTTCAATTTTGTGGTTAAAAATCGATCAGACATGATTTTAGCTCAATCCAACCAATTAGGTAGCTTTTAGGGATTTTACAGCTGATACATCCCTTAACGGCTTCACCCAATAGGTTAGTTAACTCGTGAGTGATCAGCTCAGAGAAAAAGGGCCATAGGCACGTCGACGAAATGCCCATTTCACTTTATCGAAACGGGGTCGAATTTGAGGATGTCACACTATATGTTGCATCAATTGCTGAGCAAAATAAATTAGTAGATTCTTTTGGAATACAATTATAATCTATGGAAATAAGTTATATATGCAATGACTCACGTAAATTACGTTTCTAATAAATTTGGTAGTAAATTTCATTTTGTAAATCAAAAGTTAAATTATTTTATGTTTATGGCTTGGTTTGTCGTTGCCTGATTTTAATAAAGTGAAGTCATTAATTTTTTCCATTTGGTTTTCTAAAGATTATATGTCGGGAAAAATTACCAAAAAAGTCATAAACCTATTGTAATTGTGACAATTCATTCTTGAACTTTTTTTTGGCCAATTCAGTCTTCTTGTGCCAATTTAGTTTATCTAGCCAATTTTGGCTAGCCATCGCTACTGGCAAAAAAAAAAAAAAAAGTTTATGAATGAATTATCACAATTGCAATAGGTTTATAACTTTTTTTTTTTTTTTAATTCTCTCGATCACGTTGATCCTTAGGCATCTCGAGTATGAACTTTTCACGTGCATTTGCGAAGCAAATGTTTAGAATCTCAAGGTCATAATGTTATGATAAGCTAGATGGATAAACTTACAGCAATAAAGTTGAACGGAAAAAGAGAAAAGGAAAGAGTCTAAATACAACCTTGTAAGTCCTATAGCCGCCATTTCCACCATAATTAGTTTCCGGTTCGGAGCTGGTGGCGTCGTCGACCTTAAAAGCAATGGCCTCGATGAAGTCTGCGCAATGAACAACAATCCCATTTATATCAGCGAAATTCCAGGATTTTTGGCCTTTGCCTCCAAAAGGCCCGAAAACTTTAACAGGATATGTATGAGGAATCGGCTCATAAAAAGCTCCGATGGACTCGAGACGAGGGCCATCGCAACGCCCATGAAAGCCAACAATTTTGCCACCGGTGTATGGAAATGAAAAATGCCTCTCTTTATTGGCTGTTCCGATCGGTCCATGATCCCTTCTACTAGTATGGATTGTCAGTGACTGAAGAATGGTGAGTCCAGAAACTTCTTCAGTATAGCCCGAGATGGATGTCAAGTACTCACTTGGATGGTCGAGATTAATCTGAGAAAGAAAAAGGATAAAAATTAAAGAATTCAAGAACAGGTATCTACTTTCATAATGAAGAGATTGAATTATCAGAAAAATAAAAAAAAAATAAAGTATCAAGGACGTCAACAAAATCATGTATACTGTTGATGATGTTCATATCAAAGCTCACTGCATATGTTTTGCCTCCTCCACTTGTGCCATGCGTGAACGGACCAACCGGATGTCCGCGTTCGTCATACAAGATAGAGAAAGACTTAATTGCTGAATCAAAGCCTATGACGATTTGCCTCACATCCGTGTATTTTCCGTCGTCCCAAATGTCCATACCACTATCACCACCAAGTGGTCCCACGACGTCAAATGGATACACATGAGAAATTGGCCCGAAATGGGCTCCAATCGAGTGGAGATGGCTGCTACATTTTCCATGAAACCCGATAATCTGTCCATCAGAATGTGAGAGATCAAAAGGCCGTCCTCTTTCTGAACCAAATGGTCCGTACGTCTTCTTGTTGCTGTGGATCTTGAGAGACCGAACAACATCATGACCTCCATCATCATCAATGTGGCCTGATACAGAAATCAGGTATTCCCTTGGATGGTCCAATATCACCAGCTGCAAGAGGTGCAAAAGGTTTCATGAGCGTTACCATCAACGCATCCATCTAACACCTAGTATATATTGCCTCTGAGTTTTTCGTATGAATATAAATTCTTTTACCGGGAAAGATAAAT
The DNA here is from genome assembly GCA_019915205.1 of Eucalyptus rudis. Lineage (NCBI taxonomy): Eukaryota > Viridiplantae > Streptophyta > Magnoliopsida > Myrtales > Myrtaceae > Eucalyptus > Eucalyptus rudis. The sequence goes on along the minus strand of JAHMTN010000109.1, from coordinate 2,039,835 downwards.
TACTTAGCCGAATTCGGTTTAAGTACATATCCCTAATTTAAAAGGAACGAAGGAAAATTTTTGAGCTTTCATCCTTCAGCAAAGCTGCCGCAAGCCCATTTTGCCGCAAATGAAAGTCAGGATGATAAAGTCTCATAAATAAATCAAAAGGAGACGAAGTAAATACATAAAAGAAGAAAAGAAGAAAAAGGAATGATAGAATTGATACCTTCATACTTGGGAAAGTTACGTGAAGTAGTAACACATTAACACTTCCATAGATGTTTACATGTTGGCCATCCTCTCTTGACTTACTTAAATTCTTCGATCTAATAATTTTTGCAGTAGATTCTACCATAGACGCACAATAATGATATTCAACTTGTAGTTGATTCTGTCTACCTTCTTATAAGCGATGAGTAGTAAAGTACATAATCAGTCTGCTAGAGTGGTAGAAAACCGACCGTTTCTTTATCATGGGCAGGTCCACCGTGCTGGAGGGATCTCACCAAACACCCATTGTGATCATAATCGATGGTGATGGATTCAATAACTGACTGTCCAGAGAGTCTAATTTGCCTCACTCCATTGTGTGCCTCATCATCAAAAGCATCACCGCCTCGATCTCCATATGGCCCAACTGACCAGAAGGAACGAAAGAGCGAATCGAGATAAGGGCTTCTGACCAACATCTCTATTATATGATGCCATTGATGTTTCGGCTTGCCGTTTAGGAACGAGCCCAACCTTTTTCAGAGACAGTGGGTGACCTCCTCCATAATGAGGTAGATTTCGGGACAACTCCTCATAGCCTTCTTGAGGTTCTTCTCTCCTGTAGGCATGGCGACAAAAGAGCCGGAGCGCTTCATTTGACTCCAATCCTTTGACGATATACTTGTCGTCTACCTTAAGATCTTTTAGCAAGTTGTGGTCTCTGGCCGTGATGAAAATTCTGCTTCCGGGACACATCAGTTCTCTCTCTCCGGGTCCGAAGTAGTCAATTTGTTCTTTCCTAGTAACATTATCAAGCACAAGAAGTATCTTTTTAAGGCACATGTTACTATTTATCTCATTGATGTTGGTTTGGATGTCGTCATACAACCTTAATCCTTCCACCTTTATGAGATTATGGAGCAGCTTCTTTTGTAGGCCTAATATACCTACAAGATTGTTGCAATCTGCTTCTCCGATTTTATCAAGAAAGACGAAACACTCGAAATCACGACGAATGCGCTCGCAGATGATACCGGCCGCCATCGTCTTGCCTATTCCTTCTACTCCACATATACCTATTACACGCACGTCCTGCTCTTGGTCCATTGTAATTAAAGAAATCCATTCTAATTAAAGAAATCACCTCGTCTACCAAGAATTCCACTCCAATTGCATTTTTCAAAATGTGGAGTGGTCGTGTTTCGCGGATCTTCTCGACAAGGTACTCTACTATTATGTCCACGAGTCTCCTTTCATCCCTGATGTTAAATGGAGTGATGAATTTAAGATAAATAAATGTAAATATATGCACCGAGAGACAGAATATTCAAGATTTTACGTGTACGTAAGAGTAAAAGAACATCCGACTTGACTAAATCAGTATTAAGTTATAGTTCAATTAGCACAACAATCTGCCGTGGTGGCCTCCCCACTTAATCATTGGGTGGGAAGGATATTCTTAAATTGAACATATATTTGACTAAAATTGTAGTAATCAAAGAAGAAAAAGTAATATGTAGGGGCGATGAGGACGGCTGGCGACGTCCTAAAACCATTCTAGCATCGCCCCTATAGACTTCCACAAGAGTCTTGCGGCCACTAGCTTAAGGGACAACGGCTGTTGCGACGACGCACTGTGACGACGAGCACAGCAGCCGTAGCTGGTACCTTAACGACAAGCATAGAGGTGATAGGCGGCTGACGGTCAACCGTCCCTGATGACAATGAGAGACAGCTTTTGAGGCCTTTGGAAACGAGATGTCTCGTCACTTTTTTTTGTTATGTATTTATTATATAGGGATATGTTCAGCAGAAGTCCTAAAACTTGTCCAGAAAGTGCAATTGAGTCATAAAACTTACAAAAAGTTCAATCAAGTCCTAAAACTTGTCAAGTTAGTTCAATTGAGTCCTAAAGTTAACACTGTTAGCATTTTCCGTTAAAAATGCTGACGTGTCATTTTAAATTATTTTTTTATTTTCCATGTGTATTTTTTAATGATTTTTATTCATTTAAAAAAATTAAAAACTAAAAAAATTAAATTTATTCATTTTATCTTATTTTCACAAAAAATTAAAAATAAAAGTTATAAAAGTTATTTTTAAAACTTTTTTTTAAAAAAATCAGCCCTCTTCTCCCCCACCGCCGCCGCCGCCGCCGTTGCCGCCCATCGCCGGAGGGGCCGAGCGACTGTCGTCTGCCCTGGGCAGGGGTGGCCGGCCCTCGCCGGCCCTAGGCGAGGGCCGGCCACCGTCACCCGCCCTGGGCGAGGCTCGCCTAGATCTGGCGAGCCTCGCCGGCCTCGAGCGAGGGCCGATGAGGCCTCGCCCAGGGTGGGCGACGGTTGATTGGCCCCAGGCGAGGGACGGCGACCGTCGCTCGCCCTGGGCGAGGGCCGGCCACCCTGCCCAGAGCCGGTGAGCGTCGCCGGCCCCTCCGACGATGGGCGGCGGCGGAAGTCCACCGGTGCCCTTTTTTTTTTGAATAGTTTTATTTTTTTAAATAAATTTAGATTTTCCTTTTTTAAAATGAATTTAGATTTTCCTTTTCAGTTTTTAATCTAATTTTTAAAGATTTTGAATAAAAAATAATTTTAAAAAGCCATTTGAAAAATAAAAAAATCATTTAAAATATGACGTCAGCGCCACGTCAGTAATTTTCGTTAACTTTCTTGACGGTGTTAACTTTAGGACTTAATTGAACCAACTTGACAAGTTTTAGGACTTGATTGAACTTTTTGTAAGTTTTAGGACTCAATTGCACTTTATGGACAAGTTTTATGACTTCTGCTGAATATATCCCCATTATATATAACTATATGAGGAGGTGGCGCATTCTACCATCAAAACTAAAATTTCCCAACAAATTATTCAAAAATAGAAATCTACGGCCACTTTTTTTTTTTTTTGGTTATATATTTATTATATATAGCCTTATGATGATCGACTCACAAAAATTATAATGCCAAGAACATGAAGAATAGATACGTACTCTCCGGCGTCGTTCCTCAAGTCGAATCCTGACAAATGCTTAGTCTCCCTCAGGGCATCCCTCCATTTCTGTATCTGCCCATCATCTTTCTCGTTTCCACGCAATCTCTCAAAGCCTTGAGCGAATTCGCTTCCGCTCGTTAACTCTGAAATGTCTTCTGGTTTTACATCGAGGAAGATGGGAACAGCCAGGTGACCATGGTTTTCGTACCTCCTCTTGCACTCCAAAATCTCGACCAGCTCGTTCATGCACCACTTGGAGTCGGCATAGTTCCTGGAGAACACTATTAGGGCAAATCTCGCATGCCGAATCGCTTTTAAAAGCTTGGATTTGATTTCTTCTCCAATGTCTTCCCTCGCGTTGTCTCTGAAGCATGGGATGGAGGCCTGCTTCAAAGCGGAGAAGAGGTGTGACATGAAGTTTCTCCTCAGGTCCTTGCCTCGGAAACTCACGAAGACATCATATTTCCATTGAGGAGGAGGAGGAGGAGGAGGAGGAGGAGGAGGTGGTGGTGGTAGTGGAGGAGAAAAAGGGAACGAAACATGGTTTCAGATATTGACTTAATGTTCCTATGGTGATTTGTTATGTAGTTAGAAACTTCGTTTGAGGGGCTATATATAGGCGAGTTTGATCAAAGACATTAAAGAGAGACTTATGTAAGAAGCATCCTACGCAGATTCCGGTGGTGCTATTAATTCACAAAATATGGGTCCTCGATCAGATAATTATCCACTGTAGTTTAACATGCTATTTTGTATGTCAATTTTGTAAGAGTTTTCTTATCACCAGCAATAGCATCGTCTTTGATTTATTTTGTTCATTCGGGTATTGAGCTTAAAATCCTTACCCAGGCTCACCCATGATAATCTTAAACTTTCTCGATATAATAATGGCTAGGTTTGGATAGTTGGATTGGACCTAAAAGGATGGGTCTAGGATGAAAAAGAAATTTGCTTGCTCATCCCCACCTAAATTGTGTTCGGGTCTAGATAAACTCGTCAGATTGTCAAATCTGCGATCAGGTTTAGTGCAATAATTTATTCAAGGAAAAGGGAATTATTGATTATTGTGATGCATTTCTTATAATTGAAGAGTAAGTTAAAGACCGAAGATCTATTTGGCATTAAGAAAAATAAATTAGACCATGTTTTCCTCTCATGATGTTCCTCCAATCAAGTATGTGTCATGTATGAATTGCAAGGTAGTGGTGTGCCCATGATGATGATAATGATCAGAGAAGTCAGCGAGGGCCATGGTGGAGTGATCGTGGAGGTGATGAGCTTAGTTAGAAAGGGGTAGAGAGAAATGAAATTTAGTCTTTCCGGTTGTGACTGAAGTTACCCGTAAAAATCTGATTTTATTTGTTACCATCAATTATACAAATTGGTTGGACTGATCCCTCAATCATGAGTTAAAAGATTTAAATATTAAACTATGCATTCATATAATAGTTTCAGTTTTTAAAACAATCGCCAGCAATCACACAATTTTATATAACCCCTTTTATTGCCTCACTTATTATCTATTTATACTCTTAATCTTAGGCCGAAGTTCAGGGTACGCTCGTTATTTTTACATCATGTTGTGAGTAAAATATAGCCCAACTAATTTTAATTTTGTCTTCAATGAAATAAAAATGAAAAATAAGTTCCTACATGTTTCTCAGTTGAAGACAAACACTATAAGAAATGCAATCAGTGAGACACTGAAATTAGCTCTCAAACTAGAACACAAAAAAATGACTTTCTGTTTTTAGCACTGAACACTAAGAAGAAGACAAATTTTCTTTCAAAAGTTCCTCTGCCAAGTAAATCATGGTGATTCTGGTCTAAAGTGAAAGCAGGCTTGTCGTAGAAAGCATGGGTCAAGCTGAGGAGTATGTCGAGTTTGCCTCACTTGTAATCTATTTATACCCTTAATCTTAGGCCAAAGTTCAGGGTACGCTTATTATTTTTACATCATGTTGAGTAAAATATAGACCAACTAATTTTAATTTTGTCTTCAATGAAATAAAAATGAAAAATAAGTTCCTACATGTTTCTCAGTTGAAGACAAACACTACAAGAAATGCATTCAGTGTGAGACATTGAAATTAGCTCTCAAACTAGAGCACAAAAAAATCACTTTCTGATTTTACCACTGAACACTAAGAAGAAGACAAATTTTCTTCCGAAAGTTCCTCTGCCAAGTAAATCATGGTGATTCTGGTCTAAAGTGAAAGCAGGCTTGTTGTAGAAAGCATGGGCCAAGCTAAGGAGCATGTCAAGTTTTATTGGCCAGGGAAAAAGAAGATACTTGGAACAAGAATCCTCTATGCCGGAAGAAAAGAATCAAAACCCTGAAATGAGAGATGACCCTCAAAATAAGGGAAAAGAAAAAGTGAAAGTATGCTCTAGAATCTCATCTTTCTACCATCAAACGAAAGTGGAGGGAAAAAATGGGATTTCAAGTATTTATTCTAGTCATGCTTTTCTTGCATCATAAGATATAGTTTTGTAAAGTTATTATGGAAAATAATTCGAGATGCATTAGAGCAACTAAATAAAAAGTAACCGGGATTCACATTTTTTTTGGCTTTCCACGAGACATTAGGTTGGACACTATTAGACTAAACCAACCATCGCAATGCAAAGCAATTCTCACGATAATTTTGTAGGAATGCCATTGAAATGATAATCACTAATCATATCAAGCTATAACTTAGCCTAGTTATATGGTTCCAAATGCGCTTAAAAGGAATCGAGATGCGATCTAGACCGTCCATGATACCTAATGATCCGCCTCCAATAGCGGCCGATGATAAACGGACCATAGGTGCCCCTAGCGGTTTTTTTTTTTTCGTAGATTGGATAATGGTGGGCGAAGAACCTCTGGTTTCTCATATGTAACCTGATGTACAAATGAAACAATCCTTGGGATAATTTAGCTTGACCTGCACCGTCTGCCAATTAAGTCTTCTTTCAACTTTCACTTGCCATCAATATTAAAATATATGATGATTCGTTAACTATTTAAAGTAATGCATTCAATGGTCTTATTTTTTCTTTTTACCTGACTTTTCTTCTTTTACATATCATCAGGATTTTAGCGAATTTTAGCCCAGACAACTAAATTTTCTTACCACTTTCTCATAATTCTATGCTATCTTTTGTATTTTTTTTTTTTTTGCCTTCACTGCCAGTACGGAAAACATATCACACATTCATCAACGGGTGGATGACATGTGTACTTGGAAACAGTTGTGTCACCGAATTCATCCACGTCATCCGTCCAATGATAAATGCGTAAAAAGCTCCACATTTGCATTGGACATAATAATAGCCCATTAATTTTTACTTTCAATCTTCAGATAAGAGATTTTTTTTTTTAGTCCCTTAGGAGAAAATGCCAGGCTCAAATTGCATCTCCAAGACAATTAAAATTGCCCGATCTCAGTGTCTAAGTAAAAGAAAGTGTGTACCTGATATCATCACCATGTGCACCTGAGCAAACCGATTCGCCATTCTTGTCATGATAAAAAGAAAATTTAACGGTTGACATTGCCATGCATGATCTCAATATCCTTCGCACCAGTGAAATTATTATCATTCCGACCTAGGCCTCCTAACGGTCCAATTGATTTAATCTGGTAAAGATGAGAGGTTGGCTCTGAAAATGCTCCAATTGCGTCAAGATGGTCCCCACTTCTTCCAGAAAAGCCAATCAGTTTGCCACCAGTTGTAGGCGATGAGAAGTAGGCTCCGTTTTCATCGTGGAATGGTCCAATCATTACTTTGAATGGTTAGCAAGTGAATGATGGTAGGATTGGAATTAGAACTTCTTATGTATCCCAATATCGAAATAGATACTCATCAGAATTATAAAGTTCAATCTGCATTGATTAGTGGACTGCGAGGATATCAAACTCATGAACGAAATTTCTATGAGGAACATGTATGAGGACTCATTGCCTGAATCTCGCCTTGAGCAGTGCCTCCATATCTCTCAAATAGTCCCAGATCTTAATTCTCCTCTTCATATTGAAATGTGATTGACTCGATGAACAGTTTTCTACTCAGTTCGAATACAATTAAGATTTTCCTCACGATAGTGTGGTGGTTGCCATCATCCCAAGATGAACTCCTGAACCAACCATTAACCCCACTGATTTGAAGGGTTGCAGCTTGTTCAAGTAGAACTCAATGCGTGCTTCGATAGAATCAAGAAAATCATTCCTTTCTCCTAGAAAAATCCAAAAAATTTCCCAATTTCCTATGGGAAGGAAAAGTACTTCCCTCCCTTCATCTCGCTCGGTCCCCATTTTTTATTTATTTATTGGAAATGCGAGCGAGTTGATTAGAATGAGACATGTCATGTGGATATTGCCTTCGAAAATAATGCTAGATTCGTGACATTGAATTACAAACTGACCTGATAGAATATTATTGAGTGTGCGAATATATGATTTGTTTACTTGAATCACAGCTTATGGTATGTCAAACCACTTTTTAAATACTAAGCATGCCTCCTTTTTCTTTTAAACTAGTGTGGAGGCATGCGTCACGTATGTGCGGAAGCAGGAATTAAAAAAATAGATAGTCTTTTTTTTTTTTTTTTGAAGTGGAGCGAATGGGTAGTTTTATGGACGTGATTTATTATAATTATGTCCCTGTTTCTCGGCTTTCTACTATTTAATGTAGGGGTGATTTTTTTTTTTTTTAAACTACTCTTATTGTAACTCTTAATTTCAAATTTTTGTCGTATCTCCTTGTAGGACGTGAGAGTCGAAACCCATATGTGAAACTAAGTCGTCCCTATCACAACCTCCCTAAGGAGGTGGAGATTTAAACCCCCCACATTCTCCTTCTCACTTGGGAAGTGAGAAGGGTGGCAAACTCCGGAGGTTAATGTAGGGGTGACTAGGGAAGGTTGAGTAAGCGGAACAAACACTCACTATTGACTTAATTAGTAATAAAGGTACAAAATCAACTTGGATCTGCTCAAAGATTATACAAATGCTTTCATTTCAATAAAACGGGCCAATGAAGGATGAACCCACCAGATCAATGCGACAATGTAGAGTATATAAGAAAATTCAACTTGAATGTTCCTTGTCGGGGAAAATAACCAAAAAGGATCTAATCTTATTGTACGGATGTCAATTCTGTCCTAAACCACCAATTGAGTTCTAAACCTTTTGACGATTTGCTTATATAATCATGTTGGATGCAAATTGCGCAACCCCAAGATCTCCATAACCATAACAAAAACATGCATAATTGAGTAGAAAGATTAACGCACTTGTTTTGGGTCCATTGAACATAAAGCGGAAGCAAAAAAAAAAAAGGATTACCCACATATATCAAGGGGATCCACGCATCAAGTCCTTCTCCTCTATTCCCCTCCGTATCACTGGCTCAATGAGGCGACCCCCCTCACGTGTAGCGTTAGGTAAACGCCCCTTAGGTGAGGATACATGTGAGAATTAGGGTTAGAGGAGAGACTTGAGCACTATTTATAGAGTTTCCAGCCAGTCCCTCTCATTACGGGCCAAGCTCAACTCGGTCCACACTAGCTAGCCCATATTAGACTAATTAAGAAACATTTTATCTCACCTTAGACCAACCCTATTTTACGGTAACCGTAAAAACAGTAAATTACAATATTAATTAATTTAGTCCACAATTAGAAAAACTCTTACATTCTCCCACTTGGACTATATTAATTGAAATCGTATTGTATGTGCGCACATTGGTCCAGAGATAATTCTTAATAGTCAATCTTATCCCATAAAGTCTTAAACACCGAATCATGGCTGTAACTGTATGTATACACACAGAGCCTTCCATAGTCACGAATGTTCTCAACTTTATTGATATGGATTCAATATGGTAGTGTGTCAAATGGATAACATCTCTTAGAGAGAGATCCCATTTGTCAGTCACCATTTTCTTACCTTAGGTGTCACAAAAACTTGTGCCACTAGAGAATACTTTATGGTTCCAATGAACCCACATATGTCTTGTCTTTATGGTTAACCTTTCTTTATGTATCACCAGACATATGCACAAGGTTAATAACCGAATGCCTGGATGCCCCTAGCCTTCACTCAAGGTTTATACAATCCCTTGAGACTTTATCAATATGTATTCAACATAATAACAATGCATTCAAAAATATTTTATTGAATGCAAAAGTTGATACATATCAAACCGTTACAAAGTGTAACAAACACAGATGAAACATTTATTAGAGTAAAGCCAAAATAGCTCCCACTAAACAACAGTATCCGAAGATACTCCTAGACCCATGCTAATGACATGTCACTCAAATACACATGGGCGTAGGCCTTTAGTTAGTGGATCTGCAACCACATCATCTGTGAAAATATGTTATATTATAAGTCACATTTCTGTACCGTTTCTTTATGGTCAAAAATATTTGACCACCATATATTTAGACCCCTTGAGACTTTTGTAGTAAATAAATAATACTACAAATTTGTTATCTCAATACAATCGTATGTGTCTATCCATCAAGTTAAAACGATCAACTCCGTTATGAGGTTCTGGAGCCTAATAGCACAAGTAACAACCTAAAAGAATGTTACTAACACTGCATACATAGTAGAAGATAACATATAACTTTATTTACTGCACTTCCTATTAACATAAATATGTATTTTGTTATTGATATTATATCATCCTAATAGCCAGCAAAGTTTATATCTAAATACCCTACTAATTGCAAGAATTGAACATGTCTGTAAATTAGCATATAATCTCATGTCTTCTTTAAGTACCTTAAAACCTTCTTGACAGCAACCCAGTGATCATGTCCTGGATTTGACCGATATCTGCCTAGAAGTCCCGTCACAAAGACAACATTTAGTCTAGTGCAAATTTGAGCATACATTATACTTTTAAATTCACTGACACAAGGTACACCATTTAATTAGATTTTCTCAATATCTAAATAAGGACAATGTGATAGATTTAGTTCATCACCCTTAACAACATGAGCAATTCCTGGCTTGTAATAATGTATATTGAATATTTCCAATATACAATCAGCAAATGTCCTCCGAGAAAATCTAATATAATATCACAAAAACAATCCTTACCGACCTCAGTACAAAGGATATAAGATGTCTCAAGCTCACAACTTGTAAACAAAATATTATGTACATAAAGTATGAGAAAAAATAAATTTCCTCCCACTAACCTTGCAGTATATTGAATTACTTTGTTCCCAATTGAACAAAATAACAATACTATGAAACTTTAATAATATTTTCTTGAAACTTGCTTAAGACCATGAATTATAACTTTTCAGTCTACACACAAGTTTACTTGAATCTGCTGCAAAATCATCCAGTTGCACAATATAGATTTTGTATCTATTTGGCGTAACTTTATATCAAAATAAATTATTAATGCCACGTTCACTTTGAAAGAATATTTAAAAAAATAATTATTTCTTCACTATAAACAATCCACCTCTCTTTCAGAGTGAAAACTTTAGCTACCAGCTTGGCTTTAAATGTCCTCTATCTTTCTTTGAAATCTTTTAGTTTTGTACGCCAATTTGCAACTAATAAACTTGTGATCTTTGGACAAGTCAGTAAGTTTCCAAACATGTTTCATAGATTGTATATCGCCTTTGATGACATCTAATCACATACTTAATTGAGGATAAAAAACAACATTTATTTATGTCGATAAATCAACCATGTAGTGGATATTGTAATCATGCTCTCACAAATAGACTATATAGTATGATTATATAACTAATCGTCTTTCCCTAACAAATCTCCTTAATAAAGCTGCGACCACTTCATTATGCACTTGAGGGGTTTAAGAAATTTCATTATAAACTATATCAAGAATAGTACCTTGAACCTCAACAAGTTTAGTCTATGGTACAAGAGATTCCATAATTATCTGTATATGTAAAGACAAAAATATAGTAACCTCTATCATACTATTATCTTTAATAGTCTGAGAGCAGTTATCCTCTACAATTACATCAATATTTAGAAATTTTAGAGTATGTGATTCCATAATTCTTGTACATTCTTTAGGGTCATAAAATCAATACCCTTTTGAATAATCTAGGTAAGATACAAAATAATTTCGAGTGAATCTTTTGTCAGGATTTTCAGGCATAGTAATTAAGTTACCACCCCAAAATCTACCAAGTATTTGACAAATGACCCTTTAAGCTATTTCGCATTGTCATACTTGCCAAAATACTCATGGCCACTGTTAAACCTGACAACCTTTTAATCATATACGAGATGTATATGTCATTAAAATTTAAACATAATCTTTACAGATGTGTCCTAATTTCAATATCAGATAAGACATAATATCAAGTAACTAAGGCTTCCATCATTTTATAGCAGTGCAATCCACAGGTAAACCTCTTTTCAAGTGTTCCAGAATGGAACGCTTCATGGACAGTAAGCAAATTCAATTGCTCTTTTCTCAAGCAACAAATTATACGTCCACAACTTAAAATTTGAAGCAGTAAAAATATCAATAATAATGAAATTATTAATTACAGAAAAGGTGACTGAAAACTAAGCAATGTATATAATTAGCATCATGTGAGCACTGTGTAACTTGACATACAAGTACACATCCAGAGAGTTACACGCATAATCATATAATCACCTTTGGGCAGAATACATGACATGCAGTTGTACACTCCCCACATGATAGCGGTTATGAGAATATATTCCAATTCTTCGTGAATTCATCACCTTTGGGCATATGAATCACTAGAACCAGTCACTCCTCTACCATACTATCATGTATCCCTCCATGAACTAATACACAATCACCTCCTTTGGGAGTATGACTACGCATTAGACCAGGAGACATCCCAATCATCATACGAGATCGAAATTTCTCAAACCCAATCAAGCGTGCCACTTTGGTGGTCACTACTTAATTGAATCATTGAAATTCTCTCATATCAGGGATATAAATTCTACTCCTCACATACATCATATACATGTAATTTTAACTTTAGTGATAGGGGCAGCATATCACTAAAATCACATATCATGCTAATTACATTGCTTTATTCATTAATAAAAATTAATCATACATATATATATACAACGAACCTGAAAGACAGATTCCAATGAGATCATTAATCACATTAACACAAGAAACTTCTCATAACAGAGAATAAAACATCTTTTATGCACTTCAATTACATATTACCATAACAACATAAAAAGAATGCTGATCTATAATATCTCTCACAAATTAACATCAATAGTAATACATGGTACACCAAATTGACAAGCTTGACAGTTGATCCATTATCACTCATGAGTTCATAAGGCAAAATTGACTCCAAGGCCAACAACTGATTTATTAATCAATTTTAGGTAACAAATATCATTACTTTAACCAGTGGCCTATAAATTGAGTCAAACCACATAACTAAATATCTAAACTATAACAGTAGATACTATTGCTCTACATAAATATTGTCATACTCCTTAACCATAAAAATATTCAACTTGATAGACATTAACAAGTGACCAGATGAGTTCATGTACAATATGCAGTAACTTAATCGACATGTATTACCCACATACAAAAGATATGTTAATCAGTACAATCAGTTTGGTCACGAGTTCTTAAGATGTCCATCATTCAAAGATTATCAGCGTGTCAAGGAGTATGCTTGAGCAACAAAAGTTTCATAACCTTTACTGTTTCTCATCAGCTCAATACATAGCTCAATTACTATTCCATAATGGTTGTATCTCATTAAGCCAGCTTCAGTTCACAATAAAGTTTGATTTTTATTGATGAATCACACATTTATAATGATTATGTGATAATATACCTATAACCCAACACTTGTATTTCCAAAATCACAGAAAAATACAAGGAACAATATGCAAAAATTCGTTTAAAATACACATATTTAGGGTTTCATATGCAATTTCACATCAATAAAACCATCAAACATATAAAATAAATATACCACAAGATAGGAAATCACCATACGAGTCCAACGCCGCCAACCACGCGCCAAAAGAAGCCCCCACGCGCTCGCACGCACCGCCTGAGTGCGCAGCGCGTGGGGCTCACGCGCAGTGCGCGTTCGACGCCCAGGCGGCGCGTGGCCGCGAGTGGGGGCGTGTGAGGCATCCCCCGGCGATGCGCCGCTGACCCTCTTGCTCGTCTTGTCTCCCCCAATCCAAATTTGTGATTTAATTTAATTTTTATTGAACAAAAAGTCTCGAAAATCTCAAATTAGGGAAAGATTCGTACCAATTAGGGCTAATCCATACAAATTAGGGTAGATTCGTACAAATTATGGTAAATCCGTACAAATTAGGGCAAAACCAATTGTGTTCGAGTTCTAGGGTTATGGTTGCTCTGATACCACATGTTGGACGCAAATTACGCAACCCCAAGATCTCCATAACCAGAACAAGAACATGCATAATTGAGTAGAAAGATTAACGCACCTGTTTTGGGATCCATCGAACGTAAAGCGGAAGCAGAAAAAAAGGATTACCCATATATATCAAGGGGATCCACGCATCAAGTCCTTCTCCTCTATTGCCCTCCGTATCATTGGCTCAATGAGGTGGCCCCCCTCATGTGTAGCGTTAGGTAAACGCCCCTTAGGTGAGGATACATGTGAGAATTAGGGTTAGAGGAGAAACTTGAGCACTATTTATAGAGTTTCCAGCCAGACCCTCTCATTACGGGCCAGGCTCAACTCGGCCCACACTAGCCAGCCCATATTAGACTAATTAAGAAACCTTCTATCTCACCTTAGACCAACCCTATATTACGGTAACAGTAAAAACAATAAAATGCGATATCAATTAATTTAGTCCACAATTAGAAAAACTCTTACAAATCATTCCGGCTAATTTTGACTAACAATCGCTGATATAGATGGTAGCGTCCTATGTCCATGGCCATATTAAAAATGATTCATCATCCAACACCGACATACATAATGAACAACAATAATCAGTATGTTAAGACCGAAACAAGTAGCAAACAAATGCTTCTAGCAGCAACTTATGCACCCAAATTCAGGACTATTTATGAAAGGTTCAATGGTGATTGAAGGAATTGCGTTTTAGTTGGGGGTTTATGCATACCTTATAACTAGCACCTTTTCGATGGTCTGCGTCAAATTTTGGGTCGAATCCGAACCCATCCTTCCTTTTCTTTCCTTTTTATAAAATCTTTTTTTTTTAAATTTTGTTTATGAAAAGAAGATGGGCAGGTTTTTGGCAAAAAAGAGAAATAGTGATGTAGAACAACATGCAAATGCTTTTATGGAGACATTGGAGCGTCATAAGAGCGGCCGGTCCCATAAATCAAAGAGGATCGCATGATATTCAAGATTACAAATGTGTTACAATATTTGATCCAACAGCATATGGAGCATCTAAGGGATGTCTTATCGGCCTTGCAGACGAACCAATTATATATTAATTTGAAGAAATGTAGCTTCATGACTTATCGACTCCACTTCTTGGGGTATATTGTCAGAGCAGAAGGCCTTCAAGTTGATGCAGAAAAGGTAGCTGCCATTTGCGATTGGCCAACTCCCCAGACCGTTGGAGAGGCGTGTAGCTTCCATGGGCTTGTGACATTCACTGACGCTTTATTCGAAATTTCAGTTCTTTTATGGCTCCGGTCACTGAGTGCTTAAAGAAAGGAAAATTTCATTGGGGTGACGAAGCAGAAGCCAGCTTTGCTCTCATTAAGGAAAAACTTTCCACGGCACCAATATTGATGCTCCCTAATTTTGAAAAGGTATTCGAACTAGACTATGATGCTTCTAGTGTAGGAATCGGTGTTGTTCTCTCCCAGGAAGGTAAGCCTATTGCTTATTTTAGCAAGAAACTTAATGATGTTCGCAAGCGATGGTCTACCTATGAGCAGGAGTACTTGTACGAGCTATCAAGCATTGGCAGCCCTATCTTTATTAACATGAGTTTGTCCTTAACACTGACCATCAGGCATTGAAGTATATCAAGAGCCAAAGACATCTAAATTGAATGCATGGACGTTGAGTCTCCTTTTTGGAGCAATTCAATTTTGTGCTTCGACACAAGGCGGGCCACTTGAACAAAGTCGCTGATGCACTTAGCCGTTGTGCTGCAACACTCGTCACCATGCACATTGACGTTGTGGGCTTTGACCACCTTTGTACTCTTTATGCTGATGATGAAGATTTTCAGGAAATTTGGGAGAAATGTTCTGCGACAGGTTCTCACGGCAACATGATTGTTCATGACAAATTTTTATTTTTTGGCAATAGGTTGTGCATTCCTCGAAGCTCTTTGCGGGAACAACTTATTCGAGAGCTACATGGTGGTTCCCTTGGAGAACATTGTGGGTGAGATAAAACTGTTGCCTTAGTTGAGGAGCGGTATTATTGGCCTCAATTGAAACGGGACGTTGGACGATTTGTGAAAAAGTGCTACATTTGTTAGACTGCGAGAGGCCATTCTCAGAACACTGGACTTTACACCCCTCTACCTATTCCTTCTAGACCTTGGATAGATATTTCAATGGATTTCGTGTTGGGGCTTCCCCGAACCCAACGAGGTATGGATTTTGTTTTTGTGGTAGTGGACAGGTTTACAAAGATTGCACGCTTTATCCCTTGCAAGAAGACTTCTGATGCTTCCCATGTAGCGAGTTTATTTTTTTGAGAAGTCGTTCATTTGCATGGTGTTTTGAAAACGATCACCTCCGATTGTGACACCAAATTTCTGAGTCATTTTTGGATGACCCTATGGCGTTTATTTGGGACGGATTTGCAGTATAGTAGCTCCTTTCATCCTCAGATTGATGTCAAACTGAAGTTGTCAATCGTACTATGGTGGATATTATTCGGTGTCTTTGTAGTGACATGCCAAAGCAATGGGACCGGTATCTTGCTCTTGCTGAGTTCGCTTTTAACAATACTATCAACTGTTCCACAGGCAAGTCTCCATTTAAGGTCATCTATGGGCGAACGCCACAACATACACTAGATCCCGTGCCTTTGCCCAAAGTCCCAGGACATAATGTTGCAGCTGAAAACTTAGCAACAAAATTACAAGAAATATAAGAGGGTGTGAAGCAATAGCTAGAAGCTTCCACTATTGTTTACAAAGTTGCTGTAGATAAACATCGTCGCCTCAAGGTATTTGCTGAGGGTGACGAAGTGATGGTCTACCTCCACAAGGAACGCTTTCCTGTTGGTACATATAACAAGTTGAAGCACAAGAAAGTTGGTCTCTGTCAAATCTTGAAGAAAATCAATGACAATGCCTATGTTGTTGATCTTCCTGGTGACCTCAACATCTCCCCGACATTCAATGTAGCGGATCTATTTGAGTATCATCCTCCAGATACTCCTCTTTATCCTAATCATAACTCGGGGTCGAGTTCTTCTTAAATGGAGGAGACTGATGTAGAACAACATGCAAATGCCTTTATAGAAACATTGAAGCGTCATAAGAGCGGGCGGTCCCACAAATCAAAGAGGATCGCATGATCTTCAAGATTACAAATGGGTTACAATATTTGATTCACGCATTTCTCTTAATTTGTTATTAGATTTCAGATATTCTGGTTTATCAATATCTTTTCCTTAATTTGTTATTAGATTTTAGATTTTCTGGTTTATCAATATCTTTTCAATTTTGTTATTAGATTTCAGTTATTTGGTTATTTTCTAGATAGCGACCTCCTTATAAATAGACGCCTAAGATATTGTAATCCGCACTTCTTTATTCAAAATAAACACTATCTTTTGGAATTCCTTTCCAAGCGTTACTTCCTTTGCATCGTCAAATAGAAGAAGAGCAAATTTTTAAATATGCTTGTGGTTCAAAAGTCATTTTCTGACAGTGCGAAAAGGAAATTACCCATTTGGTTCACATCTGGCCCAAGAATTCTTTTGCACGACAATTGAAATTGGCACCCACAGCTTGCAAAATTGAATAAGATAAGAATGGAATAACTATTCTACGAAAATAGAATAGGACACATGAATAAGAATGAAATATCTACCAAGGTTGGTTTGCAAAATCTACATCTATTTGAAAATATAATAAAGCTTTGGAGAGGGGGGGGGGGGGTTTAATCTAATATGGTTCCAAACAAGCTCCGATAGAATTAAGAAATGATCCTGTTGATGATGCTAGTAAGAACACCTCTAGAGGGGGTGAATAGGTGTTTAAAAGAAATCTTAACAAATAAATGTGGAATAAAGTAAGTTGCGAGCAAAGTCTAAATAAGGATCATAGTTTGATAAATAAATCACTAGACTTATGGTAGATGTTCAGAACTGTTATGTGATAGAACAAACTTATGAAATAACATGTAAGTGTACAACAGACTTAAATAAGGAGAGTTAACAAAAGAGAAGATTGCACATGAAATTTATAGTGGTTCGGCTTAGATTAAGCTTATGTCCATTCTCCTATGCTAATAGCCTACTGGCTAGATTCTATTATATGATCAATAAGATATTACAACTTTGAGTGCAAATACTCAGTGATAGAACAATAAGGCGAAACATGTTTTTACCTGTAAAAACATAATGAAGGTTCAAGATATAGGATGCCAAAAGAAGTGCCCTTAGTCTTTTATGAAAAGATACTTGCTACATGGAGCCGAGAACAACTGTGAAGAGCAACGTGTAAACCTAAACGACGTCCAGACACGCAACAGACTCTAAAGACAAAAGAGAGAGACGGAAAGATTGAGGTATGGACTAACCTGCCAGCTAGATGAGGTTTTTCTACCATGATGAGAGCACTGGACTAAGGAACCATTGTTATCGTATATAATCCCCATGCCGCAGGCTCCGTGGCCGGCGAAATGAATATTAATCTCCCTCACATCAGTATGCACTCCGTCGTCCCATGGAGTGCCACCAGAGGCTCCAAAGGGTCCAGTGGTTTTAAAAGGATACATGTGTGATATGGGCTCCGCATACACTCCTATGGAATTGAGAGTATCCCTGCATCTTCCATAAAAGCCAATGATTTTGCTTCGGGTCTGTGGATACCAAAAGTACTCCCCCTTCTCTTCGCCAAAGGGACCGTGTGTTCTTGTATTGCTATGAAATGTAAGCGATTGAACAATAGCGTTTTCAATGTCGTTGTGACCATCCTCCCGCATGTATCCAGAGACTGATGTTAAGTACTCCCACGGATAATCCAATCTAGCCTGTGCAATCTCGAAAGTATCTCTTAAAACTGGATGAGTGGAGGAAATAAGACCCATTTGTAAAGTTTAAATTGTGACCACGCACTAGAAACATTGTCTCAAAGGATTAGATATTAGTAAGTAAACAACAACCAATCAAAGAGCGTAAAAAGAAATACTAACCCTGGTGACCTTGGCCTTGTCTTCTCTAGTGTAGCCACCGTGCATAACTGAGCAAATTTGTTCACCGCTCTTGTCGTACACAAACATAACGTAACGGAGAAAATTGTCATACATTACTTCAATTTCCCTTACACCGGTGAATTTCCCATCGTCCCAAGCATGTCCCCCGAGGCCTCCAAATGGCCCAATTGATTTAATTGGGTAGAGATATGAGATCGGTTCAAAATATGCTCCAATTGCTTCAAGATGTACTATACTCCTCCCATAAAATCCAACAATTTTGCCACCCGTTGCAGGAGATGAGAAGTGTGTTGCCCCATTTTCATCACCAATAGGTCCGATCATTTTTTTGTTAGTTTGAAACGTGAGTGACTTAATAATAGACATATTTTGATCTACTCATCTGGATCATGTATTTTGATCTACAATAATAGACGTAACCATCATATTCATGATTTAGTCTCGAAAGAGTCTCCTACTTACAAAGGCTATAACAGTTTCTTATGGATTTTACAAAGCATATGTACATATGGGAACATACCGTATGGATCTCGACGTTCTGTACTATGTGGAAGTAGTTAATATCAAAGCCACTATGCGTCCCTGATTGCTACAATTCTTTACTCTCCTCTTCACACTGAAACGTGATTGATCGGATCCATGGCCCTATACCTGCTTGAAATTCAACAACGATTTTCCTTACATTGGTATGCTTATTGCCATCATCCCAAAAAGATGCATCCGAACTCCCAAATAACCCCACAGACTTAAAGGGATAGAGCTTGTTGGAGTGCAACTCTACATGTGCTTCGATAGATTCAAGAAAATCACCACTTGTCCCGGAAAAGCTAATAACTTTCCCATCTTCCAGTGGTAAGGAGAAGTACTCGTCTTCCTCTCTACCAATGGGTCCTAATATTCTTCTAGTGGTTTGAAATGTGAGTGAGTTGATTAGAGTGCCACTATCCTTTGCATTTTTGAGATATTCGGCTAAAGAAGTTATGTACTCTCCATTTCTCAATTTAACCTGCAAATAGGCCACAAAGCCATATTTGACATGAGTGACTATGTGTTGCATGGGTCGCTGAGCAAAATAAATTAGTAGATTCTTTTGAGCAAAATAAATTAGTAGATTCTTTTGGAATACAATTCTAATCCATACAATAAGTTATATATGCCATGATTGATGTAAATTATGTTTCTAATAAATTTGGTAGTAAACTTCATTTTGCAAATCAAAAGTTAAATTACTTTTTGTTTGTGGCTTGGTTTATCTTTGGCTAATTTTAATAAAGTGAAGTCATTAATTTTTTCCATTTGGTTTTCTAACGATCATGTCTTGGGAAATTATCAAAAAAGTTCTAAACTTATTACAATTGTGACAATTTAATTCTAAACTTTTTTTTGGCCAATTCAGTCTTATTGTGCCAATTTAATCTATCCGACCAATTTTGACTGGCCTCACTATTGGTAAAAAAAGAAGAAGTTTAAGAATGAATTGTCACAATTGCAATAAGTTTATGTGACATCTCAGAGCGTCATGTACTAAGCGTAAGCGGAATTATAATTATTATTATCTTCTTGTCTAGCTTGTAATCTCCTTTAGATAACCCATAGTGTTTACCATTGAAGGTTAGCATGTATAACATGGATCATTTAAAATCTCAAGTGTATATTATGAGGTTATCCTGCAATCACTCTATCTTCAATTCAAGTATTGACCAAACATTCATACACATAAACAAGGACACAAGAAGTTGCATTTCTACTTATCATCATCGGGGCCTACAAAATTATCGACCTGGACTCATTCCATGTTCTTCGCCTATATATTTACATCATATACAAAACAGAAGTAAGGCACAACAAGAGCCAGGGATATGGGTGAGGTTATCTACTCCACGAGTTCCCACACAAGCCCACGTCTAACGAAAAAAAACAAAAGTTAGTCAGCTTCTACAAGATCAAAGGCGTCTAGGTGCCGTCCATCCTCGCTCCAGGCCCTCCTGCTCCAAAGGGTAAAGGTCTGAACATCTCTCCTTCATGGTTGATAAACCATGCAACGAACATCATCGGTAATAACTCAGCTCTACCGTCGTCCAACCATAAAGTCGCCTCATACCTGGAGAAAACCATGTCAATGTCGGGATCATATTCATCATGAAAAGAAACATCAAGACGCACTACCGCCACGTATCGAGCTACTGACAGTACATCCATGCTATCAATATGAAAATGTAAGGTATGAGCAAACAACCTTGCCCAGTAAAGAATGATAAAACTCTAACTTAAACAATCCATAGCCATCAAAGTTACAAGTGAATCATCAAACAATTTAGGATGCTAAAAGAATATATCACAAGCATAAACAATACTATTACTTCATGTAAGAAATCACCTTATATGCATCCATTTCCATACTTACCCTTCACAAACTCAATCTCACATCAAAATATAATGCAACAATAATAGATGAACTCACTCTCCAAATAATTATATTTAGTGTGCATAAAATCCACCCTCGAATCAGTCACAACCGGGACTCTACCGGCCTGATTGAGTCACTTCCGGAAAGTACATTATCTGGACTTCCACAATACCTCTAATTGTGGGCATCTCACTCTGAGGCATCCCGGCATCACACAACCGAGGTCCTCCCAAGACCACACAGCAAGGGGCATCTCAGTATCACACAACTGAGGCATCCTTGATCACACACAAGGGCATCTCACTCCGAGGCATCTTAGTATCTCTCTACCGAGGCATCCAAGACCACGTAGCAAGGGCATCCCAAACTTCCGGGGGCATCACCGGTATCTCTCTACCGATGGGTTCATTCATCTTAAGCACACGTTTCACACCACCACACCTTTGATTAATGCATTTATCGTATGCAAAAGAAAAGACTCTAAAGTATCTATCTAACTCTCATGAACCTAGCACACATGCGTGTCCAAATTATAAGATAAAATCCATTACGTCATGTCCCATTCCATGGCGAACAGATATTTATCCCATAATCAAGCACTATGCACCACACTCATTGCACACACATGATTCTATATGCACTTATATCTCAAATGATATATGAGACTTACTCTTATATGAATAACTTCTATTATGAGGTTCATTAGACTCTACGTACATCACGAAGACTAATATAAAAGACACAACCTCTAATATATGTTCTCGGGTACAAACAGTATACTAGCTAAATGAACAGTTTCGGTTTCGGACACAGAAAGTATATTAATTGTTGTCGAAATATTACCAAATTTTAGTATGTTATATTTAAGACATAGACTAACAATTCCCATGAAGAAACTTAAGTCAACTTAAGTCTGATTCTCACTGTATTAAGAGCAACAATCGCCATAATCTTTACTAGTACCCTGTACCGACGTTCAGATTTCGTATTTACAAAGAAAATTGTTTCACTAACCAAATATTATCGATTTAATCTCAAATTTTGACACGTAATTCATTAAGATGTTTTCTACAATTTTAATTAAGGATTCGAAGTCCAAATCTAACTAGGTAAATACAGAAAATTCGTGTAATCAGTAAAGGTCATACCGTTTCTCACAAAACAGTTTACTGGTTTTACTAAGTTCACTGCTATCTCTACGTTTTTATAGTCATATGGTTATAGCTACATGTATAACTTGATCTTATAGATGTTCTATCATGTAGAATAGTTTCTTTCTTATTTCTATTGACATACATAAAGAAAACTAAACACAAACAGAAGACTCCATAACTGTTTTCACTTAGAACAGAATAGATACACAAATTTTCTCACTTCTAACTCAACGAAACAACTTGTCTATCCACAAATCTCTTCTCAAATACTCCAATGTTTACTCACAGTAACTCAAAGCAACTTCAGCATATCTTTCTCTAACAAATGATCAATTCCACCGCTTGGCTCGAAGTATAAACGCATCCGTGAGTTCACTCATCACAGCATGCACCATATCCATCCACTCGGCATCCATTTCATCACTTCGCTCAACAAAACAGCATACTCACACAAGGATTTCGAAACATGCAGTCCTCAAAAACAACATGCAATGGCTTCTAACTCTAATCTAACACTTACTCAGCTTAGATTAACCACAAAACAACAACTACAGACTATATCCATCACTGTTTGGTTAGATCCTCAAGCTCCCTTGATGAAACAATGGATAACTTTCAATTTAGAGTTAGATCTTTTCTTACCTTGTTTCAGCTACTAAACAACACAGAGATGCTTCAAGATCAACACTCAAAATCAGCATGCAAGAAGAAGAAGGTTGCTGGTTTGCTTCTGGTTTTTCGCTGCTCAGCCGAGAGAAAAAGAAAGAAGAAAATGAAGATGGGGGTTGCTCGGTTTTATATGGAGAGAGAGAGTGTACGAAGCTTATGGATTGAGAAAAACTGTGGGTGTTGATGAGAGAATCGAGAGAGAGAAAAGATGTCGTGGCTTTCATGCATGAAGATTTTCGCCATCTGTCGATCGTCGCTAATTAACAGTTAATCGATATCATTCGTTAGTTCATTAGCTTATAATATTTTCATCTAATTGCCTTTTGTTTCTACTTAATCCCAATTATACAAAGTCATAACATATATATAACATATTGACTAGTCAATGTTAATCTATAAAGAATTCATCACAAAAATGCTAAAGTTATAAGTAATTTTCTAATCAAATCACCTTAACTATAATATAATAATCTTAACTGAAAATAAAATCACTCGGGCCTAATTATCCATTCCTGGCCCAACAGGCTCAATCTACAACGATCCGGCCCACTAAACTTATAAATCTAATAATTCCGAACCTTGGCCCGCTTCAAGTCAATTCTAAGCCCAGCTTTCCCATTCGAATCTACAAGCCTGGTTCTAAAGAAATTATGTGGCCCACTTACTCTCAAGCCCACACGTTCCTCAAAGTCCACTGGGTTTACTTTCCGGCCCGTTCTAGGTAAATCTAAGTTTCTAATGATCTAATTTTGCTAATGACGGTTGATGAAATTTGGGATGTCACAATTTATGACATTTTTTTGATAATTCTCTCGATCTCATTAATCCTCAGGTACTTTGGTTTGAACTTTTCATGTGCATTTATGAAGCAAATGTTAAGAATCTCAAGGTTCATAATGCCGTAATCAGACTAATGTTATGATGAGCTCGATGAATACACTTACATCAATCAAGCAGGAACCGAAAAGGAGAAAAGGGAAGAGTCTAAATACAACCTTGTAAGTCCTATGCCCGCCATTTCCACCATAAATAGTTTCCGGTTCGCAGCTGGTGGCGTCGTCGACCTTAAAAGCAATGGACTCGATGAAGTCTGCGCAATGAACAACAATCCCCTTTATATCAACGAAATTCCAGGATTTTTGGCCTTTGCCTCCAAAAGGCCCGAAAACTTTAACAGGATATGTATGAGGAATCGGCTCATAAAAAGCTCCGACGGACTCGAGATGAGGGCCATCGCAACTCCCATGAAACCCAACAATTTTGCCACCGGTGTATGGAAATGAAAAATGCCTCCCCTTATTGGCTGTTCCGATCGGTCCATGATCCCTTCTGCTAGTATGGATTGTCAGTGACTGAAGAATGGTGAGTCCGAAACTTCTTCAGTATAGCCCGAGATGGATGTCAAGTACTCAACTGGATGTTCGAGCTTAATCTGAGAAAGAAAAAGGATAAAAATTAAAGACTTCTAAAACAGTATCTACTTTCACAATGAAGAGATAGAGTTACCAGGAAAAAAATAAAATAAAGTATCGAGGATATCAACAAAATCACATATACCGTTGGTGACGTTCATATCAAAGCTCACCGTATATGTTTTGCCTCCACTTGTGCCATGTGTGAACGGACCAACTGGACGCCCGCATTCATCATATAAGATAGAGATAGACTTAACTGCCGAATCGAAGCCTACGACGATTTGCCTCACATCTGTGTGTTTTCCGTCGTCCCAAATGTCCATACCACTATCACCACCAAATGGTCTCACGACATCATATGGATACACATGAGAAATTGGCCCAAAATGGGATCCGATTGAGTGGAGATGGCTGCTACATTTTCCATGAAACCCGATAATCTGTCCACCAGAATGTGAGAGATCAAAAGGCCGTCCTCTTTCTGAACCAAATGGTCCGTACGTCTTCTTGTTGCTGTGGATCTTGAGAGACCGAACAACATCACGACCTCCATCATCATCGATATGGCCTGATACAGAAATCAGGTATTCCCTTGGATGATCCAATATCACCAGCTGCAATAGGTGCAAAAGATTTCATGAGTGTTACCAGCAACGCATCCATCTAACACCTAGTATATATTGACTTTGAGCTTTTCGTATGAATATAAATTACTTTACCGGGAAAGATAAATTACTTAGCCGAATTCGGTTTAAGTACATATCCCTAATTTAAAAGGAACAAAGGAAAATTTTTGAGCTTTCATCCTTCAGCAAAGCTGCCTCATGCCCATTTTGCCGCAAATGAAAGTCAAGATAATAAAGTCTCATAAACAAATCAAAAGGAGACAAAGTAAATGTTGTGCAGAAGAACACCCTAACTAGATGAGAAAGAAAAACAAGAATAATCAAGAACACGGAGATTTACGTGGTTCAGCGAAAGATTTGCCTACGTCCACGGGAGAGAGAGAGAGACGATTTCTTATTTGAGCGTATGTCAAGAGTACAAGGTACAATGCTGAAATAAATAGATCTTTAGATCCCCCCTTTCCTAAACCTAGTAGGAAAGGAATTTCACCATAAAGATACTATCAAATTTAAAACCCAAATCTAGGAAATATATTAGGAAACAAATAGCTTGCAATCTTCAAGTCTTCCTAGATTTCCCAATTGAATTTGTAGAATTTAAGACAATATCAGCAAATCTCCACCTTTGGCTTGAATAAACCACAAGCCTTCACTTGAACCAAGAAAACGAACATATCTCTCACTCCACCGTACCTTCGCAAAGGTACGACCGCACCTGAATCGGTGCGGCCTCCATCAACTTCAATGATGAGTGAGAGAAATCAAGTCCCTGCAGGACTTGAACTTCTCTGTAGTAACCATCTTTGTGAGCATATCTGCGGGATTATCTTTAGTATGGATTTTCTTCAAAGCAATGCTACCATTCTCCACAAATTCTCGACTCCACAAATTCTCGAATTTTGTGGTACCGAATTTCAATGTGTTTCGTTCTAGAATGGAACACTTGATTATTCGCGAGACATATTGTGCTCTGGCTATCGCAATATAATGTAGCACTTTCTTGCTTTATACTCAACTCTGTGACTAAACCAGTCAACCATATTCCCTCCTTCGCAGCCTCAGTTACTGCCATATACTCAGCTTCGGTTGTAGACAATGTTACAGTAGCTTGAAGCATTGCCTTCCACGAAATAGCTCCACCACCAAGAGTAAAGACATATCCTGTGGCATCCCAAAATTCAAAGCCAAGCCATAAGGTGTGTTAAAGTCTTTAATTAGGTGATAAAATTTCCATGGCTTATGCTTTAGCCATTAGTCTTTTAATTGGATGATTTGTGCATATGATTGTGAAAATTTAAATTTGATAGATTAATAATCTATGCTTGGCCATGTGATTTATAAATTAAATTTCAATAAATAAGATGCCCCAAGACTTTGGCCAAGATGAAAATTGAAATTTAAAAAAAATATTTATAAAAGAATTTAAAAAAAAAAAAGAGAGGGAAAAGTCAATTTTTAGGTTGAGCCTTAGGCCCATTGGCCTAAGCTTAGTGGGCCGAATGGCCAGCCCAATTAGGCCCACTAAAGGGGGCTGTCGACCAGCCAAGGGGAGGCCCAAGAGTGGCCGGATGGCCCAAGCCCAAGCCCAAAAAGCCCAAGCCCAAATTCAAAAATCCAATAGGACAAGTGGCACTAGACTCTCATGCATTGGCTTAGGGAAGAAGGCCATGCATTGGCTGGTTTGTAGGCAAGTAATCATGAGGATTTGGGGGTATAAGAGGGAAGAGAGAGAGAGGGTGGCCGGATTTCTTATTTGGCCGAGAGAGAGGGTGAGAGAGAGAGAGAGATTTCGAGAAAGAGAGGAAGTGGCCGAGAGAGAGAGGAGGAGGAACCGCCATCCGTCCGCCGTGTGCCGCCGTGTTCACCGCCGTACGCCGTCGACCGAGTGGTCTAGAGGCAAGTTGGGAATCCACTTCCTACTCTTGCACCAATGTTCTTGCATGTAGGGTCGAAACCTAGGTTGTTTGGAGGCATGGGAGTGAAGCTATGTGTTTTGTTCTTGGTTGCATGCTATTTTCGTATAAAACCGTCCGAGTCAGAAACTTGTGAGAGTTTTCATGCATGTTTAGAGTCTGATTTTGGCTTCTATTTCTTCATGAAAGTTGTAGCTAACATCTTTTACTACAACATACTAAAATATCGTGGAAAATGATGGATATTTGAGGGGTCGAACTCTCATACTACGGAGATGCTAGATCTGGGATGTTTTCGCTTGAATCTGTATGAGTCAGAATGTTGTGTGAGCTTGCATGCATGTTTAGAGTTAGATTTTGACTTATATTTCTTCATAAAAGTTGTAGCTAACATCCTGTACTACAACATACTAAACTTTCGTGGAAAATGATGGAGATTTGAGGGGTTAAAGTCTTATACTACGGAGACCTCAGATCTGGAGAGTTTTTACTGACCTCTTGCAGGATTCGTGGTTGCATGTTGGTTTGTGTTGAAAATATCACTTCTATTTCTGCATGAAAGTTGTAGGAGACATCTTAAACTACAACATAATCAAATTTGAAGTGAAATGAACAAGTATAGCCTAGTAAATCGACTAGATCTTGAAGGAGATGATTCTGGTGATGTATTTCGAGATACCCGAGAATTCAAGGACATAGATGATGACAATAATCTGGTTATTTGACTTAGATATCTTCATCAAACTTGTAGAGGATATCTTGATGTATAACATATCCAAATATCAGAGAAAACAAAAGAGAATAGGTAGGTGAAATCTCAATATTTCGGTGATATGTGCACTGGACGATGCGGTAATGGGTCCAGAAGCTTCGTGAGGTTGTATAAAATAATATAAAAGAAATATGACTTGGAGTTATTCATGAAAGTTGTGCGAAAATGTCTTGGCTATCACTCTGTAAAATTTCGTAATTTTTGGAGACCGGATGGATATTTTAATCGAATTTCTTCGGAAACTGTGCATTCTGGTTTTATCCGAATATTATGTGCTGTTTTGTGGAAATTGTGAAATTGTGTGAAATTCAATTTGGCCAAAATTGTCATCCTATTGGTTTGTTTAATGATTGCTTGAATTTTTATAATTTTGGGAATTTGTGGATATTAAATTTAATATTTATGGAAATGACAAAAGTTGGAATTTAAATAAATAAATAAATAAAAGAAAAATAAAATAAAATAGATAATTTTATTGGCCATAAATTCCATTAATTTTATAAATAATTATACCATGTTGCATTGTATGATGAGGTCTTGATGTATGCATGACATTGAATTGAGATGCATGTGTGAATTCCATGCCAAGTATGACTTGTTTAATGTCTCGTCATATGCCATGCTAAATTAAGACCGAAATTGGTGAACATGAATAATGTTAAATGAGGAGATTGTTGTGGTGGATGATGATGCTCGGTGGCCTAGTGGCGTAATTCCGGAGATTTCTCGGGAGTGTCGGGATGCCCGGTGGTATACGGTACGTAATTCCAGGGAGGCCTGGTGGTATGTCGGTACATAATTCCGGAAGCCTTGTCGGAGGTCTTTGCCCGAAAGGAATGCCTCGCGATGCTAGGATTGGGGTGCGGGATGCCCGGCCAGGGAGTGTAAATGCCGGAAGCCCTGTCGGAGGTTTCTGCCCGAAGGGAATGCCTCGTGATGCCAGTTGGGATACGAGATGCCCGGAATGTGGGGGGCGGATGCCCGGTGGCCTGGGAGGCTGAATGCCGGAAGCCTTGGAGGTCTTTGCCCGAGGGGATGATGAAATTGATGATTTGAGGAATGGGTGATGTGGTGATCAAAATTGAAAGCTAAAAGTGGAAATTGAACCCACGGCATGATATGCATAATGATATGCATGATGATGATGATGATGATATGTGATATGGAATAATGATGATCACCCATGGCATGATATGCATGATGATGATGATGATGATATGTGATATGGAATAATGATGATCACCCATGGCATGATATGCATGATGATATGCATGATGATGATGATGATGATGATGATGATGATGATGATGATGATGATGGTGATGATGATATGTGATATGGAATAATGATGATCACCCATGGCATGATATGCATGATGATATGCATGATGATACGCGTGATGATATGCATGATGATATGTGATATGGAATAATGATGATCACCCATGGCATGATATGCATGATGATATGCATGATGATATGCATGATGATGATGATGATGATATATGATATGGCATAATGATATGCGTGATGATATGCATGACGATGATGATGATGATGATATATGATATGGTATGATGACATGTGAAATGTGATGGTGCCATGATGATGATGACATGTATATGATTATGAGATTGATGCATGATAGTATGTGCATGGCTTCAAGGTAAGTAATGCCTGCAATGCATGTATGACTTGTATGATGCATTGAGTGATTATTGGATTCCTTTACTCGCTGAGTGGTTGTACTCACCCCTTTTGGGGAATAACATTTCAGATTAGTAGATGGTTTGAGCAGTTGGATACGACCGCGAGGAGAAGGATAGCAAAAGAGGGAACCTTTAGACGCTGACACTGGTTGATGGACCTTAAGCATACGATTGTGGGAGGAGATGTCGGTCATCTTTTGAAGTGTAGCCGAGTATAGAAAACTACGGCATTTTGATGTACCGACTAAAGATGTCCATCTACTCTATGTAAATAAACATGTTCGGTTTTAACTTATATAAGATGTTTAGTAGGTGTGCATCGTTTTCTGAATATAGGGAAGGGAGTTTGTTGGATGTGCTTCCGTATATGAATTGCGCAAGGGACCTATAAAAAAGAAGAAGTGTAAACCCTCTATATTGTATGGACCCGCTGCAATTGAAATGGTATCATAGTGATATGTTAATAAGGAAAGTGAATGGTAAGCGAACTGTGGCGACCCTAATTGGATCGGGGGCCGTCGAGGGGTGTCACAGCGTTTATTGGTATCAGAGCTATGGTCTATTTGGAGTGATAAGGAGCCTCAGATGGAAATAAGGATAGAAAGATGCACACCATAGGATATAAAACAGAATAATTGAATAACGGGTGATGAGTATTCATTCGCAGATCCCTAGTAGTTTATCTTGAGTTGTCTTTAGGTACCGGTAACATGCATATGTTACTTATGTAGTAGTAGTAGTTGCTTTGACTAGGAGACAGTGAGTCTCAGATTATTCCTGAGGTAATGCTTGGAAACTGCAGGAAAATCATGGTACGAGCTGGAAGTGCTCATCCATCGAGGGCTGAAGCCTCTGCTGCAAGGGCTGAACCCCGAATGGAAGACATCCTGCAGGCATTGGCCAATATTGGAAATCTGATGGATAGACAAGCGCAGCAACAACCCGGAGTGGAACGTCGCCCTCAGGGACTAGTGGAACAATTTCTGAAGTTGAAACCACTTAAGTTTAGTGGAATGGGAAGTCCTGAGGAGGCGGAACAATGGACTGATGGAATGGAACGAATTTTCCGGTTGTTGGACTGCAATGATGCTGAGAAAATAGTTTTGGGAGAGTATCAGCTAGAGGGTAATGCAAAGTTTTGGTGGAGAGCTTCGAGGGATACAATCTTTCCACCAGGTACTGAGATAAACTGGGATGAGTTTGTTAGGGCTTTCAATAGGAAGCATTTCTCTGATTGTGTCAAGGATAGGAAGATCACTGAATTTGTTCAATTAGAACAAAGGGAACTGACAGTAGACCAGTATGAGGCAAAATTTTCTGAATTGTCTAGGTATGCTCCTAGGTTGGTTGAGGATCGAGAGGAAAAGGCTAAAAGATTTTTGAAAGGATTAAGGACTGATATTAGAAAACAACTGGTACCTTTGAATATAAGGGATTATAATGAGATTTATGAGAGGGCACAATTGGTGGAGCAAGAGTTAGTGAGAGAGCAATGAGAACCTAAGAGGCAGATGACCTTTAATGATGTGAGAAGGGGTAAGAGACCCTATCCTGGTCAAGATCTGACCTGGGAATCTAAGAAAAAGAGTAACTTTAGAAATTTTAAAAGAGCTTGGAGTGGCCTAACTTTTGGGAAGGCACCCTATCAGCCTGATATTTGTTGAAAGTGTGATGGGAGGCATGGGCTAGGATCTTGTAATAGCCAACTGAGATGTAATGGATGTGAGCAAATAGGACACTTTAAGAAAGATTGTCCACAAAAGAGGTTGCAGCCGAATGTTAGCTCAGTGCAACAAGGACAACAAAGTACCATTGAACCAAACCTACCAAGGAATCCACAGAGGCCACCACCACAAGGAAGGGCATATGTGGTCACCCAAGAGGAAGCAGGAGCTTCCAAAAGTGTCATCTCAAGTATGATTTCAATAGAGGGATAAGAAGGCATATGCGTTATTTGATATAAGTGACACGCATTCATTTATGTCCAAAAAATATAGATGATTGTGAGGATTAGGAACAAATCTCTAGATATGCCTCTTCGTGTTTCTACATCGCTGAAAGATATGTTGTTATCTATGATGGCATGTGAGATGAGTGAGATAACCCTAGGGGAATGAGATCTGGAAATGGACTTGATAGTGATAGTTATGTATGACTTTGATGTCATCGTAGGAATGGACTAGCTTCATAAGCAATGGACTAGGATGAATGATCTCCCGAGATAGTACTTGCCCGTGTGCTAAGGATAAAATTGTGAGGCTAAGAATGGGATAAGCCAAAGCGGATGATATCTCTGTAAGTTAATCCCTATTGAAACGAGACCCTTCAGTAGATGTGTAGTTTGGGTTCGAACCAAGCGAAAGCTGGTGTACCTGTAACGTCCCGGTTTGATGAAAGCAGGGAGTGGACGCCGAGGTCAGAGGACCTGAACAAGGAGCGGCTCCTGGCAGGCTTCTAGAATGGCTAAAGGGGGCAGGAATGAACCGAACTATGAATTGAACTAGGAGGGCAGTGTTTCTGGGATAATTTTATTAGAGTGGCGTAGCGGAAGCATGGTTAAACTTGTAGAACTCTTGTTGTGAAAGGGAAGGATGGGTCGATGCATCTGTGCATTAATAATAGGCAATTGAATCATGTAAATTTCAAGAATAAGTATCCCTTACCTAGAATTGATGACCTATTTGACCAATTGCATGGAAGTTCGGTCTTTTCTAAAATTAACTTGAGATCAAGATATCAGTTAAGGATTAAGAAAGAAGACATTCTTAAGACCGTGTTTAGGACTCGCTATGGACACTATGAGTTCCTAATGAATAGGATATTTAAGCTTTATTTGGATCAAATTGTGATTGTCTTCATTTGATGATATCCTGATATATTCTAAAGGGCCTGAAGAACATGCGTAGCATCTAAGCGTAGTGTTGCAAGCAAGGCTTAAGAAGTGGATTATGAAGAGAGAGTTATGAATTTGAGGATTAAGTTATGATCATTTGAGCTAAGTAGTGACTTCCTATTTGAGGATTTCATTGGAAGTCTTGATGCATTACATGGAGGCATTTAGTGTGTATAGATTGATCTTGGAAGTCATGAGTTTGAGTGGTCATATGAGACATGAAATTATTTGAGGTTTATATATTGGAATAATATTTTTAATCGATGATGGTCAACTTTTAATTTTAGGTGATGATCTCAGTTTGAAAAGGTTTGGTGGAATTAGTGAATATGATCATTTGTGGTTATAGTCTTTCCAAGATGAGATGGTGGAAGTTCAAATTGGATTTGATGAGTGATTAGTCTAAGTGATGATTCTTTAGGATGAGATATGAGATATATTCGGTGGAAACTAGACAAGTTTTCTTTTGGTGGATTGTCGATCTTTGAATTAAATAAGTCTTGGTGGACTATAGATATTTGAATCGAAGGAATGATGCTGTATTTTAGGCTTGAATCTATGTTGCGGTGGATGCATAGTGAATGTCTTTGCTAGACTGAACCAAATGAGTTATTGGTGGTGTTGATTTTGATGGTTCTAGGCTTGAATTGGTGGTGACAAAGGTATAGGAATAATTTGGCTAAATGGTGCGTTCGATTGAGTCGAGAAGGTGGAATTCTTTAAATTTGAATCTCATTGATAGTTGCACTTAGGATAGAGCTTAAAATAGATGTTTTCACAAAAGGAATTGAATATGAGATAGAGGAGGTGGATGGAATTATTAAAAGATTTTGATTGTGAACTGTTTTAGAAAATCTCTTGAATTTCATCAAAATTTATGAGTATTGTGACACCGTGCCCAAATGTTTTAAGAAATGTTTTCTATTTTAAAGATTTCTGAACTTTCTATAGAAAACATTCCAACCCATTGGAGTTGGGATTGAGATTGGAATTTACCAACGTACTGATTTAGATTTACTAAGGGTTTTGATAAAGTATTTTATTTCGCGCCGTGATGCAAGTGTGACTCAAGGCTTTACACGTGGATTTCGAAAAACATTTGAAATTTAAACATGAACATGGATTTTATGGAATTGGTATCATGCTTTGATTTTGTGAATTGGCTTCAACGATAAGAGATTTACCTATTCTCAAATACTATCATTGTTATACCGATGTGTCTTTGAAATCCCTGTTTTGCATTATTTGATATCATGAAGTGGAATTTTTGAGAACTCAAAGGATTTTCCACATTTGGTGATTTGAAAACGTTTTGACATGGAAATGACATATGATTTCAAAGCTTGCCATTGTTGTTGAATACTTTTGAAAACCTCAGTTTGTATTGTTTGATTTCATGAAGGAAGATTTTCAAGCATTCAAAAGGAATTTCAGATGTGGTTGTTGTTTTAAAATTGTTTATGATATTGAGATAAATTAAGATATGTTAAGAGCTTGCATCCTTAACTTTAGAGGAAGTATCAGCCTGATCTAGGACACATACTCGATCATGAAGCCATCAAAGTGGATGAGAATGTGAGGTACATTAAGGAGCCTATGCAAGTATTGGATTGAAAGGAACAAATTCTCAGGACCAAGAGAATTCCATTGGTTAAGATATTATGGTGATATCATGATGTGGAGGAAGCCACATGGGAGAGTGAAAATGAGATGAGGGAAAGCTACCCTCACTTATTTCAAGAGACATAGGAAATGTCTAATTTCGAGGACGAAATTCTCTAAGGAGGGGAGAATTGTGGCATCCCAAAATTCAAAGCCAAGCCATAAGGTGTGTTAAAGTCTTTAATTAGGTGATAAAATTTTCATGGCTTATGCTTTAGCCATTAGTCTTTTAATTGGATGATTTGTGCATATGATTGTGAAAATTTAAATTTGATAGATTAATAATCTATGCTTGGCCATGTGCTTTATAAATTAAATTTCAATAAATAAGATGCCCCAAGACTTTGGCCAAGATGAAAATTGAAATTTAAAAAAAAAATATTTATAAAAGAATTTAAAAAAAAAAGAGAGGGAAAAGTCAATTTTTAGGTTGAGCCTTAGGCCCATTGGCCTAAGCTTAGTGGGCCGAATGGCCAGCCCAATTAGGCCCACTAAAGGGGGCTGTCGACCAGCCAAGGGGAGGCCCAAGAGTGGCCGGATGGCCCAAGCCCAAGCCCAAAAAGCCCAAGCCCAAATTCAAAAATCCAATAGGACAAGTGGCACTAGACTCTCATGCATTGGCTTAGGGAAGAAGGCCATGCATTGGCTGGTTTGTAGGCAAGTAATCATGAGGATTTGGGGGTATAAGAGGGAAGAGAGAGAGAGGGTGGCCGGATTTCTCATTTGGCCGAGAGAGAGGGTGAGAGAGAGAGAGAGATTTCGAGAAAGAGAGGAAGTGGCCGAGAGAGAGAGGAGGAGGAACCGCCATCCGTCCGCCGTGTGCCGCCGTGTTCACCACCGTACGCCGTCGACCGAGTGGTCTAGAGGCAAGTTGGGAATCCACTTCCTACTCTTGCACCAATGTTCTTGCATGTAGGGTCGAAACCTAGGTTGTTTGGAGGCATGGGAGTGAAGCTATGTGTTTTGTTCTTGGTTGCATGCTATTTTCGTATAAAACCGTCCGAGTCAGAAACTTTTGAGAGTTTGTATGCATGTTTAGAGTCAGATTTTGGCTTCAATTTCTTCATGAAAGTTGTAGCTAACATCTTTTGCTACAGCATACTAAAATTTCGTGGAAAATGATGGAGATTTGAGGGGTAAAAATCTCATCCTACGGAGATGCTAGATCTTGGATGTTTTCGCTTGAATCTGTATGAGTCAGAATGTTGTGTCAGCTTGCATGCATGTTTATAGTTCTATTTTGACTTATATTTCTTCATAAAAGTTGTAGCTAACATCCTGTACTACAACATAATGAAATTTCGTGGAAAATGATGGAGATTTGAGGGGTTAAAGTCTTATCCTACGGAGACCTCAGATCTGGAGAGTTTTTACTGACCTCTTGCTGAATTCGTGGTTGCATGTTGGTTTGTGTTGAAACTCTCACTTCTATTTATGCGTGAAAGTTGTAGGAGACATCTTCAACTACAACATACTCAAATTTGAAGTGAAATGAACAAGTATAGCCTAGTAAATCGACTAGATCTTGAAGGAGATGATTCTGGTGATGTATTTCGAGATACCCGAGATTTCAAGGACATAGATGATGACTATAATATGGTTATTTGACTTAGATATCTTCATCAAACTTGTGGAGGATGTCGTGATGTATAACATATCCAAATATCAGAGAAAACGAAAGAGAATAGGTAGGTGAAATCTCAATATTTCGGTGATATGTGCACTGGACGATGCGGTAATGGGTCCAGAAGCTTCGTGAGGTTGTATAAAATGATCTAAAAAGAATCTGGCTTGGAGTTATTCATGAAAGTTGTGCGAAAATGTCTTGGCTATCACTCTGTAAAATTTCGTAATTTTTGGAGACCGTATGGATATTTTAATCGAATTTCTTCGGAAACTGTGCATTCTGGTTTTATCCGAATATTATGTGTTGTTTTGTGGAAATTGTGAAATTGTGTGAAATTCAATTTGGCCATGAATTTTGCATGAAATTGTCATCCTATTGGTTTGTTTAATGATTGCTTGAATTTTTATAATTTTGGGAATTTGTGGATATTAAATTTACTATTTATGGAAATGACAAAAGTTGGAATTTAAATAAATAAATAAATAAAAGAAAAATAAAATAAAATAGATTATTTTATTGGCCATAAATTCCATTAAATTTATAAATAATTATACCATGTTGCATTGTATGATGAGGTCTTGATGTATGCATGACATTGAATTGAGATGCATGTGTGAATTCCATGCCAAGTATGACTTGTTTGATGTCACTTCATATGCCATGCTAAATTAAGACCGAAATTGGTGAACATGAATAATGTTAAATGAGGAGATTGTTGTGGTGGATGATGATGCTCGGTGGCCTAGTGGTGTAATTCCGGAGATTCCCCGGGAGTGTCGGGATGCCCGGTGGTATACGGTACGTAATTCCAGGGGAGGCCTGGTGGTATGTCGGTACATAATTCCGGAAGCCTTGTCGGAGGTCTTTGCCCGAAAGGAATGCCTCGCGATGCCAGGATTGGGGTGCGGGATGCCCGGCCAGGGAGTGTAAATGCCGGAAGCCCTGTCGGAGGTTTCTGCCCGAAGGGAATGCCTCATGATGCCAATTGGGATATGAGATGCCCGGAATGTGGGGGGCCGGATGCCAGGTGGCCTGGGAGGCTGAATGCCGGAAGCCTCGGAGGTCTTTGCCCGAGGGGATGATGAAATTGATGATTTGAGGAATGGGTGATGTGGTGATCAAAATTGAAAGCTAAAAGTGGAAATTGAACCCATGGCATGATATGCATAATGATATGCATGATGATGATGATGATGATGATATGTGATATGGAATAATGATGATCACCCATGGCATGATATGCATAATGATATGCATGATGATGATGATGATGATGATGATATGTGATATGGAATAATGATGATCACCCATGGCATGATATGCATGATGATATGCATGATGATATGCATGATGATGATCACCCATGGCATGATATGCATGATGATGATGATGATGATGATGATGATGATATGTGATATGGAATAATGATGATCACCCATGGCATGATATGCATGATGATATGCATGATGATATGTGATATGGAATAATGATGATCACCCATGGCATGATATGCATAATGATATGCATGATGATATGTGATATGGAATAATGATGATCACCCATGGCATGATATGCATGATGATATGCGTGATGATATGCATGATGATATGTGATATGGAATAATGATGATGACCCATGGCATGATATGCATGATGATATGCTTGATGATGATGATGATATATGATATGGCATAATGATATGCGTGATGATATGCATGACGACGACGATGATGATGATATATGATATGGTATGATGACATGTGAAATGTGATGGTGCCATGATGATGATGACATGTATATGATTATGAGATTGATGCATGATAGTATGCGCATGGCTTCAAGGTAAGTAATGCCTGCAATGCATGTATGACTTGTATGATGCATTGAGTGGTTATTGGATTCCTTTACTCGCTGAGTGGTTGTACTCACCCCTTTTGGGAAATAACATTTCAGATTAGTAGATGGTT
Source organism: Eucalyptus rudis (assembly GCA_019915205.1). Lineage (NCBI taxonomy): Eukaryota > Viridiplantae > Streptophyta > Magnoliopsida > Myrtales > Myrtaceae > Eucalyptus > Eucalyptus rudis. The sequence continues at coordinate 2,002,444 of JAHMTN010000109.1, read as the reverse complement.
TGAGCAGTTGGATACGACCGCGAGGAGAAGGATAGCAAAAGAGGGAACCTTTGGACGCTGACACTGGTTGATGGACCTTAAGCATACGATTGTGGGAGGAGATGTCGATCATCTTTTGAAGTGTAGCCGAGTATAGAAAACTACGGCATTTTGATGTACCAACTAAAGATGTCCATCTGCTCTATGTAAATAAACGTGTTCGGTTTTAACTTATATAAGATGTTTAGTAGGTGTGCGTCGTTTTCCGAATATAGGGAAGGGAGTTTGTTGGATGTGCTTCCGTATATGAATTGCACAAGGGACCTATAAAAAAAAAAAAAAAGTGTAAACCCCCTATATTGTATGAACCCGCTTCAATTGAAATGGTATCAGAGTGATATGTTAATAAGGAAAGTGAATGGTAAGCGAACTGTGGCAACGCTAATCGGATCGGGGGCCGTCGAGGGGTGTCACATATCCCATGATGGACCTTCGCTTGTCCAAATCACCAGCGAAGTCTGAATCAACATAACCTGCTAAATCAATTGATCCTCCCTTGGAACTGAACATTAAACCCATTCCAACAGTTCTAGCCAAATAACGAAAGATCCACTTAACAGCTTCCCAATGGTCCTTACCCGGATTGCTCATGTATCAGCTAACGAGATTCACCGCATGAGCCAAATCTGGTCTGCTACAAACCATAGCATACATGAGGCTCCCTACTGCACTGGCATAGGGTACTCGAGACATCTTTACAACTTTCTCATGTGAAACAGGGCATTGTTTCTCAGATAATTTGAAGTGATTTGCTAAGGGTGTACTAACCGGTTTAGCTTTACCCATGTTGAACCGCTCTAAGACCTTCTCAACATACTTCTTTTGATTCACCCAAAGCTTACTTGCATGTCTATCTCGAAAGATTTCCATGCCAAGGATCCTCTTTGCAGCACCAAGATCCTTCATATCAAACTCACTACTTAACTGAGACTTTAGGGAATTAATGTCTCTCATTTTTCTTACAGCAATCAACATGTCATCAACATAGAGCATTAACAGAATAAGCGACTTATCATCCAAAACTTTGTAGTAGACACAAGAATCATGCACACTCCTCATGTAGCCAATACGAAGCATAAAAGAATCAAACCTTTTATTCCATTGCCTCGGAGATTGCTTCAAACCATAAAGTGATCTCTTGAGCAAACAAACGTGATCCTCTTTCCCTTCCACCTTGAAGCCTTCGGGCTGCTCCATATAGATTTTTTCCTGCAAGTCACCATGAAGGAATGCCGTCTTCACATCTAGCTGCTCAAGCTCTAAGTCATACATGGCTACCATAGCTAGTAAAACACGAATTGATGTGTGTTTTACAACAGGGGAAAATATCTCGTCGTAATCAATCCCCTCCTTCTGTGCATAGCCCTTAGCAACAAGTCGGGCCTTGTATCTCTCTTGCTCTTTCTCCATTGTTGCTTCCTTTCTTCGAAGAACCTATTTGCAACCAATGACATTATGATCCTTGGGCTTCTTTACAAGTTCCCATGTCTCATTCTTTTGTAACGATTCCATCTCCTCCATCATTGCGGTCATCCACTTTTCTTTGTGATCACTTTTCAAAGCTTCATGGTAGGAACCTGGATAGCCAGAGCCTACGGTAAGAGCATAAACAACCATATTCTCAAAACCGTACCTCTCCGATGCTTTGGGAGTGCGCCTTCCTCGACCCGTCGCAATGGTACGAGGAACTTCTACCGTTTCTTTGACTTCTGGAGCTTCATCGGATGACTCGCCATTCTCTGCAGATTCTCTGGTTTCAAGCTCCACCTTAACGATAGATTTATCACTCTCCTCTTCAACAGCCGCGCGTGGCACACAGCTTGACTTCAACATTGCAGATTCATCGAATATAACATCCTTGCTCGTCAGAACTTTCTTCTCACTTGGATCCCATAATTTGTAGCCTTTCACTCCTTTCTCATAACCGAGAAATATGCATTGTTTTGATTTTGGATCCAATTTCAAGCTCTTCGAACTCTGCACATGTACAAAAGCAAGACAACCGAATATTCTTAAATTAGAATAATCGACAATTTTACCAGTCCATACCTCTTCAGGAGTTTTGCATTTAATTGCAGTTGATGGAGACCGATTCACAAGATAACATGCCATGCAGACAGCTTTGCCAAAAACTCCTTGCTTAGTCCCGCATGTAGCCTCATGCTTTGAGCTCTCTCTAATAAGGTCTGGTTCATCCTTTCCGCTACGCCATTCTGTTGGGGCGTATCCGGAACTATGAAGTGACGTTTAATCCCTTCATTCTTGCAAAGCTCCATGAATGGTGTCGATTTGTACTCTCCTCCATTGTTCGATCTCAAGCACTTAACCTTCTTCCCCATTGAAGTCTCAACTTCAGCTTTCCATTCTTTGAACTTTTCAAAGACTTCACTTTTGTGTCGCATGAAGTAGACCCAAACTTTCCGAGAGAAATCGTCAATGAATGCCGCGAAGTATTCCTTCCCTCCATTTGACTTTACCGGTGAAGGACCCCATACATCCGTGTGTACATACTCGAGCACGCCCTTTGCTTGTATGAGTTGTAGCATTGAACCGAACTCTACATTGTTTTCCAAACACACAAAATTTGCAGAAATCTAATTTGCATGTTTTTATACCTTTGAGTGCATTCCTCTTGTGAAGCTCCATCAATCCTCTTTCTCCCATATGCCCGAGACGCATATGTCATAGATAAGTGTTATCTATCTCCATGCTAGCATCCGTGGACACAGATGCTCCACCTTGCACTGTGGTTCCTATAAGTCGATATAGGTTCCCGTGCCTCTATCCCTTAAGAACAACCAGAGCTCTCTTAATCACCTTCAAGACTCCACCTTGAGCCGTGTATTTGCATCCATTGGATTCAAGTGCTCCCAATGAGATCAAATTCTTCCTTAGACCCAGAACATGACGTATGTCTGCCAAGGTTCTAATCATGCCATCAAACATCTTGATTTTCACGGTTCCAACACCCACAGTCTTGCACGAAGTATCATTACCCATGAGAACTGAACCACCATCATATGTCTTGTACTCATCGAAGGCTTCTCGATGAGGACACATGTGAAAAGTGCATCCGGAGTCCATGATCCACGAATCTTCAAAGGTGTCATTCCCCGATGATATGGACAAGATGTCCCCATCATTGGTCTCAATGCTGTCAGCTATACTTGCCTCATCTGAGCTCTTCTTCTTTTTCTCATTCTTATTTGGACAGAATCTCTTGGTATGCCCTTCCTGATTACATCCGTAGCATCTTCCTTTGAACCTTCCCTTGGATTTTGATCGACCCCTACCGCTCGATCCTCAATCCGTTGATCTTCCTCTTCCTTGATTGATTTTCTCCTTTGCAAAGAGTCCCTCTCCCGAAGATTTTGAACTACTTGCCCTTTTCCGAGTGTCGTTTGAAATTAGGGCAACAGTCACCTCTCCGATCTCCAGGGTTTCCTTGCCATAAAGGAGCGTAGTCACCAAGTGGTCAAACGAATCCGGCAACGATGCCAGTAGTAGAAGAGCTATGTCTTCATCCTCAAACTTTACCTCCAAGCTTGTAAGTTCACTAATCATCTTATTGAACACATTGAGGTGTTCCAACAAATCTCCTCCTTCACTCATCTGAAGTGAATACAATCTCTTCTTCAAGAACAACTTGTTCGTAAGAGATTTCGTCATATAAATGCTTTCGAGTTTGAGCCATACCTCCGGAGCAGATTCGATTTCCGCTACATATTGAAGGGCCTCATCCGATAGGTTCAATCGAATTGCGTTGCACGCCCTCTCCTCCATGTCAGCCCAATCATCATCAGTGATGGTGTTCGGCTTGTTTGATCTTCCCAGAAGAATCTTTGATAAACCTTGTTGAATCAACATATCCTTCATCCTTCTCCGCCATAGTGTAAAACTATTCTTCCTAGTGAATCGTTCAATATCAAATCGAACGGTTGAACCTTTTCCAGCCATCTAGTTAGAAGTCGCAATACAGGAACAGAGAACCTGGATTACTCTGATACCAATTGTTGTGCGGAAGAACACCCTAACTAGATGAGAAAGAAAAACAGGAATAATCAAGAACACGGAGATTTACGTGGTTCGGCGAAAGATCCACCTACGTCCACGGGAGAGAGAGAGACGATTTCTTATTTGAGCGTATGTCAAGAGTACAAGGTACAATGCTAAAATAAATAGATCTTTAGATCCCCACTTTCCTAAACCTAGTACGAAAGGAATTTCACCATAAAGATACTATCAAATTTAAAACCCAAGTCTAGGAAATATATTAGGAAACAAATAGCTTGCAATCTTCAAGTCTTCCTAGATTTCCCAATTGAATTTGTGGAATTCAAGACAATATCAGCAGTAAATACATAAAAGAAAAAAGGAATGATAGAATTTATAACTTTATACTTGGGAAAGTTACGTGAAGTACTAACACACTAACACTTCCGTAGATGTTTACATGTTGGCCATCGTCTCCTGACAAACTTAAATTCTTCGTTCTGATAATTTTTTAAGTAGATTTTACTATAGACGCACAATAATGATATTCAACGTGTAATTGATTCTATTTTCGTTCTTATAAGCGTTGAGTAGTAAAATATATAATCAGTCTGCTAGAGCGGCAGAGAACTGACTGTTTCATCGTCATGGGCATGTCCACCATGCTGGGAGGATCTCACGAAACACCCATCGTGATCATAATCGATGGTGATGGATTCAATAATTGATTGTCCATACAGCCTAATTTGCCTCACCCCATTGTGTCCCATCATCAAAAGCATCACCGCCTTGACCTCCATATGGCCCAACTGATTCGAAGGAATGAATAAGCGAATCGAGATAAGGGCTTCTAACCAACTTCTCCATTATGTGAGGTCATTGTTGTTTCGGCATGCCGTTTAGGAATGAGCCCAACCATTTAAGAGACAATGGATGACCTCCTGCATAATAGCTAGATTTCGGGACAACTCCTCATAGCCTTCTTGAGGTTCTTCTCTCTTCCAGGCATGGCGACAAAAGAGCCGGAGCGCTTCATTCGGGTCCAATCCTTTGACGATATACTTGTCGTCTACCATGAGATCTTTTAGCAAGTTTTGGTCTCGGGTTGTGATCAAAATTCTGCTCCCAGGACACAGCAGTTCTCGGTCTCCTGCCCAGAAGTAGTCAATCTGTTCTTTACTAGTAACATTCTCAAGAACAAGAAGTATCCTTTTAAAGCACATGTTACTATTTATCTTGTTGATGTTGGTCTGAATGTCGCCGTAGGTCCTCAATCCTTCCACCTTCACGAGATTATGGAGCAGCTTCTTTTGTAGGCCTTATATATCAACTCGATCTGCTTCTCCGATTTTATCAAGAAAGACAAAGCATTCGAAATCGCGACGAATGCGCTCGCAGATGACTGCTGCCGCCATCGTCTTGCCTATTCCTCCTACTCCACATATACCTATGACGCGCACGTCCTCCTCCTGGTCCATTCTAATTAAAGAAATCACCTCGCCTACCAACAAGTCCACTCCAATTGCGTTTCTCGCAAAGTGGAGTTGCCGTATCTCGCGGATTTTCTGGACAAGGTAATCTACTATTATGTCCACGAGTCTCCTTTCATTCCTGATGTCGAGTGTAGTTAAGAGTAAAAGAGAAATAAACTTAAATATATGCACCGAGAGACAATACGTTTGAGATGTTTCACATTCATATGATTAGAAAAACATCCAACTTGGCTTAGATCAGTGCTTGTTGTTAAGTTTTTCTGCTGATGTAGCATGCGCTTATCACCAATTATTTCACATTGGGAGTCCTGTGCGGTGGATGTTCAATGGTGCCTCTGGGGAGGCACTTATGCTTCTTTTTTTTTTTTTTTTTTAATGCATTGTTTCAGAGGTCCATTCTTTTTTCTTTATGAGAAAAATATGAAATGTCTACTCTTAATTTTTTATAACTTAGGGGCACAACTGTAATTGCCTGATTATCTAGAGGAAAATTAGCAGAGCACCCCTCAACAATGGCCCCGACTTAGATCTAAATTCTCAAGGCAAAAATCGAACCTACAGCCATTGGATCCTGAACTGAATGCATTAGAAAACCTTTATTATTGGATGGGTAAAATATCATTTAATTGTAATATAATGTAAATTGTCAAATGATTGTAACTTTGTCAAAGTTCTGCAATTTGATAAATGAGGTTCACATAGATGACGAATCGAACATATATTTTACTACAATTGCAGAAAACAAAGAAGAAAAAGCAATATGTAGAGGCGATGAGGAGAGCTGGTTACGTCCTAAAACCATTCTAGCACCGCCCCTGTAGACTTCCTCAAGAGTCTTGCGACCACCAGCTTTGGGAACAGGGACCGTCGCGAGTATGCACTGTAACGGCTAGCAGAGCGGCCGTCACTGGTACCTTAACGGCAAGCATAGAGGCGATATGCGGCAACGGTCAGCGTGTTTTTTAAGGCCTTAAGAAATGAGAAGTTTCACCCCGAGTGAAGTAACATTGCTCTACCATTAAAACTAAATGATTAGAATCCCAACAAATTATCTATAAATAGAAATCTTTGAACAATCTCTCGTGCAAAAAAAACTAAAACAGATCATTTTGGATTTTGATGCTTATTAAGGGAACAAATTCAACTTAGCAAAATTCTCTACTTGTTTATCATCTGATTAGGATAAAGAAAAAACTTAGTGCCAAAGGAAAATTGTTTTCCGACTTTACAATATTTTCAGGAGGAGAAATGGTTTGTATGAGCCTATCATGGACCTTAGAATGGCAAAAACTTGAAAGAGTTTGAATTTTCATTCAACATCAAATATGCATAACTCTAAATCAAAGATGATCCGAGTCACAAAATGATAATGCAATGTACGTGAGGAAGAGATACGTACTCTCCGGCATCGTTCCTCAAGTCGAATCCTGTCAAATGCTTAGTCTCTGTCAGGGCGTCCCTCCATTTCTGTATCTGACCATCATCTCGCTCGTTTCCACACAATCTCTCAAAACCTTGAGCGAATTCACTTCCGCTTGTCAACATCGAAATTTCTCCGGCTTTTACCTGGAAGATGGGAACAACCAAGTGACCATGATTTCCAGAATTCTTCCTGCAGTCCAGAATCTCGACCAGCTCGTTCATGCACCACTTCAAGTCGGCGTAGTTCCTGGAGAACACGATTAGGGCAATCCTCGCATGCCAAATCACGTTGAAAAGCTTGGATCTGATTTCTTCCCCAGTGTCGTCTCTCGCGTTGAAGCATTGAGAAAATATTCAACAGGTTGTTCTCATTTCGTATCAGCCGACATGGCCAGCAATTTTGTGCTCATATCCAGCAACAGCTCCACACTTAAACGCCGACGTGAAATTAAATAAATTAAGAATGAAATATAATTAATAACTTCATTTCTCTCTCTTCCTTCACCGTGACAACCCTGGCCATACATTACCGCCCTAGCACAAGCCACCGCTCAAGCGTCGTCCATGGCTGGTGTCTCCAGATCCGGCTCGGACACGGCCATGCTTCAGATCTAGACTTGGCCATGCCTCCAAATCTCTGGTCTGGAGGCGGTCTGGAGGTCGCGCTGGTGACGGCGGGGGAGGCGCGGAGGTCAAGGGGGGAAGAGAGAGAAACTAGGTGGTCTGAATAGATTTCTATTTTTTTTTTTTAATTTGGTCTGAAGAGATTTCACCTGAAGTAATGGATCGAGGCCTGCCTCAAAGCGGAGAAGAGGTGCGATATGAAGTTTCTCCTCAGATCCTTGCCTCGGAAACTCACGAACACATCGTATTTCCATTGAGGAGGACGGCCAGGAGGAGAAGGGGAAGTCAACATGGTCTTAGAATTGATTCAATGCTCCTCTTGTGCAAGAGCAATGCCAAGAAGAGGCAAGGGGTATGATCGAAACCATTAAAAATTTTCCTCGCAGGCGAAGCCTATAAATGAGAGAGAGAAGGTGCAAGCATTGAACGAGAAGGGACGAAAATATCAAAAATCGCCATCGGTAGGTGCTCTGCTTCTTTCATTGAATTTCCGGAGCAGCCGGCTGGTGAGACCCGCTGTTCGAAGAACCCAAGAAAACTTGCTCGGTCGAGGACGATTCAAAGATAAGGCTTTGAATCGTCAAAACCAGACCACTACCATGAACCGAATCTCTCCCAAAATCTGCGCGACAGAGACACGTCTGAAAAATCGCAGACATGGATCTGAAGCTTCAGTCCTTGATTGGTAGAAGGAAGATTCCACGCGATCTTACATGGCCGCATGTAAATACTAAGTTTTGATCTCTTGGAAAACTTTTCTTCATCTCTTTCTTTCCCTTTTATCTGTGGAGAAAAGCGAAGAGCATCCAGATAGTCAATGACAGCTTATCACCTAATTTCACAAAAAATTATTAGAAAGATGCCAAAAGAAAATTACGCATTTTGGTCCAAATTTGGTCCAAGCATTCTTTTGCACGAACATAGGAAACGAAAACTTCAGCTTGCGAAATTGAATAAGATAGGAATAGAACAATTATTTCATTAGAATAGAACAGAGTACGAATAGGAATCATATATTTGCCTAGCATGGTTTGCAAAATCTTTATCTATGTAAATACATAATAACTACAATTCACAAAACCTAATTGTTGCTTGATATTTTTAAACTAAATAATTGATAACAAATAATAATTTATTATTTTTTCTCAATGGGTTATCAATGATAACAATGATGATGGAATAATGACATAATAATCATAACTTAGTTATAAATTCTCAATGAGTTAATTGTCTTTGCTTAAACGATCTATAAATTAGCCATAGAGCTATGAATAGAAATGGATAGTAAATCTATATTTCTGAGGAGGAGCTACTAAAACGATAATACAAATTATATTTCTCCACAAATTTATTGCCTAATAATTTAATTTACAGATTATAAATGGATAGTGCAGGAGTGGGCCTAGGCTATTCCATCTTCCTTGGCACGCAACTCTTGGATTAACCAATCGACAAATTTAAGTATTAAGACGACATTTCTTTAGACAATAAGTAATTAGTTTGAAGAGTTGATGGACTATGACCAAGTAGATTATCATGGATGTGAATTGTGTACGAAAAAAGATTACGAATGTCGTATTTATATGCATCGCTGTCTCTAATTTAAAGATGGTTCTTAGATGACTAATGTCGCGACCTCTTTTTTTTCGGCGCCCGCAATCAGGTACGGGCGCCGGCGGAGGCTAATGGCTCGGCTGAATTTATTAGGCCCGAACTCTCCCAAGTCCACCAATTCATGACTTTAATAGTCTAAGTTTTTAACCTGTAAGTTAATTTTTAAAACGAAGTCGCGACTAATCAATTTGGGGTGGGTTGATTAGAAACCCATGCGAAAAATCGAGAGAAATACTCGCTCCTGTGCAACCAAAGAAATTAGGATCGATCACTTGATTACACTAGTTAATCACTAATGCCCCTTTGGTACCTAGTCTTGTTTAAACCTTAAGGCTTTTTGGATTTTTGAGGGATTTTCCATGCATTTGTAGGGAGGAAAAACATTTTTTTGGACATAAAAGGGACTTTTTGGATTTTTTTTTGGTATTTTTTGGAAAATACAAGTCTTTTTGGCATTTTTTTGGATTTTTGGCATTTTTTCGGAAAATATGAAATATTTTTGATTTTTTTGATTTTTCGGGAAAATAATTTTTTTTACTATTTTTAAATATTTTTCGAAAACAAATCATTTTTGAAAATAAATAAATTATTTATTTATTTATTAAAATATTATTTAAATAATAGAAAACCGGCTCGGGTCAGGTCTGTGGGTTGGGTCCAACCCGGGTCGTTGACCCAAAATGCAGACGGGCCTACTATGCGAGCCCGACTCGATTTTTTTTTAAATTCTTTTTCGCAGCCCAGGAGCCCATTTAAAAAAAAAAACCGGGCCGACCCGACGACCCGGTTCGGCAAAACCCTACCCGACTCGTCGATCCGGATTCCCGCTGCCCCAAAATTGTGGAAACCCTACCCGAATCGATCCGTGCCCGACCCGGCTCCAACCTCACGACTCGGTTTCCAGCCACCCTTGATCTCGCGAAACCCTACCTGATTTCGAGATCCGGATCCGATTCGATGACCGGAAAATTGCAAACCCTAGGGTTTGCGAATTCACGACGCTGAGGGGGGGGGAAACCGAGGTGTTACGGCGGCGACATCGGCGACGATGGTGACAAACTGCTTACGAGGATGGCGACGACGAGCGATAACGCGGTTGTGTTGGTGTTGTCGATGGTGACACGGTTCGAGAAGGGGAATGCGACGGTGACAATGCGACCGGCAGCGGCGACGGCTACTGTTACCTGTTTGTGATGAGGTGGTGAACGGTGGTGGTGATAGGGCAACGACGGAGGCCAATCAGCTTCCAGATCTGGCGTGGTGTCGGTGGATCAGTCATGGCAACGGCTTCGGGGGGGGGGGGGGGGGGAACGGCAGCAAGCCTTCGAGGCAACGACATCGGGACTTGGTCGAGGCGACGGCGTTGGCACAACATTCAGTGGCAACGACAGCAACAAGAACCCCAGATCTGAGGCGCAGATCTCGACCGGACCTTCCTCAGCCTCGATTCTCTCTCACTCTGGCCAGATTTGAGCCTCCACTGGTCAGATCTGACCTTCTCGAAGTCGCTCGCCGCCGGCCTTCCCCGAAGTCTCTCGATGGAGGGTGGACTAAGCTCGCGACTCGAGTTCTCCCCTGCGCTCACCCTTCGATCTTTCTTGATGTCTCTCAGTAAAAGATCTCCGAGCTCGCCACACCCTCCGATGGTGCTTGCGGCCACCTATTTATAGGTGAAGGAAATCCGGTCGACTGAGGGCCTCGGCCGCCGACCTCCGGCTTGCCCACCAGTTCCGCTCGGCTGAACCGGTGTCCCATCGAGCTTTCCAGCAAGCTTGCTTAGCATTAATGGCGCCTAAGATCTTATCCTCTCCGGCCGACGTCGGCCTACTCTCCTTGGCCGTAGGCCGTCCTTCGCGCGTCGGCTTCCCTCGCGCGTGTGAGTTGCAGCGGCGAAGGAGAGGGAAGGAAGAAGAAGAAGAGAGAAAGGGGCCAGGTCGGGGGGTGAAGAAAGAGGAGAGTGGGTCTAAGGGCTGTGCGAAAGGAAAAGGGGGCTAGGCCTTGGTTGCTACTTCTGTTTTCTTTTTGTTTTCTTTTTGTTTTTGCTTGTTTGGCTTTGTTTTTTTTTTTTTAAATTATCTTATTTATCTGAAAATAAAATAAAATAAAAACTTAATTAATAAAATAAACCTAAATAAAATTAAGGCGTTAACAACTAAAATGGCTCCAAATGCACTCCGATAGAAATAAGGTATGGTCCCGCCCTTCTGAAAAAGCCAAGGATCCTGCTACCACCGGCTCCAAACGCGTTCCAATAGGATTAAGGTATGGTCCCACCCTTCTGAAAAAGCCAACGATCCTGCCACCACCTGGTACCGGCTGGATACGTAATTCCGTTAACCTTCCAAGAGCATCCTCTAATGCGAATGGCCCGTAAGTGGTCTCCGTGGTATGTATTTTCAGGTTCTGGATGATAGTCTGTGGAGCATTTCCATTTCTGTTCATCCAGCCCGATATTGCAACTAGGTGCTCCTCGAATAATCCATACCGACCCGCGAGAATAGCAAAGAGAAACATGTTTTTCTTGTGTTCGAGATATAAGATGCCAAAAGAAGTGCCTCAGTCTTTGTCGAAAAGGAGCCGTGCCACAAGAAGCTAAGAACATCATGAAAAGCAACTTGTCTACACAAATGACTTCCAGACCGAAAAAGAAAAAAAAAGAAAAAAAAAACAGAGAGAGAGAGAAGGGAGAGAGAGGGATTGAGATATGGACTAACCAGGGTGTCTTGCGGCCCATCTCAGCCATGTTGAGTGCATCGGACGATGGAACCGTTGTTATTTTACACAATCCTGATGGAGTGAATTACGTGGCTGGCAATGATAGGGGTGATTGGGTCCAGGGTGGGTAGGTGTGACATCTTGAAATTCGACCCCGTTTCAATAAAGTGAAATGGGCCTTTCGTCGACGTGCCTATGGTCCTTTTTCTCTGAGCTGATCACTCACGAGTTAACTAACCTATTAGGTGAAGCCGTTAAAGGATGTATCCGTGGTAAAATCCCTAAAAGCTACTTAATTGGTTGGATTAGGCTGAAATCGCGTCTGATCGATTTTAACCACGAAATTGAACTTGATTTCCGGGAATCGAATATTCGAGCGTGTTATAATTCATTTTTAGGACCTCGTCTCATTGTCTGTCAAATTATTGATGAGTCCAAAATTTCGGGAAAGAAATTATCAGAGGAAAAATTGAAAACCGGAAGAAAATAAAAAGGGAAAGAGAAAAGGAAAATAATAGTAATAATAAGAATAATATAATAGTAATAATAAGAATACACATTATTCTTATTATTACTATTATTTTCCTTTTCCTTTTCTGTCTCTCTCTTCTCTCTCCTCTCTTCCCCACGTGCGCAGCCCCCCTCCCCACCAACCGACTGCCCTCTCCTCTTAGCTGTCTCCCTCTTTGTTTTTCTTTTCTTTGACTTTTCAAACACCTTCTCTCTCTCCTCTTTCTTCTCCCCCACTCCCATGTGACCGAACCCTTCTTCTTCTTTCTTCTTCATGCGAACCAGCAGACCAAAGCAGAATCAGCAGCCAGCCACTCGTCGCCGTCGCATTGCAGTTGGACCTCCATCCGCGTGACGCCCGCCCGCGCAAGCCGCGCGCTCCGCCACCGCCCTCTTCACGCCCTGCCATCCCTATCGTGTGCCGTCCAGCCCCTTTGGCCTCTGTCCAGCTCGGACTGGCCACCTCCGGCCGCCGTTCAACGCCGCCGGACCTCCACCGTCCCTCCCCCGCACCTTGCCGCCCTTGTTGAAGTGATTTGTTGCTGTTTTGTGGTTCTTTTCAGCCATTTCAGCCACCCTGCCGTGTGGGTATCCAGCTGGTTCATGCTCGCTTTTGGGCCATTTCCGGGCCCCAAACCCAAGCCGTGCTTTGGGAGGAATTGATCCTCGCGCCGTCCCCGTCGGATTGGTCCGACTTGCGCATGATTCCGGTGAGTAATCTCACTAATCCTTGCTTAGCGGACTAATTACACTTAAGGTTTAGTTTTAATTAATTAGGTTTAGGTGGTTAGATTAGTATAAATTAGTGTTTATTAGTTAATTGTGATATGAATTAGACAAATTAAGTGTGCATTTAGCAAGTAGATGTGGTCTACTATTCATTGAGGGTAGCTTGGGATTTTTCTGACCCTTTATCGGGCTTCAATTTGACAATTTGGGCCTAAGTAGAATTTTTAGTATTTAAATATTATTTTTCGAAATTAAATTAATTAATTATTTATTTTCCGAAAATTCAACCGGGATGGTCGGTGACCGGAATTTTATGCTGATGATCGTGGTGAAGTCTGTTTATTTAATTAGGCTTTATTTTGAGCTAAATTGAATTTTTTAGATTTATTAATTAATTTTTGAAATTAATTAATTAATTAATTATTTCTAGGAAATTAAGGTTAAGATGGTCGACAACCGAAATCTCATGTTGATTGTCGTGGCATAGTCCGTTTATTTATTTGAACTCTACGTTGCATGAAATTAATTTAATTGTGATATTTTAGGGATTTACCCTAAATCGAATGATTAATTGGTAGATGGCCGAGTATGTCTATTTAGCATTTTAATGCTTTGTTGGACTGTAAGTGGAGAGAGTGATGAGAGCTAACTAAGAATTCTATTGTATGAGACCAATCAAGCACGAAGTATAGATAGGCGTGATTCGGTGATTAAGGATATCACTGTGCGAAAATGACGCCTTAAAGAATGCACATAAACTGTCTATGACTTGTGGCAAGCGTGGTTCGGTGATTAAGAATATCACTGTGCGAAAACGGCGCCTTAAAGAACACATGTAAATTGTTTGTGACCTATGACGGGCGTGGTTCGGTGATGAGAAATATCACTGTGCGAAAACGGTGCCTTAAAGAATGCACGTAGATCGTCTGTTACTTATGTCACCTTGGCAAAAACGATGCTTGAGAGCATTGGGGTGGCTTTGTGACTAAGTGCACTATGGGAGGTTTTCTACTGTGGAATTAATGACCTAGGATGGTTCGTCTGACATGTAATCGACTAGTTCGATTGATCAATGATTTGATCCGATTGCCGTGATTTAATTGACTGTCATGGAGTATCTGTATATAACTTGAATTGCAGGTTGGATCTGAGGCCAAGGTAAGTTATCTGACTCGTGCTGTGCTTAGGCAACCAAGTAGTGTATTGGTTCCTTAATTGAGTCTTAGTGGGGTAGAACTTGCTGAGACGTAATCTCATCCCGATTATGGGACAACATTTCAGGCCCTTAAAATGGCAACACCTCCACCTCCTCGTCCTCGTATGCACTACGACATCCCTGAGTAGATCTTAGAGTTAGAGACCCACTTCCACATCCACCCTCACCCGGAAGGATTATAGTACATACTGTTCAATCGACCGTCTGGGTTGACGTGGGGGAAGAAGCCTTGAGGCCTCACAGGTATCGATCATGGTATTGGGAGTATTTTGATGGATGTAGAGAGGGTCCCATACCAAAAGAGGATGTGCCTCATAACATATTGGAAGATGCATTCGGAGAAGGAACAACCCATCACCTGGATGGATCGGTAGTAGATCCGAGAGACCCGCAGCAGGAGGCCGAGGCTCACACTCCCGTACATTCAATCGAGGAGGATAATGGGCATGAAGGTAACGGTGGGATGATGCAACGGGAGGTGGAAGGACCGGACGAGGATGAAGATTGGGGAGCAGCTGAGGAGATACCTGAAGATGAGTTGGCATCTGAAGCCGAGGATGAAGTTGGAGAGGAGGATGAAGAACCTGAGGAGGAGGTTCTGGATGATCCTGAGTACGACCCGGATGAGGACTGAGATCTCATCCTCTTTTGGGAACCCTGTTTTGGTGTGAATAGAGTGAAATAGGAGGTTGTGTAGGGTTGTGAAGTACTCTAGTTTGTGTTTTGTACAAAAGTTTGGTTATGAGTTTCAATTTGAAAGTATGGCTTTGCTTTTCTATCACATTGTTTTATTGTCTGGGGATTTTCTTTATACTTCCGCATGCGCATATTAAATAAACAGGGTCGGCGATGCGTCCTGGGACGTCGCTATTAATCGACCAGGTGAGGGATGGGCACACGTTCGAGGATCGGGGCATTACATAGGGCCTAGACCTAGACCCTATACCCAACCTTGTTATAACTAGTTCTCCTTTTTCTGGACCTTGTACCCGACCATGTTTGTATTGGACCCTGTACTTGATCTATCATGTTTTTCCGGTCCGATTCCAGGGTCAACCATGTTTCTACTGAAACCTGTTTTGCAAGTTCCCGATATCCTATACAACTTCGAATTTTATATTAATACGCGAGAAAATAACGTAATCCTCTTAATTTGTATTGAGACATTAAGCACTTGTAATAAATAAATACATGAACTTTTTGACTAAATGAAAAATTAAGAATCCATAGGGCTAATTATAATAAATAAAATCATAAGGCAAAGAATTAGCAACAAACATGAGTCTAATATTAATCTTATTCCCACAACTACTACATGAAGCTATTTATTTATGCAAACATAACTCCTCCTACAAAAGAAAAGTTAGGCGAGCCAATTCATGTGGTATACAAGACTTTGGCAGTGACGAACACCGTCCGTTCGTCGAACGGTGCGAGAGGGAGCCAGTGAGGGAGGGAAGCAAGTGAGGAAGAGGAACGATAAAGGAGGAGTGCCATGTGTGTTGGAGAGAGCCAAGAAGAAAAACGTCGTGTGATTGCGGGAGTAAGAATAGAAATTGGGGGAAAAAAAAGGGTTTTGAACGTCTATTTACAAAATCAGTCCGAGAACTGGTTCCAAAACCAGTCCGGGAACCGGTTTCCAAGTGGGTAATCACTTGGAACCTGTTCCCAAACCGATTTAAACCAGTTCTCGGACTAGTTTCAACGGGAACCGGTTCCTGATCTTGTTTTCCGGATGGGCCGGTCCGGTTCCCGATCCTGTTTTCCAGATGGGCCGGTCCGGTTCCCAGGTATTCCCGATCTTGTTGCACATTCCTAGGCAATGATACGAAAGTCCCTCACATTCCTGTTCATCAGTACAACATAAAAGTCACCCATGAATAGCTCAAAACCCTTTCTTAACTCAAAACCAAGCCTAATAATTATCAAATTCGCTCTTTACTTCATGCCAATGCTATAATTCCCCTAACTACGGTAAGTGAATAAATAAGAATAACAATCATCGCAAAAGAAAGATGTGGAGAATGAACAAGTAACCGATACTCATTTATATCAGCTGCCTCTACCCAAGCTCCATTTTACAAAAGCACATCCCCAACCGCAACAGATCCACGAACGGCGGCCCAATGCACTGCAGTCTGCTTCAAGTTGTCCGTCGCATTCACATTACCCCCATTCTTCAATGGCCATTTCAAAAGCAATTCATCATCCAACGCCGACGAACAAAAGGAACTAGCACGTCAAGACAGAAACGAATAGGAAGCAAATGCTCCAAGCAGCAACTTTACACACAACCCAAATTCAGGACTACGTCGCGAGGAACGCGCGATTGGGCGCGCAAAATCATTCACGCAGGTGGAAGGAAGAAGAAGTGAGCGATGGAAAGGCTTAATACCTCGATGATGTACTGAACGACGCCAGCTAAGTTGTTGAGGGCGGCCCACTGGAGAGCGTAGTACCCGTTAGCATCGGGGGTCGAGAGGGAGGCGTCTCGGTGCTCCACGAACCTCCTCAATTGCTCCAAATCGCTGTACGCGGAGGCGGAGATTACATCGACGAAGGCTGCCGCCTCGCCTGGAGGGTCTTGGGCAGTCGCCGCTCCGGACGGCTTGGTGACTTCGATCTCTGACGATGTCATACAAGCGTCGCCGCATGCGATCACTGCGTGAAAAGATTGAATGGGGGATTTGAAGGAATCGTTGGTTTGTTTGATCTTCAGGTATCTCTGGTATGAAGCAAATGTTAAGAATCTCATTCATAATGCCGTAATCAGAATAATGTTATGGTAAGCTAGATGAATACACTTACAGCAATCAAGTAGAAACGGAAAGAGAGACAGGGAAAGAGTCTAAATACAACCTTGTAAGTCCTATACCCGCCATTTCCACCATAATTAGTTTCCGGTTCGGAGCTGGTGGCGTCGTCGACCTTAAAAGCAATGGACTCGATGAAGCTGCGCAATGAACAACAATCCCCTTTATATCAACGAAATTCCAGGATTTTTGGCCTTTGCCTCCAAAAGGCCCGAAAACTTTAACAGGATATGTATGAGGAATCGGCTCATAAAAAGCTCCGATGGACTTGAGATGAGGACCATCGCAACTCCCATGAAACATTTTGCCACCGGTGTATGGAAATGAAAAATGCCTTCCTTTATTATCTGTTCCGATCGGTCCATGATCCCTTCTACTAGTATGGATTGTCAGTGACTGAAGAATGGTGAGTTCGGAAACTTCTTCAGTATAGCCCGAGATGGATGTCAAGTACTCAGTTGGATGGTCGAGCTTAATCTGAGAAAGAAAAAGGATAAAAATTAAAGAGTTCTAAAACAGGTATCTACTTTCACAATGAAGAGATAGAGTTACTAGGAAAAAAAAAAAGTATCGAGGATATCAACAAATCACATACACTGTTGGTGATGTTCATATCAAAACTCACCGTATATGTTTTGCCTCCTCCGCTTGTGCCATGTGTGAACGGACCAACTGGACGTCTGCGTTCATCATGTAAGATAGAGATAGACTTAATTGCTGAATTTGAAGCCTACGACGATTTGCCTCACATCTGTGTGTTTTCCGTCGTCCCAAATGTCCATACCACTATCACCACCAAATGGTCCCACGACATCATATGGATACACACGAGAAATTGGCCCGAAATGGGCTCCGATTGAGTGGAGATGGCTGCTACATTTTCCATGAAACCCGATAATCTGTCTATCAGAATGTGAGAGATCAAAAGGCCGTCCTCTTTCTGAACCAAATGGTCCGTACGTCTTCTTGTTGCTGTGGATCTTGAGAGACCGAACAACGTCATGACCTCCATCATCATCGATGTGGCCTGATACAGAAATCAGGTATCCCTTGGATGGTCCTATATCAGTACCTGCACCTACACTTGCAAGCTAAGTATCATTGACATCAACATGCGACACGCGACACAACACGACATGACACGTCGACACGTCGTTTCTTAAAAAATTGAGAATTTCAACACGTTGGGAGACGTTATATATTAAATATACATTTTATATAAAAATAAAAAATTATTATTTTATGATTATTTTAATCAAATTAATCTGATTCAAATTCACAAATAAATAAATAATAATAAAATCATATAATAAATTTACACTAAAAATATTAATCCACCATTTATTAATATCCTTAATTGTTTCAATTTTACAAATTTAATTCCATTTCAATAAATCCATAAAACTTGGAAAGAAAAAAAACAAGTAATTCATATTCTAGACTTATGTGTTAGGCGTGTCGAAAGAAAAAAGAAAAAACTTGAGTGAAAATTGTGTATCACAGAAAGTGAGAGTCGAAAAAGAAGATAAGAAAATATTAGGTTTTTCTTCTTTCCTAATTTGTTATTTTTGTTATTAATTTTTATTTTTTTCACATATATATTTTGACTCTTCATTTATTGAAAATTTTTAAAATTGACCTCGTATGTTGGAAGGTGTCTTAGAAACTCGCATGTCGAAATTCCGACTTGAGTGTCGAAGAGTGTTAAAAAAATTGGCTAGATGCCAGATTTTTTAACATGTGTTGATCGGGTGTTGGAGTTAGTCGAACACATGTCGCAATGTCCGACACAACATGAAAGTTCCCGGAAGAGTGTCGATGCTTCCTAACTTGCAAGAAATGAAAAAGTTTTCATAAGTGTTACTATCATCACATCCATCTAACGTCCAACATGTATTGCCTCGGTGTTATTTTGGATCAATATAATTCCTTGACTGTGAAAAATAAATTACTTGACCGAATTCGGTTTAAGTACTTATCCCTAATAGCAAAAAGAAACGAAGGAAAGTTTTTGAGTTTTGGATTTTTTTTTTTTTTAATATAAGTAGGTCCTCAAGTAAAGCTGCCGCATGCCAATTTTGCTGCAAATGAAAGGCAAGATAATAAAGTCTCATAAACAAATTAAAAGGAGACGAAGTAATCAGATAAAAAGAAGAAAGGAATGATAAAATTTAGACATTCATACTTGGGAAAGTTACGTGAAGGAGTAACATACTAACACTTCCATAGATGTTTACATGTTCACATATTGAGTAGCAAAATATATAATCAGTCTGTTAGGGGCTGTTTGTTTGTATTTTTTTTTTTTTTGGTTTATGGACAGATTTTTTGTTTTTTTATTCCCGGGAACAAAAAAAAAGAACAGAAACACGTTTGTTTGCGTTTTTGTTCCAAATCTGTTTTTTTGTTCCCAGGAACAAATTTGGAACAGAAACAAGAAACAAAAAAAAAAAAAACTTGTTTATTGTTTCTAGAACAATTTGGAGAAACAAATTTTCTCTCTCTTCTTTATTTTCTTCTCTTTCTTTTCTTTTTCTTTTCTTCTTCTTTTTTCTTTGGCTAGTTGTCGGCCTCGGCCATGATTGGCGAACGGCCATTGAGGGCCGGCGATGCCGTCGAGGGCCAGCGACCTCACCAGATTTGGGCGAGCCCGAGCTCGCCTAGCCAAGGCGAGGGGGCGAGGCTCGGCGAGCTCGGGCTCGCCTAGCCACCGGCGAGGCTCGGCCTCACTGGGGACCGGCAAGTCTTGTCGTGGTTGAGCGAGGCTGCCGGCCCTCGTCGGCCGGTCGCTGGCCATGGCCGAGGTCGGCGACTGGCCAAAAGAAGAAAAAAGAAAAAAGAAAAAAGAAAGAAAAAAGGAACAATAAAATAAAAATATTAAAAAATTAAAAGAAACAAAAAAGGAACATAAATTTACCAAACGTGTTTCTGTTCTTTTTTTATTTCCGAAACAAGTTTATCAAACTCGTTTTTCTGGTAAAAAATTGTTCCTCGGAACAGAAATCCGGGGAACAATTTTTGAATAGAAACACAAACAAACGCACCTTTAGAATAGCAGGAAACTGACCCTTTCAGTGTCATGAACATGTCCACCCTACTGGGAGGATCTTACCTAACACCCATTCTGATCATAATCGATGGTGATGGATTCAGTAACTTACATCCAATAGAGCCTAATTTGCCTCACACCAGTGTGTCTTCCATCATCAAAAAAGCATTGCCACCTCGACCTCCACATGGCCCGACTGACTTGAAATAGAGGGAACCTAAGAGCGAATCGAGATAAGGGCTTCTAATCAACTTCTCCAATGTCTGACGCCATTGATGAGTCGGCTTACCGTTTAGGAATGAGCCCAACCTTTCAAGAGACTCCGGATGATCTCCTGCATAAAGAGCTAGACTTCGGGACAACTTCTCATAGCCTTCTTGAGGTTTTTCTCTCTTCAACGCCTGGCGGCAAAAGAGCCGGAGCGCTTCATTCCGGCCCAATCCTCTGACGATATACTTGTCATCTACCTTGAGATCTTTTAGCGAGTTTCGGTCTCTGGTTGTGATCAAGATTCTGCTCCCAGGACCAAGCATTTCCCGCTCTCCGGCCCCGAAGTATTCAATTTGTTCTTTCCTAGTTACATTATCAAGAACAATAAGTATCCTTTTACAGTGCATGTTACTATTTATCTCCTTGATGTTGGTCTGAATGTCGTCATACGTCCTCAATCCTTCCACCTTTATTATGGAGCAGCTTCTTTTGTAGCCCTAATATATCTACTCGATTTGCTTCTCCGATTTTATCAAGAAAAACAAAGCACTTGAAATCGCGGCGAATGCGTTCGTAGATGAATTCAGCCACTGTCGTCTTTCCTATTCCTTTTACTCCACATACACCTATAATGCGTACGTCCTCTTCTTGTCCCATTCTAATTAAAGAAATCACATCATCTACCAAAAAATTTTACTCCAATTGCGTTTTCCACCATGTAGAGTGGCTGCGTTTCATGAATTTTCTCGACAAGGTACCCTACTATTATATCCACGAGTCTCCCTTCATCCCTGATGTTTAATTAAGAGTATAAGAGCATTAAATGTAAATAAATGCACCAAAAGACAAAAATGTTCAAGATTTTTCACATTCAAATGATATAAAAAAAAAAATCCAACTTGGCTAGATCACTGCTTGTTATTATGTTCTTCAGCTGATGTAGCATGCGCTTATCGCCAATTATTTCACATTGGGAGTCCTCTGTGGCGGATGTTCAATGGTGCCCCTGGGGAGGCACTACTGCTGTTCCAGGTCACTGTTCCCTCTTTTTTTTTTCTTTTTCTTTTTATGCATTCTTTCAGAGGACCGCTCTTTTCTTTTTCTTTTTTTTTATGAGAAAAATATGAAAAACCTAAGGTACTCTTAATTTTTTTTTATAATTCAGGGCATAATCGTAATTGCTTATGTAGAGGAAAATTAGCATAGCACCCTACGACATTTGCCCCCCTCCCCCCCCCTCCAAAAAAGAAAAGAAAAAACAAAACAAAACAAAACTTAAATCTAAATTCTCCGCTGTTGGAATTCAAGTCGGTGGAAGACAACTTACCTTTATCCATTGCACAAATAACAATTAACCCCGGAACGAACGTTGAATTGTGGATGAATCACGAACAAAGACACTTCACATCAGTCTGAATGCAATCACGAGGAAAGCACCCGATTTCCACAGCGTAAATGCCGATTGTTCTTGTAAAAAGTGAAATTAAATATCTTCTCTCTTTGATGGAAACGAGACAAGAAAATGGAGAGAAATTCTGAGTGTTCGTTTTGTCAACAGTGCCAATGGTTGTCTTCAAGAGTTTTTTATATGACTCCATCACACCTCTTCAAATGGTGTCTTTCCATCGTAGCTTATCAAGGCCAAACGGTGCGTTCCAATCGCACCCCATCATGGACGTACTAGCTAAAGTACAACATCTCCCACTCGGATATGATGGGTTTAATAGCGCTCTATCAAGAATATAAGGCATTCAACATTCATCAACTTTACAAAATAATTCATACTGGCAAGTAAGCCGTGCAACCAGTGAGTACACCTGCACTTGGGAGCTCAAATTATGCACCTGTTAGGGATGACATAATGGCTACAACCCCGAAAAGAAATAAACAATTGATGTCTCACAGTGCCCTAGACATATTTTGTTACAGCAATCTAAGTATACCTATCCCTTAAAGGCTATACTTGATTATTCTCAAAACACTATGTATTTACAATTATATCTGCAACCACATAAAGCGATATAATTGGTCAACTAGTAAATACATGTGATAGATGTAAAATAACAATAATCTTCTTTCGCACTCATGTCTTTCCATTTCGAGAACATAGTCAGAAGTAACATAGGGCACAAAATGAGGTAAATTATAAATTACCTTAAGGGCTCACATGATGAGTTAATAGGGGTAATTTTACTCACCTTCTCTTGTCAATTGTACAATGCACATGTAGTATGAATTACATGCTATAGTGGATTTTTCTTTCTATAAGACCGTATATCATTTACTAAGTATATCCACTATATGGATCTTAGCCTAAACATAGTCACGTGCTCCTCACGTACTCATGTTTAGCTTGAGTGCTATATCAGCTCGCTTTCTATAGCGCCCAATTAAGTACTCGCATTTGGCATCTTTCAGGCATACGTGATTGTGAGATTATCATGTTCGGTCTTATTATAAACAAATCACAGACATCATCTTGACTCTAATCAATGCGACATCTTATTTTATGTATTAAACTTGCTCTTCAGCATTTATTTGTACATAATGTCTCATCTCGACGTGCTAACTATAGCACTTGAGGTGATTGCTTGTGTGAGTGAGTCAATCATTACCTGCTGACATACTTTTCAATAATATATGTGTGTATGTGCTAATCTCATAATGTATTTGTACTTATTAATAAAACATCAAGTCATTAATAAATAAACAAGTACAATACATATGTCCACATATACATAAACCAATGATTCTCTACAATGACACATATCACATTCTAATCTTAGTGACATCCTGTGGGTCAAGAATATGTCTCTAGGAATAGCCTTCGTAAATAGATCAACAACCATTCTATTTGTTGAAATATATTGTAGGATCACTTCTTTCTGCGCTATAATATTTATGGTGAAGTTGTTCTTTATGTCAATGTGCTTCGTCCTTCCATGATATTTGGGATCTTTCACATAGGCAATGGATGCTTGACTATTGCAATAAACTATCACCGATCTTGGAACCTCAGTGACAGTGACTAAATTTTCCAAGAAACGTTTTAGCCATACTGCTTCTTGCATTGCGGCAGAACATGCAATAAATTCAGTCTCCATAATAGACAAGGCCGTGCATGTCTGTTTCTTACTATTCCAAGAAATTGTACCTCCATTGAGCAAGAACGCATATCCAGAAGTCGATTTACACTGATCCAAGTCTCCACCCCAATCAGCATCTGAATAGCCTAATAGGCGTAAATCATTCCCTTGGTAACAAAGTCGATAGTCCATAGTGCCCTGCAAGTATCTCAGGATCCTCTTCACTTCTTTCCAGTGTGCTTGACCGAGATTTGATTGATATTGGCTCACCAATCCCACGGCATAACATATGTCAGGTCGAGTACACATCATAGCATACATCAAACTTCTTACTGTACTAGCGTAAGGAAATGTTTCAATTACTTTAATTTCTTCTGGAGTCTTAGGACACATCTCAATACTTAGGCCTTCACCTTACATGACAGGGGTATCAATGGGATTACAGTGCTGCATATTGAAATGCTCAAGAATCTTCATAATATAAGACTCTTGTGATAAAGTAATGAGTTTCCTTGATCGATCTCTTTCGATCTTAACTCCTAATATATAAGCAACTTCTCCCATGTCCTTCATTTCAAAATTGGAGGACAACTATTCTTTTATGGCGATAACCAAAACCTTAGCATTTCCAGCCAATAGAATATCGTCCACATAAAGTGATAAAATCACAAATTTATCTTCGGACTGCTTGACATATACACAGTGATCTTCTTCGATCATCGTGAAACCAAAAGTTGTTATGGCTTGATGAAAACGAAGATATCATTGTCTAGATGATTGCTTAAGGCCATATATTGAGCGATGAAGTTTACAAACTTTATACTCTTGACCTTTAGTTGTGAAACCTATTGGTTGTTTCATATGGATTTTCTCATCTAGTTCTCCATTGAGAAATGCTGTATTTACATTCATTTGATGTAATTTAAGGTCCAAATGTGTGATGATGGCTAGAATAAGGCGTATTGAGGCAAACCTTACAACTGGTGAAAAAGTTTCCTCATAGTCTATACCTTTTTGTTGAGTATAGTCTTTCGCCACAAGGTGAGCTTTATACTTTTCAATGGATCCATCTACCCTTCGCTTAATCTTAAAGACCCATTTGTTTCCAATGGCCTTATGATTAGGTGGTACATTAACCAAGTCCCAGACATGATTAGCCCTCATTAACTCTATCTCATTTTCCATAGCTTTTCTCCATTCTTCTTTATCAGAGGATGAGAGAGCATCTTGAACAGTCTTAGGCTCGGCATCATCTTTTTGAGCAATCATAAATGCTTCCCCTTCAATCTCAAAACGACGACGATGAATGCTTTTACGATTACTTTTACATAATTAAATTTCTCTTGAATTCAATTCGCCAGTCGATGCAACACTCCCACTAGGTCTTGGATGTTGAGGTAAATCTTCATTTCTCTCTACAACATTAGTGGGTGTGTTATTAGGATTTTCCATCTCATATAATTGAAAGTCCTTATCAATCTCACCTCTATTAGGAAAATCATTCTCTAATAACGTGACATCTCGTGATTCCATTTCGGTCACACTCCCATCAGCTTGTTCACCTATGAACACGTATCCTTTAAAGTGTTTAGAATATCTTATAAATATACATTTCTTCATTTTATGACCTAATTTGCCATATTTATGTGAAGATTCATGAACATAAGCGGCATATCCCCATGGACGTAGAATACTCAATTCTAGTTTCCTACTAGTTCATAATTCATAAGGGGTGGAAGTGACTGATTTTAATTGCACTCGGTTAAGTACATAGGCAGCAGCCAATAATGCATCTCCCCAATAGGAGATAGGTAAATTTACTTATGCCATCATAGACCTAACCGTTTCCAATAGGGTTCTATTCCTTCTCTTAGCTACTCCATTTTGTTGTGGAGTACTAGGAATAGTTAATTGTCGTACAATTCTATTTTCATCACAAAGAGCCTTGAATTGCTCCGATAAATACTTACGTCTGCGATCGGTTCTCAATACCTTTATTATTTTGTTCAACTGATTCTCTACCATCATTATATATCGTCTAAAACAGTCTAATGCTTCTGACTTATGGGAGATCAGAAAGACATAACCGAAACGCGTGAAGTCATCTATAAAAGTAATGAAATATGAGGCTCAATGCCTCGCCCTCACATTCAAAGGACCGCAAATGTTAGAATATATGAGTTGCAATGGAAATTCAGCTCTAGTCCCTTTATCGAATGATTTTCTAGTTGCTTTTCCCACTAGACAATGTTCACATACGGGTAGATTAACATTAGTGAGTGACCCTAAAAGGCCTTCTCTAGCTAATCTTTGCATTCTTTGCAACCCAATATGATCTAATCTAGCATACCAAGTACTTGCATCAATCTCAACATTACTAGAAGATGCAATTAAAGAAAAATAATCATCAACATTAACATATACTGACCATAGTCAATGTCTAATACCATAAAACCATTCGATACATGACTTGAACCATAATAAACTGTTCCATACATAATGTCAACATAATCACTATAAAAATTCAATACATAACCTATGCTAAAAAGAACAATTACGGAGACCAAGTTTCGTCGAATATCCTAATCATAGAGGACATCATGTAGGAATAGGCTTCGACCACCACGTAAAATTAATTTACATGTGCCGATACCCTTCACTTCAACTCTTGAGTTATTCCCAATATATATAAATCTTCTTCCAGGCTGTATCTGACGATACTCCACAAATGCTTCTCGATCTTTAGCTACGTGGTCTGTTGCTCCTGAGTCTACAGTCCACATTGGATGAGATTTAGCAAGAATTACAGTACTAGAAACAAAAACATTACTTAAAGTAATTGAGTAATAGGGTACCTCTTTCGGCTTAGTGCATTCATGTTCAAAGTGACCCATCTTGCCACAATTGTAACACTTCATCTTGGCTTTTTCCTTCTTCCCACCATACTTCTTGCGTTGGAAGGTCTTAGCCCTTTTAGGTACCTGATCAGTCTTCTTCTCTTTGTTGTTGAATTGAGAATTTTTTTTGCGCTTGAAGTCCGAAGCTTTGCGCGAACTCGATTCAGCAACATAAGCATGGGTAGAGGATCTCGCAGCCTCTAGGCACTCATCCTCTAATTCCAAATGACGTACTATATCATCAAAAAAGACAATATTCTCATTATGCATCATATTGATCTTCATATGCTCCCAATTGTCAAGAAGAGACCTTATAATAGCCTGAACTTGCTGTTCATCAGTAAGGGAGTGACATGCCAACTTCAGCCCACAAATCATATTTGACATCTCCCGAAGATGCTGCCTCATCGTTATATTTGGGCGCTTTCGGTATGTGTCAAACTTGATGGTGAGTCTCCTCAGCTTAGTAGCAGATGTACCCCAAAACTTATCTTTCAAGGCAACCCACATTGTTTGAGCTTTATCATAACTTTCAAACTCACACATGAGATCATCTTGCATATAGCTCAGCAACGTGATGCGAGCAATGCTATTCTTCTTTTTCCAAGCTTGATAAGCTTCTAGATCTCTCCTGTGTTGAGCTAAAGTTCCATGCTCAGGTTTATCCATGGTGTTGTTGAGGGTTTCCAAAACCTCTTGCTCCTTAAGGATGTACTGAACCTTTTAGTGCCAAATATCATAATTGTCACCGTTCAGCTTCTCACCCTTATTGAGGTCAGCCACAATGGTCTTGGATGCCGAAGCCATATTCAATTGCTATAACACATTGACATAATAGACGCAAAATCAATACTAGCACATTATTCAGAGTAACACACATATCTAATTTGCAGCAAAGACAAACTAAATTAATGATAATTCAACAAAAGACATAGAAACAAAAGTTCACTATGTTCCAAATCAACTTCTATGTATGATTATTCTATTATCATTAATTAGTTTAATTTGTGCAAATTTTAAGTTCTAGGTGAGAATTCCATCGAATTCTACCAACCTACGAACTCTCACTAAGAAAAATAATTACATGACTTCATGTAATTTCTACATTTTTCCATTAACACAAAAGCATTGCATGATATAAAACAACATACAAAAAATAATCATGCTGCAACTACAATCAAATATGCAATTCAACATCTAACAGAAAAACAAGGATTTCCTATCATTGTTCGAATTTTCATGGAACTAGTAAATTGCAAGTATATTAAACTAAATACATGCTATCATCGAACCAAGCTCTATACAACATATATGACACCATTTTCATATAGGCTAGCTACTGTATTTCCTAAAGCATAAGAAAATACAAGCTAAAATTGAATAAACTATGCATGAAACCCCCAAAAATACGCGTTCTTAGGGTTCCCTACACATTTTCACACCTTTAAAAAATTCAAAATTCAAAAATAATTATACCACAGTGTAGAACACATTCATACGAACCCAACGCCTCTGACCACGCTCCAATCGGAGCTTGCACGCGCCCACACGCACCGCTGAGTGCGTGGCGTGTGTGGTGCACACGCTAGCGAGCCCAAGGGCTCCTGGCCGGTCCGACTGATCCGACTGTTGACCGGTCCGACTGGTGACCGGTTTGACCGTTGATCGATCCGATCAGTCCAATCGTTGACCGGTCCGACCGATTGACTGGTTCGACTGTTAACCGGTCAACAGTTGGGTCGGGTCGAGTCGAGTTGGTTCGACGGGTTGGGTCGCCGGCCTGTGACTGGCTGGCCAACTGACGTCGGCAGTGACGTCATCGATGATGTCATCCTAGCGGTTACCAACCGTCAAATGACGTCATCCATGATGTCAGTACGCGTCGCTTCGGTGACGCGAGTGTGTGATGTCACGTGTCGGTTTGCCTACGTAGCGCGTGACGTCACGCACTGGTTCGCTAGCATGGCCAGTGCATTGAGCGCGTGGTGCCCACGTGTCGCGGATTTTGACCGCACGCGTGGGCGTGTTCAGCGTCTTCTGGCGGCGCTCGACCCACCGTTGGACTTGTCTCCATGAGTACTTTCACCATGTATATTTGAAAATTGATTTTGGCTGAAAAAATATTTCGAAAAATTGCCAAAATCGTACAGGTGTATGCGACCTTGAACCTGTTCTTCACTTCGGTTCGTTTTCAACGATTCATATGGCAATTTCGATTCGTAAACATCCAACCAGTGTAGATATCATACTCTAGATCTCGATATCAAAAATGGTAAACAAGAAAATTCGATGAAAAACAAGGTAGAAATCACGACCGAGCTCTGATACCAATGTTGGAATTCAAGTCAGCGGAAGACGACTTACCTTTATCCGTTGCACAAATAACAATTAACCCCGGAACGAACGTTGAATTGCGGATGAATCACGAACAAAGATACTTCATGTCGGTCTGAATGCAATCACGAGGAAAGCACCTGATTTCCACAACGTAAATGCCGATTGTTCTTGTAAAAAGTGAAATTGAATGCCTTCTCTCTTTGATGGAAATGAGACAAGAAAATGGAGAGAAATTTTGAGTGTTCGTTCTGTCAACAGTGCCAACGGTTGTCTTCAGGAGTTTTTTATATGACTCCATCACACCTCTTCAAATGGTGTCTTTCCATCGTAGTTTATCAAGGCCAAACGGTGCGTTCCAATCGCACCCCATCATGAACGTACTAGCTAAAGTACAATAACCATTGGATTCTTATTCGAATGCATGAAAATGTTTTTACCATTGCATGGATAAAATATCATTTAACTGTAATATAATGTAAATACATTTTGATAATTGATTTTCAAATATGGTGACTTTTCAAAGTTCTGTAATTTGATAAATGAGGTTCACATGGATGACCGATTGAACATATATTTTGTAAAATTGCAGAACACAAGGAAGAAAAAGCAATGTGCAGAGTCAGTGAGAAAGCTGGTCACATCGTAAAACCATACAAGCACCGTCCCTATAGGTTCCACAGGGGTCTCGTGGCGACTAGCTGGGGGATAGTGATTGTCCCGAGTATGCACGGTAATAAGGGGCCCAACAACCCGTCACTAGTGCCATAACGGAAACCGTAGGAGGGGTGAAATGCGGGGACAGTCAGCCATGTTTTCTTTAAGGCTTTTAGAGATGAGAAGTCCCGTCCCCGATGAAGTAGCATTGTTCTACCATAAGCTAAAAATGATTAGAACCCCGACGAATTATTTATAAATAAAAATCTTTGGCCAATCTCTCGTGTAAAAATTACTAAAACAGATCATTTTGGATATTGATGCTAATTAAGGGGACAAATTCAACTCAGCGAGACTACATCATTAGGATGAGCAAACATCATTTGATTAAGATAAGAAGAAACTTAGGATTGAAGGAAAATTAATTTTTGTTTTTTCGGTATTTGGATGATAGAAAATAATTGATGAAAACATTTTCTATGAACTGAAAACAACAAACTTAAATTCGGGGAAATCGACCTATAAGGAGAAATGGTTTGTATGAGCCCATCATGGACAAAAAAATTGGTAAAACTTGAAAGAGTTTGAATTTCACATTTAACATCAAACACACATAACTCTAAATCAATATGAGTGAATCGCAAAATGATAAAGCAATGAACATGAAGAAGAGATACATGCTCTCCGGCATCGTTCCTCAAGTCGAATCCGGTCAATTGCTTAGTTTCTCTCAGGGCGCCTGTCCATTTTTGTTTCTGCGCTTCATCTCTTTCGTCTCCACACAATCTCTCAAAACCTTAAGCGAACTCACTTCCGCTAAATGTCTGCGGTTTTTACCTCGTGGAAGATGGGAACAACTAGGTGACCGGTTTCTGAACCTCTTCCTACACTCATGAATCTCGACCAGCTCGTTCATGCACCACTTTGAGTCCGCGTAGTTCCTGTAGAACACGATTAGGGCAATCCTCGCATGCCCAATCGCTTTGAAAAGCTTGGATTTGATTTCTTCCCAGAGTCTTCTCCCGTGTTGTCTCTGAAGCATTGAGAAAATATTTAGCTGTTTGTTCTCATCACGTACCAGCTGACATGGGCAAGCAATTTTGTGCTCATATTTAGTTATTATTGATAAAATATTAGGTGTGGTAAATATGCCACTGTTGACACCTAATTTGTGACACCCCGAACCCTTCGCAGGTCGTCACCAGCGCCAATGTTACACCTTATTACCTTTCTCCTTTGAAGAAGTGTCCTAATTTGCAGACACAATTTTTTTTTAAAACAAAATAGTCCCAGCGCGACTCATTAGCGGAAGCAAATTAAAACATCACCGTCTCTCCCCCTACCAACCATGATACAAATACACACCACTAATCACCATAATTTTATAAATAAGCCACGACACTTTATTTACATATATTTTCAAGATGGGACTTCTTTTGGGTCGGTACATCAAAAAGGAAAAGCTAGGACTCAGCCACGTCAAACCTAAAACCTCAAAGAGAACCCTCGACCCTCTACATTTCACGTGCAACAATTCCCCATCATCAGTGTCGGCTAACTATCCCCAAAAAGGATCCAGTTTCTACTCGTCGCACACGGGTCTCACACCCAACCCGGTGCATCAGGCGGTGGTGGCGGCAACATCCCTTGCATTGCTCCATCCCAACGAACATGTACGGATATGAACTCCTGAATGATAGGGCCCCCAGCCAGGCCCACGTCGTACATCACTAGACAGCGTACTCGAATAAAAGTCAGTCCAGGAACAGAGGGACAGTCTATCTCAGCACACTCGACCTCTACATCAGATGGTAGACTGTAAAATACACCCCGCGTGACGGCAGGAAGCGGCATACTGCTAATCTGAAATGTGGGTCCCCAAAAGGGGTGAGTACAACCACTCAGCAGATAAGGAAATCCAATAACAACTCAACGCATCATGCAATTCATACATGCATTGCAGGCGTTACTTACCTCGAAACAATGCGCATACTATCATGCATCATCATATCAGTTTATAACACATACATGTGTATCATCATCGTATCATACATGTCATCATCATCATGACATCATCACATTACACATGTCATCGTGCCATATCATATATCATCATAATTATCATGCATATCATCATACATATCATATCATGGGTGATCATCATTATTTCACATCACATATCATCATCATCATCATCATCATCATCATCATCATCATCATCATGCATGTCATCATGCATATCATATCATGGGTGATCATCATTATCTCACATCACATATCATCATCATCATCATGCATATCATCATGCATATCATATCATGGGTGATCATCATTATCTCACATCACATATCATCATCATCATCATCATCATCATGCATATCATCATGCATATCATATCATGGGTGATCATCATTATTTCACATCACATATCATCATCATCATCAACATGCATATCATATCATGGTTTAATTTCCACTTTTAGCTTTCAATTTGATCACCACATCACCCATTCCTCAAATCATCAATTTCATCATCCCCTCGGGCAAAGACCTCCGAGGCTTCTGGCATTCAGCCTCCTAGGCCACCGAGCATCCGCCCCCCCCCCCCCAACATTCCGGGCATCTCGCATCTCAACTAGCATCACGAGGCATTCCCTTCAGGCAGAAACCTCCGACAGGGCTTCCGGCATTTACACTCCCTGGCCGGGCATCCCACACCCCAAATCCTAGCATCGCGAGGCATTCCTTTCGGGCAAAGACCTCTGACAAGGCTTCCGGCCCCCCATATTCCGGGTATCCTGAATCTCCCAGGGAAATCCGGCAATGCATCTCTATACATTCCGGCCTCATCCTCCACCACAACCACTTCCTCACTTATCATTATCCACATTTACCATTATTTTGATCTCAATTTAACATGGCATATGGCGTGACATCAAACAAGTCATACTTGGCATAGGATTCACTCATGCATCACAATTCAATGTCATACATATACCAAGACTTTATCATATGCATCTCGATTCAATGTCATACATATACCAAGACTTTATCATACATGCAACAAGATAAATTTAATGGAATTTACGGCCAATAAAATAATCTATTTTTTCTTATTTATTTATTTATTTATTTATTTAAATTCCAACTTTTGTCATTTCCATAAATTTAATATCAACAAATTCCCAAAATTATAAAAATTACAGCAAATAGTAAACAAGCCAATAGGATGATAATTTCATACAAAATTCATGGCCAAATAGCATTTCACACAATTTCCCAATTTTCACAAAACATCATATAATTTTCGGATGAAACCAGAATGCACGATTTTCGAAGAAATTCGATTAAAATATCCATATGGCATCCAAAAATTATGAAATTTTACTGAGTTATAGCCAAGACATTTTCGTACAACTTTCATGAAGAACTCCAAGCCAGATTCTTTTTAAATTATTTTATACAGTCTCATGAAGCTTCTGGATCCACTACCGCAAGGTATCCTCTACAAGTTTCATGAAGAGATCTAGGTCAAATAACCAGAGTATAGTCATCATCTATGTCCATGAAGTCTCAGGTATCTCGGAATACATCACCAGAATCATCGTCTTAAAGATCTAGTTGATTTACTAGGCTATACTTGTTCATTTCACTTCAAATTTGAGTATGTTGTAGTTTAAGATGTCTCCTACAACTTTTATGAAGAAATCGAAGTGATATTTTCATCAAAAACCAACATGCAATCACGAATCCAGAAAGAGGTCAGTAAAAACTCTCCAGATCTGAGGTTTCCGTAGGATGAGACTTTAACCCCTCAAATCTCCATCATTTTCCACGAAATTTCAGTATGTTGTAGTTCAAGATGTTAGCTACAACTCTCATGAAGAAATCGAAGCCAAAATCGGACTCGAAACACACATGCAAGCTCAAACAAGTTTCTGACTCACACGGTCCGAACACAAACAGCCATACAATTCAACATACATCATCTATGCTTCGGTTTTTCTCACTTAAACACTCAAAGATTCAACATGCAAACAACATACAAGCATGCAAGAGAAGCTAGAGGACTCCCACTTGCCTCTAGACCGGACGGTCGATGGCGTAGGGTGGCGAACACGGCGGCACACGGCGGACGGACGGCGGTTCCCTCCTCCTTTCTCTCTCGGCCGCTCCTCCCTCTCGCACGATCTCTCTCTCTCTCACACAACTCTCTCTCTCTCTCTCTCCTTGGGTGAACAAATGGCCGGCCACCCTCTCTCTCTTCCTTCTTATACCCCCCTAGAGCTCATCATTCGCAATCATGAGATTGCCTTTCAATTGGCCAATGCATGGCCTTCTCCTTTGCCACTTGTCTTATTGAATTTTGAATTGGGTTTGGGCTTCTTGGGCTTGGGCCATCCGGCCACTCTTGGCCCTCCCCCTTGCTCGACGGGAGCCCACTTGTGGGCTTCAATGGGCAGGCCAACTTGGCCCATTAAAGTTCCACTCTTGGGCTTAAGGCCCAATCGAATTTTTACCCTCTTTTTCCCTTTTTTTTCTTTTTGAAATTCTTCTATAAATATTTTTAAATTTCAATTTTCATCTTGGCCAAAGTCTTGGGACATCTTGTTTATTGAAATTTAATTTATAAAGTACATGGCCAAGCATAAATTATTAATTTATCAAATTTAAATTTTCACAATCATATGCATAAATCATCTAATTAAAATACTAATGGCTAAAGCATAAGCCATGGAAATTTTTATCACCTAATTAGAAACTTTAACACACCTTATGGCTTGGCTTTGAATTTTGGGATGCCACAATTCTCGCCTCCTTAGAGAATTTCGTCCTCGAAATTCAAACACCACTCGCGCCTTCTTGAAACAAATAGGGGTACTTTTCCTTCATCTGATCCTCACTTTCCCATGTGGCTTCCTCCACATCATGATGTCGCCATAATTTTGGAAAGAGGAGAGGAGAGAAAAAAAAGAACAGGAGAATAACAGAAGAGGAAGCATAGGAAGAGGAGGCCTTTCCCCGGAGCCACCGATCACTGCCGGAGCCACCGAACGCCTCCAACTCTGCTGGAATCCAGGTGAGCATTTTGCTGAACATATGGTGTGCGTAACTTAAAGCTGTGCGGACCGGAGCTCATTCTGCTCATTTCGGGCGAGCTCCAGTCTCTGTTAGTTCCCGTTTAGGTCGTCATTGGTTTGCTGGTTGTTGGCTATGGAGCTCGGACCTCCCTCGAGCCTCAGTTGGGTTTAGAATCTTGCGAGTCCCGAATGCCCTCCATCTGTTTGTCTCAATGCTGAGCTGAAGTCTAGCTTTGTTGTCCCTAACTTCAGCCACTTTTGGTCGCCAGAATACCGTCATGGTCTAGCTGAAGGCCAAGCCTAGTCCCTGCCCGGTCAAAACAGGAGCGTCACGCTCTGGTTAGATGTCGTCCATGCCAGTCGCCGTCTTTGCTTCCCCTTCCACGACTAAATAGCCGTGGGGTAGGGGCCACGGGCTGGCGGAATGCTGGCCTTAGCTGATGTCTTCACTATAGCCATCGAGACCCCCGACCCTAGACGTCGAGGGTCGCTCCCGTTTGCCCATTCGAGGCGGCGCCGTTGTGACTCTCGTCGGAGGAGCCACCTGCGTTGCACGCCCGCGCCATCTCTGTTGAGGAGCAGGGTCGAGGGCCTAGCTAGGCCAAATCATAGTTCTGGCCTAGCCGACCCTCTCCCATTCGAGCCCGTGGGAGATCTTTTCCCCCCAAATAAAAAAATAAAAAGTTGGGCCCATCGGTTGGGCCCAATTCTCTCACAAATGCAGGCCCGACCATGGCTAGTCGGGCTTGGGCCTTAAGGGCAAGCTGACCGGCCCTCCCCCATTCGGGCCGGCCCCCAGGTGGGCCCGCCTGACCGGGTCGGACCCGGGTCCAGTCTGAAAAAAAAAATTTCCAAAAAAAATAAATTAAAAAATCAAAAAGTTAAAAAAATATTAAAAAATAAATAATAATAATAATTCAAAAATCCAAAAATTGTAGGGTTTGGTTAGGAATTGCCATGTATTGCCTACTTAGAGTAATTAGACCTCTATTTGCTCTCGTGATGATTATATCGTATGTTTAATTTGCATATCTAGCTATGTTTAATTGCACGTATTTAATTTTGCTGCAATTAGGATCTTGGTAGCTATGGTTGTTATTTTAATGATTGTGCCCATGCATGATCACCTCACATGTTAGTTGATAGGTATAAAATCAATCCAAACTACTTGCCAAAAATCATTTTGTTAAAATGAACAAGATTATGTACCGAAAGAATACTAATTGGTCAATTAGTGCAATCAAGTTCCCGACCCTAGATTCTCTTGTTGCGTAGGAAGTGAGGTACACTCCCATACCTCACTTGGTTTCAAGTCGACCCCAATAGGCTAGTGGCGACTCCTTTTGTGTAAAATTCCTAAAAAATATCCTAATGTCACGCAGGGTATGGGCTTGGGAGAGCCCGTGCCTAATCAAGGGCCGTAAGCCCATTCTTTAGAAAATACCCCTAAACATGTTCCCTCCCCTAAGGGTAGGTTGCGACAGCCACGAAGAATTTGCATTGAACCATCCAAAGATCGGCATGTAGCGAATTGGATCACCTATCAAAAAAATTTTGTCTCTCTCCTTTCTCACAGGCTTTACTCTCCATCTTCACAACCCATGCCCAACCCCCCTTCTAAAACAGTCGCTCATGCCCAACTCAAGACTATCTGCTCTCTCTCGTCTGACGAACCATGCCACTACCTCTTATCCACCTCTGCCGAAAACATGCCGGGGTATTCAATCTTTGGGGACTCTAGAATCGTGATCAGTGTATTGAACTTGTTGTCACAATGTAGAACTGGTTCTCCTCGTTGACGAGGCACGAGTACCAATTGCCGGCACTAAACGCCAGGGTCGAGCTCATCTTCAGCTTGAAGACCGACCACAGTAGCTGTAGAGGAGGAGGGGGGAGGTGCTATTGGTGTTTCTTTTGATAAACAAGTATACATGCATAAGTAAATTAAGATAAAAAATCTTATCGCAGTGGAAGTAAAAGCGTTTATACATGTGTTTCTAAAGTATTTTCGTGCATTTTAACAAAAATACTTAGAAGAGCTAAAGGGGCTAATCTTATTAACCTTGTATCATGCTCTAAATTTGATTTAGAAGTTTCTTCGGGTTCTGAACACGAATATCTGATTTCCTCACAACAATAGTTTTGACGTTCTTTAGACTCTGACCACAAACATTTGACGCCTTTTGGTAACACCTGCTCTAACGTCCTTGGATTCTTGACCACGAACATCTGACGCCTTCCGATAATACTAGTTCTAACGTTCTTCAAATGCAAAACATTTGATCTCTTCGCACGCTCTAACGTTCTTCAAATCCAACTCCTCAAGTGTTGGGCCTCTAGTTTAGACACACCATCAATTCTCACGTTGAACTGAAGAGAAAAATTGAGAGATTTCACAACAACAATTGTGCTAGCAATTACTCTCATGTGAGTGATTTCGTTGATCAGTATTAGTACTCTCAATTATTGAATGTCGATCGTCGATCATCCGGTGATCTGCTCTCTGTATTACCTTTTATAGCCATACAAATCACATTTAAATCGGCGCATTAACTCTAAACCGTTTTAGAAATAATTCAGCCCGTAACTCATGACGAACGTAAGTTTTGATACCGTTACAGACACTAATTCAAGCATTAACTCTGTAACTATTATAGAGTATTATTCTAGACATTTATTCGTAACTGTTAGAAGTTCGTAACTGTTAGAAGTCTTTATTCTGGGTATTAACTTTGTAATTGTTACAAATATTTAATTTGACTTTTGAAACTATTTTAGAGCATTAATTGGTCATTTAAATCTAAAACCATTTCAGATCATTAAACTACCAATTTATTCTGAAACTGTTTCAAATCATTAATGTGACCGTTAAGTTCTGAAACCATTTCAGAGCTTAATGTGACCGTTAAATCTGAAACCGTTTCAAATCTTTAATTTAGCCATTAAGTTTGAAATTATTTCAGATTATTAATTTCGTTATTGATTATGAACTCACTTTAGATCATTAATAATGCGATTAATTGTGAACTCACTTTAGATCATTAACGTAGCTATTAATTCTGAACTAACTTCAGATTATTAATTTGGTCACTAAATCTGAACACACTTCAGATCTTAGATTTGGCCGTAGAGTCTGAAATCCACTTCAGACTTTGTAAACTCTGAAGCCCCTTTATTAGAACTTTTATTTCTAGCCCGACTCAATCTGATTGGCTTAATTGCAAACACATTAGCAATATTCTCTCTCTCGTTCAAATGTCATTCTAATTTATTATGGTGTGTGACATCACTAGATTCATCACTGAGGTGGCAGCAGGGCTTGTACTAAATCATTAGCACAACTAAGAGAACTGATTGTCCAGATCAATCTCATGTTCTTGCAAACTATGAGTGACATCTAGCAATATATATGGTTGTTTTCAGAACATAATGAACCTGTTAGTTTTGGTGACCATGTAATTTGATCCTTCTATCTCATCATGTCCCGATCAAACAAAGACCATGGAACTATTGGTTAAGCCACCAATTCGATCATATGTCCAAATCTAATTGACATGTATTTCTTCGTGATATGAACCATTCATTCTCGATTATAACTGCGGTCGAGGATTTCAATATAATGTCACGATTAAATCACATAGGACATCAATCTTGTATAACAAGAAGACGGATTCCATATTGCACACGCATGTGCTTTTGTATGTGAACAAACTATGACCATTAAGTACATAGACGGTTTAACGAAGCGTCAATATGCGCACTTGTGAACCATAGCCATCCAACATATAAGTCAGCATTGTGTCTGTGGCATCCCAGAAATTCAAAGCCAAGCCATGAGGTGTGTTAAAGTTCCTAATTAGGTGATAAAAATTTCCATGGCTTATGCTTTAGCCATTAGTCTTTAATTAGATGATTTGTGCATATGATTGTGAAAATTTAAATTTGATAGATTAATAATTTATGCTTGGCCATGTACTTTATAAATTAAATTTCAATGAGCAAAAATATCCTAAGACTTTGGCCAAGACTAAAAAATTGAAATTTAGAAATATTTATAGAAGGAATTTCAAAAAAAAAAAGGAAAAAAAAGGGTTATTTTTGGAATGGGCCTTGGACCCATTGGCCTAAAGCTTGGTGGGCCAAGCTAGTCCGCCCATTAGAGCCCAAGAGGAGAATTCGACCAGCCCAAGGGGAGTGGCCGGATGGGCCTAAGCCCAAGCCCAAGAAAATTTAAATTAAAACCCAATAAGACAAGTGGCAAATGGCAAGAGCATGCATTGGTTAATCTTTAGGCAAAGCAATGATTGCAAATGATGGGATTAAGGGGGTATAAAAAGGATGAGGAGAGAGAGGTGGCCGGTTCTTTGCTTCATTTCGTCCAAAGAGAGGGTGAGAGAGAGAGAGAGAGAGAGAGAGAGAGAGAGAGAGAAAGGGAGAAACCGAGAGGAGAGGAGGCGGAGCCGAGGGGCGCCGCCGTTCATTCGCCGCCCATTCGCCGTGTCCCGCCGCCGTTCGTCGTCGCTTGCTCATCCTAGAGGCAAGTGGAGTCCGTAACTTCTCTTGCATGTTTGTTTTGGTGGTTGCATGTTCGATTTTAGGTGTGGTATGTGCGAAAAACCGAGGTAAGGGTTGGTTGTTTTCAAGCCGTGTGACTGTTCTTGCTCGGTCTGTGGAAGTCAGTAGCTTGTTCGAGCTTGCATGTGTGTTTGGAGTCCGATTTTGGCTTCGGTGTCTTCATGAAAGTTGAAGCTAACATCTTTTAGTATAACATACTGAAATTTCGTGAAAAATGATGGAGATTTGAGGGGTTAAAGCCTTGTTATACGGAGACCCTAGATCTGCGAAATCTTCACTGACCTCTTGCTAGATTCTTGTTTGCATGTTGATTTCTGTTGAAGATTTGACTTCGATGTATTCATGAAAGTTGTAGGTAACACCTTAAGCTACAACATAATCGAATTTTAAGCAAAAAGAACAAGTATAGCTTGGTGAATCGGCTAGATCTTGGAAACAATGGTTCTGGAGAAATATTTCTAGACACCCGAGACTTCATGGACTTAAATGGTGACCATAATTTGGTTATTTGACCTAGATCTCTGCATAAAACTTGTAAAAGACACCTTGTTACATAACATACTCAAATCTCAGAGGAAACGAAAGAGAATTGATGGGTAAAAACTAAGAATTTCGGAGGGGTGTGTTCTGGACGTCACGGTAGTGGTTCCAGAAGTTTCGTGGGGTTGTATAAATTAATCTAAAAATAATTTGGCTTAGAGTTCTTAATGAAAAGTGTACGAAAATGTGTTTTCTATCACCCTGTAAAATTTTGTAATTTTTGAAGGCCATATGATTATTTTAATCGAATTTATTTGGAAACTGTGCAATTCTGGCCATTATCCGAATATCATGTGCTATTTTGTGGAAATTGTGAAATTATGAGAAATTCAATTTGGCCATGAATTTTGTATGAAATTGTGATCCTATTGAATTTTTTAGTGATTGTTTGGATATTATGATTTTGGAAAATCATGGATATTAAATTTAATATTTATTTATGAAAATAAATAAATATAATAATATAATAATATAATAATAAAATAATAATAAAATAATAAGGGATTATTTTATTGGCCATGAATTTCATTGAATTTATTATGCATTGTTATATGACATTGGTGTATGTATGATCATAAATTGTGATGCATGTGTGAATCATATGCCATGTAATAATGAGATTAAAAGGATGGTGAATGTGGAAAATGATAAGTGAGGAAGTGGTTGTGGTGGATGATGATGCTCGGTGGCCTAGTGGCGTAATTCCGGAGATTCCCCGGGAGTGTCGAGATGCCCGGTGGTATACGGTACGTAATTCCAGGGGAGGCCTGGTGGTATGTCGGTACATAATTCCGGAAGCCTTGTCGGAGGTCTTTGCCCGAAAGGAATGCCTCGCGATGCCAGGATTGGGGTGCTAGATGCCTGGCTAGAAGGGTAAAGGCCGGAAGCCCTGTCGGAGGTTTTTGCCCGAAGGGAATGCCTCGTGATGCTAGTTGGGATGCGAGATGCCTGGAATGTGGGGGGCCGGAAGCCCGGTGGCCATGGGATGGCTGGAATGCTGGGAACCCTGTCGAAGGTCTTTGCCCGAAGGGATGATGAAATTGATGATATGAGAAATGGGTGATGTGGTGATCAAATTTAAAGATAAAAGATGAAAATTAACCCATGATATGATATGCATGATGATATGCATGATGATGATGATATGTGATATGATGATCACCCATGATATGATATGCATGATGATGATGATGATGATATGTGATGTGATATAATGATCACCCATGATATGATATGCATAATGATATGCATAATGATATGCATAATGATGATGATGATGACATGTGATGTGATATGATGATCACCCATGATATGATATGCACGATGATATGCATGATGATGATGATGATGATGATGATATGTGATGTGATATGATGATCACCCATGATATGATATGCATGATGATATGCATGATGATGATGATGATGATGATGATGATGATGATATATGATATGGCATGTGTATTGTGATGATGCCATGATGATGATGACATGTATGATGTAATGAGGCCATGATGATGATGACACGTATGATGTAATGATGTCATGACGATGATGACATGTATGATACGATGATGATATACATGTATGTGTTATAAATTGATATGATGATGCATGATAGTATGCGCATGGCTTCAAGGTAAGTAACGCCTGCAATGCATGTATGATTTGCCTGATGCATTGAGTTGTTATTGGATTTCCCTATCTGCTGAGTGGTTGTACTCACCCCTTTTGGGGAATAAAATTTCAGATTAGTAGATGGTTTGAGCGGTTGGATATGACCGCGAGGAGAAGGATAGCAAAGGAGGGAACCTTTGGACGCCAGCACTAGTTGATGGACCTTAAGCATACGATTGTGGGAGGAGATGTCGGTCATCTTTTGAAGTGTAGCCGAGTATAGAAAACTATGGCATTTCGATGTACCGACTAAAGATGTCCATCTGCTCTATGTAAATAAACGTGTTCGGTTTTAACTTATATAAGATGTTTAGTAGGTGTGCATCGTTTTCTAAATATAGGGAAGGGGGTTTGCTAGATGTGCTTCCGTATATGAATTGCGTAAGGGACCTATAAAAAAAAAAATGTGTAAACCCCCATGGTTGTATGGACCCGCTGCAATTGAAATGGTATCAGAGTGACATGTTATTAGGAAAGTAAATGGTAAGCAAACTGTGGCGACCCAAATCGGATCGGGGGCCGTCGAGGGGTGTCACAGTGTCTCAGGTTTAAGGATCTTACACCTGACCAAAGCATAAATGATTAGACATTGACCCTGCTAAAAAGCTTCCATGTCGCCAATCGTTTTATGTATGTCACATTCAGTGAACTCGTCCAAGACAAGCACCTATGTTCTAGCTCGGATATCACCATACTCAATGACTTGTGACTCATCATCCCCTCAAGTATCCAATACTGAATGATGAAGCTTAAGAACAGATCGGTCTCAACAGGATCATCAATATCCTCTAAATGATCCATCGACCGGGAACTGTTTAAAGATTCAGTATAACTATAACCTGTCACACATAGTTTTAACACCTTAAGAATATGTTCCGTCCTAATTGATCTTATGGACTCATTCATATAAATTGGACGATGAATGAAAACTTATTTGCCATTAAATAATCTCTAACATGTAACTATTACATGGTTGCTTTAGGGCATATAGCTAACAATCTCCCACTTGCACTAAAGCCAACATATCTCATGCCTCAAACCATCTTGGTAAGATGTCTTTCAAAAGAAGACTCAGACAACACTTTATGAGGGGATCTGTCATGTTTTCCATTGAGGCTATTTTCTACAAGGTGATATCACCTCTCCTAACAATCTCTCTGAT
Organism: Eucalyptus rudis; assembly: GCA_019915205.1. NCBI lineage: Eukaryota > Viridiplantae > Streptophyta > Magnoliopsida > Myrtales > Myrtaceae > Eucalyptus > Eucalyptus rudis. Next base: position 1,960,010 of record JAHMTN010000109.1, on the reverse strand, counting down.
GAGATGGAAGCGCCTTTAAATGTGCATGGATTTCTAGTGAGACTTTGGTTCCTTAACTTGAGCTATTGCCCCATTATTATCACAAAACAATGCAATCAGCTCTTTAATGGAAGGAACCACTCCAAGTTCTAAAATGAACTTCTGAGATAGCTAGTATAAGCACCTAGAGGGGGGTGAATAGGTGCACAAACAATTTCTCGAGATACGGAAGCGATTCTAGGCAAACGATAGAAAGAAAAATACGATCAAAGCGAAGTAAAGGTTAGGGAAGAGAGAAATGAACACAAGATTTATAGTGGTTCAGCTTATTCCAAGCCTACGTCCACTCTTCCACACTGACAGCCCACCGGCTAGATTTCACTATGAACAAAAGAGAAGTTACAGCACAGCTTTTCCTTGATTCCACAGTGTAGATGTTCTACCACACTTCCTCAAGGTTTCTCACGAATATAGACTCTCTTTTGTTTACACGATTTTGCTCAACAATGAATTGACTAAGAACAAGGAGCTTCAAACTTTGGAATTCTTCTATCGTGCACACACTCGAACAACTGGAACGTCTTCCTTATATACTCCTTCATGCCATCATACCCGTTGGCACTTACCAAAGGAATTCCTCCAATCTACCCGTTGGACGGAATCAATTAGGAAGATCATTTGAGCTATTAAAGGAACATGTCGATAGCCCATCAATCCTGTTCGCCCATACAATCAGGATCTCGGTTTCCATAAGTAGAACTTCCAAGTATACTTTGCCAATCATCGGATCCTTAATCTTTGAATCAATTATGATCAAATAAAGAATTCTGTTATGTCATATCCAGCTAAGAGATCTTCTCCAGTCGATAAGGCCACATCCTTAATGAAACATCCAGTTCTGGATAGCCTTTCTTCAACGGATTAGAAACTGTCAATGAGGATAGACTTTGAGTCTTGAGTCTGGCTGTCCAGAGGTCTTCAAACTTTAAATAGCAGAGTCTGCAAGCCTTCAGACTAGACTGATGGAAACGTTTTGTTAACTTCAAAACACTTCAAGAGGATTTCTCCAATAATCTCCCCCTTTTTGATGGTGACAAAACTTTCCTGCAGATTTGGAAAACTTTTACCTGCAAAACATTTCTCAAACACATATGCATATTTTATAGAGATAAATGACTAAATGAATAACACTAGAATCTGCAACCACAGAAAATAGGTTAGTCCAGTATGTAATAAAGTCATCCATAAGATATCAATAGTAGTTAATAATAAGCAGTCAAATCCAAATCCAAATTTAGTCTACATCCAGACACACATGACTCAAAAGTCAAGTCAAAACAAATCATAAACCAAACAAGCCAAAAGTTCGACAAATTTAAGTTCAAAGTTTTTCAAGTCAAGCAACTCTCCTCCTTTTTCTCAGCATAAAAAAGATTGAGATGAAAATGGAGTGTAGTCAAGAATGCTTGGGAACACGAACAAGCTGGAAATCTCCCATCGACTGAACGATGCCTTCCAGCCTTTTCAAGTCTTCCTTCAGCTGAGCAACATCCTCACCCTTAGCATTAGCCTGAATCTGAAGAGAAAGGGCTTGGATTTGATCATTTAATGACCTGAAGAGACTTGTCCTGCATTCTGCAAGTTCTGAACTTCACATCCCAATGCATATATCTGACCTTGCATCTCCAAGAGAATATCCATCACTCTGCGAAAGTCTGCTGAATTTTCGGTCTGCGTACTGGCGTTAGCACGATCTGATGGAGTAAATGCAAACGATGGTAGATCAGCATAATCACGCAGATTTGGCAAACAAACCTCATGACCTTCCTCAAGAAACTGAGAGGCATAAATATCCTCTGGATCTGCTGGGGATCGACTGACTCCCTCACTGGTTGCAGGATTTGAAGATATTCCTCTTTTCTCTTGGTCTCCCCCTGTGTTCATGCCTTCAGGTGGAGAGTGCTCCTCATGTTCTTCTTCTTCTTGATATCTTTTCTCTTCTTCTTCTTTTTCAACTCTCTCTTGCTCAGCATCTCTTTCTTCTTCTTCTTCTCTTTCCTCCGTTTCTTTTTCCTTTGCTTCTTTCTCTGCTTTTTCTTCTGTCTGCTATTCTGACTCTTTCTCTGGAACAGATCGACTGAGATTCTTCAAAGCATAAATAGTGATGTTTTCCTCATCATCTTCATCATCAACGAGGAGAGCTCTTCTTCTCTTGGATGGAGCATCCATGGGCTCATTCCCTTTTCTTTTTCCTGCAGAAGAGAATTGATGAGATTTGACTAGAGTCTTCTTCTTAAATTTCTCCAATGCCTTGCTTAGTTCCTTCAGACACATCTTGGTCATCATTTTCAGTCCTACCACCATATGATCGCACGATCGAACACAAAGAATTTGCGGAGGCTGAATGTTCAAATGTCTGAATAACTTCGTCACAAGACCTGGATAAGGAAGTTGTCCTCTGTCCTTCATCACAGCTCTATACATGTGGAACATAACAGTGTGAGGAAGAGAAAACCTTTTCCCAGTGATGATGGCATACATTAGCTTTGCCTCTGAACTTGAGACATCAGTCTTGGAAGTTGATTTCGGTCTGAGGCAATTGATTACAATTTTGTGCAGCAAGATGTTAAATGCACTCATCCTTGAATAGGAAATCTTTCCCTCTGTTCTCCTGTCCTTAACAAGTTCCAGAGTAGTACGAGCAATAGAAACTTTGATCCGTTGATATCTTCCTCTCTCAACTCCTAACACATTTGCTAGCATATCCATATCCACAACAAAGTCTTGATCTTTGACACTGAAGGAGAATCTATTCGCATCCAAGAAACTAAGATTTGAATAGAAATATGCAGTTAGTTGAGGATAGGCCTCTGTGGAGTCAGAGCAGAATTTCTCAAGTTGAAGATGACCGAACTTTTCCCTTAAGTTCACATTTACAGCATCCAGAAATTCAAAATCCACACTCCTAGGGTTTATCACCCCATGCTTCAGCAATTTTGAGTATAGATCCTTTTGTTCCTTCGATCTAAACAACTCTCCCCTTTTTCCTCGATTTTCCACTGCAATTCCCATTCTTGGCGGAAATTTGCTGTATAATTTGTCATCATCATTTCCATCCACCGGATTAAATCCCCAATCACGAGGGTCACTTGGGAGATTCGCAAGGGTTTCTTCTGCCACCCCCTTACGAGCAATTCCCAAACTTTCCATTTTTCGCAAAAAGATATATTCATTTCCATATCCTTTGTCCTTAAGAAAATCATCCACATAGTTCAATGGAGTACCAGTCCCTTTTAAAGCATGATATAGCTTATAAATAGAAGAGGGCCTTTGAACTCTTACAGGATCTGCATCTTCAATGATTTCTTCATTTTGATGATGATCAATATCTTGAGGACTATTTCACCAAAAAAAAAAAAAAAACATCTTGAGGACTAGATGGAGGAGAATGATGCTGCTAAGAATGTTGTGGGCTCTGCTGCTGATTTGGAGACACTTCTTCTTCAGTGAGATCGAAGTGCATAGGCCCCTCACTCATTCGTCGTGGTCCTCTACTTGCGATCCTCGAAGACTTTCTTGAAGACAACATCTTTCTTAGTCTTTGAAAGATTCTTTGCTTGACTTTCCCAAGAAAGATGACAACTTTTTCGAATATTAAACAAGAGAAGAAAACATGAATGGAAGATTGGTGCTTTTTAGGGTTTTAGAGTTAAGTGAAGAGAAACCGGCTGTATATAAGACAGTCGAAAGGAGGGGATACCAATTGTCGTAATGGAAAGTGAAAAGATACCTTTTAAAAAAATAATTGCCTTTTTCGAAAAATGATCATTTCAAAATAACTTCTTTATCTAAAGGAAACGATGCAATAATCTCATCAATTAAAGATAGCGGTTGAGATAACAATAATCAACACGGTTGATGAACGTACATTTTCAAGATGAGATTAGAGAGAGAATAACTTACAGTCAAAGTCTTGCAGTCAAAGTCTTATATGTCTGAGTCTGAGAGTCTCTAGACTTTAACTTCTTTGAACTTCAAAATGTTGAGTCTGGAACGGATAATTTCAAATTGATTTTTCTCCAAAGGCTTTGTAAATATATCCGCCAGTTGGTTCTTTGAGTCAACAATCTAAATCGTAATTTCTCCATTTTGAACATGATCTCTAATGAAGTGATGTCGAATCTCTATATGCTTTACTCTTGAGTGAAGAATTGGATTTCTGGTGAGATTGATAGCGCTGGTGTTGTCACATTTAATCTCCGTGCATGAATCTTTAATTCCAAAGTCTATTAGCTGTTGTTTTATCCACAGAATTTGTGAACAGCAACTTCCAAGAGCTACATATTCTACTTCTGCTATAGAGAGAGCTATTGTACTTTGCTTTCTTGAAAACCAAGACATTGTCCTACCTCCAAGTAGTTGACAGGTACCTGAGGTGCTCTTTCTATCAACTCTGCATCCGGCTAAGTCTGCGTCTGAGTACCCAAGAAGAGTAAAGTCTCCCCTTTTAGGATACCAGAGACCGAAGCTTGAAGTTGATGCAATATATTTGATAATATACTTTGCAGCATTTAAATGTGATTCTTTAGGGTCTACTTGAAATCTGGCACAAATGCAAACACTAAACAAAATGTCAGGTCTAGAAGTAGTAAGATAAAGAAGTGAACCGATTATACTCCTGTATAACTTTTGGTCGACTTTCTTTCCTCCTTCATCTTTATCTATCTTCACGGAGCTTGACATTGGTATATCGGCCTTTTTGCAATTGTCCAGTCCAAACTTCTTCACAATATCATTAGCATATTTTTCTTGATGAATAAAAGTTCCTTCTTTTAGTTGTTTCACTTGAAGTCCAAGGAAGAAGGTTAACTCACCCATCATGCTCATTTCAAATTCATCCTGCATAGTCTTAGAGAATTTCTTGCATAGACTTTCATTAGAGGATCTAAAAATAATATCATCGACATATATTTGAACAAGTAAAAAACTCTTGCTTTCTCTTTTAATGAAAAGAGTAGTGTCTACTTTACCTTTAACAAATCCATTTTCAATTAAAAACTTACTTAGTCTGTCGTACCAAGCTCGAGGAGCTTGTTTCAAGCCGTATAAAGCCTTTTTGAGTCTGAATACTGAGTCTGGTTTCCTTGGGTCTTCAAACCCAGGTGGTTGTTCCACATAGACTTCCTCTTGGATGAATCCATTTAGGAAGACACTTTTGACATCTATTTGGAATAACATGAAATTCTTATAACAAGCAAAAGCAAGGAATAATTGAATTGCTTCTAGCCTTGCTACTGGTCCGTAAGTCTCGTCATAGTCTATCCCTTCTTCTTGTGTGTATCCCTTGGCCACAAGTCTTGCCTTGTTTCTTATGACTTTTCCTTTCTCGTTCATCTTGTTCCTGAAAACCCATTTAGCTCCAATAACAGACTTACCTTTTGGTTTATGAGTCAATTCCCAGACATCATTGATACTGAATTGCCTGAGCTCTTATTGCATAGCTTCAATCTAGCTTTCATCCGATAAAGCTTCTTCTATGCTTTTGGATTCTATTTCAGAAACAAGAGCCACAGCACTAGACTCTTCGCGCCTTTTGGATCTTGTGCGAATTCCTTCATTGATGTCGCCAATAATAAGATCTTTGGGATGACTAGACTTATGTTTCCAGTTGCTGGTTAATTTGTAAGATTGATGGTCACTTCCTTCACTTGAATCTTCAACAGTCACTTGTTGCTGGTCCTTCAAAGTCTGAGCTGTTTTAGACTTTGTAGATTCTGAAGCAGGTTCAGATTCTTCAAGATGAGTCTGAATGGATTCATTTTGCATAGAGTCTTGGAATTTAACATTCATTGATTCTTCCACTGTTTAAATCTTCTTGTTGTAGACTCTGTACGCTTTGCTTGTGGTTGAATATCCAAGGAAGATGCCTTCATTTGACTTTTCTTCAAACTTACCAACTCGATCATTTGCATTTTTCAGTATAAAACATTTGCATCCAAATACATGAAAATATGAAACAATAGGCTTCTTTTCTTTGAATAGTTCATAGGGGGTTTTTTCCAGAATAGGCCTTAGAAAAACTCTATTTATAATGTAACATGCTATAGAAACTGCTTCAGCCCAAAAACGTGAAGAGATGTTACTTTCAATTAAAAGAGTTCTAGCCATTTCTTGAAGAGATCTATTCTTTCTTTCCACAACTCCATTCTGCTTTGGAGTATATGGAGAGGAGAATACATGCTGAAAACCAGATTCATCACAAAATTTTGTAAAATCATGATTTTCAAATTCACTTCCATGATCTGTTCTTATACTCGAGATAACATACCATTTTTCATTTTGAACCTTTTTAGCAAACTTTTCAAAGTAAGAGAAAGTTTCAGACTTACTTGCCAAGAAATATACCCAAGTAAATCATGAGTAATCATCCACAATTACTAGGCAGTATTTCTTACCTCCAATGTTTTGTGTTCTGGTTGGTCCAAAAAGATCCATATGCAGAAGCTGCAGTACACAGTTAGTGGAAACTTGATTTATTAGTTTAAAGGAATTTCTTACCTGTTTTCCCAATATACATGGTGTACATAGATCAGACTTTTGGTATGATAAATTGGGTAGACCACGAACAAGCTTCTTTGCTGAGATTTTGTCTATTTGCTTCATGTTGACGTGCCCAAGCTTTCTGTGCCATAATTTTGCTTCGTCTTGGATTGAGATTAGACATTGTGATTCATCTGGTTTCACATCCAAGAGGTAGATATTTCCATGTCTTCAACCCATGAATGACTGAGTAGAATCTTTACTAATTCCAAAACATATTCCCTCTTGAAAGTTGATTTTGAAACCAGTATCACATAGCTGACTAATACTGAGCAAATTGTAATTGAGCCCTTCCACTAAGGAAACATTGCTGATTGTGAGATTTCCAATCTTTACAGTTCCAAATCCCACAATTTTTCCTTTGTTGTTTCCTCCAAAAGAGACTTTTCCACCATTTACTCAAACAAGCTTTATGAAGTAATTTGAGTCTCCTGTCATGTGTCTTGAGCATCCATTATCCAGATACCATTTTACCTTTTTCTTGATAGTGACCTGCAATTAAAAAAGAAACTCAAACCTTCTTTGGTACCCATATTTTCTTGGGTCCATTGGTGTTAGTTTGATATATGGTTTTTGCCCATTCCTTTTTAACAGGTTTCCAAATCATGGGACATTCTTTTTCAAAATGATCTGCACTATTGCACTTTGAGCATCTGAGAGCATTGCGACCAACTGGTTTTACAAAGATCCTTTTAAAATGATTTTTGTAAGCATCTCTTGTGGGTCTTTATTTGATTCTTTCCTTCACTTTAGGAAAATCAATTAAATGAATGGTTTCAGCAGTCATTCCCAAACTAGATTTATTGAAATAAGGTCTTTGAACAGAGAGAATTTTTCCAGTTTCTCAGATCCTATAGAAAATCTTTTGGAAATATTTGAGATATCACTTTTCAAGAATGCATAATCTTTTAAAAGATTGTCTTCACTTTCTTTAAGAGAAGAAGCATTCTTTTCTAAACATTTTACTTTTTCTTTCAAAATATTTTCCTGTTGTTTTAGAGCAGAATTTTCCTTCTTGAGTTCGGAAATTCTTTTAAGAGAAGTATTAAGACTAAAACACAATTCATCAATATACTTTGAAACCTTAATAGGGATTTTGAAGTTACTTACCTCAAATTCGCTTTCTGAGTCTGAATCTGTCTCGGAATTTGAATCTGAATCTGATTGTGCCATCAGACATATATTGGCATATTCATCATCACTTTCTTCACACTCTGTATCACTTCAGGTTTCAGCTTTAAGAGCTTTTCGGTACTTTTCAGTTTTTCCTTTCTTCTTCCTCAGAAGAGGACAGTTGGGTCTGATGTGTCCCTTTTTCTTGCATTCAAAGCAGACTACATCCTTGTTTGATTCATCATCCTCAACGGACTTAGTCTGTTGCTTTTGAAAACTTTGTTTCTTTGGATTGAATCTTCTTCCTTTTCTGTTCAGCTTTTTGAATCTTCTTATCATGAGTGCAAGTTCCTCATCATCCATATCATCTTCAGAGTCTGTAACATCAGAATCATCATTAGATTTTAACGCAATGGATTTCTTACCTTTAGGGTCTTCGTCTTCATTGATTCATTCCACTTCATAAGACTGAAGAGTCTCAACCAACTCATCAACAGATAGTGGCATGATTCTTTGGGTTTCTCTGATTGAAGTCTTTATGTGATTCCAATCCTTAGAGAGTCCACGCAGTAGCTTGTTTACTTTCATGGGATCAGAAATTGGTTGACCTTGGTTTTCAAGACCATTCACGATTTCTGTAAAGCGACTGAACATATCCGTTTTAGATTCTCCTGATTTCATTTTGAAGGCTTCATATTGATTGAGGAGAATGTTGATTCTAGTCTCTTTCACTCGATCGGTTCCTTCTTAGGTAATATGTAATCTATCCCAGACTTCTTTAGCTGTAACACAAGAAGATATTCTGTTATATTCAGTAGGGGATAAAGCACAATATAAAGAATAAATTGCTTTTGCATCAAGAGCTTGTCTCTTGATTTTCTCTTCCTAAGTCATTTCGTTAGACTCAACAACATCTTTTCCTCTTTCTGAGACAGATGCAGCTTTAGGAATGATTCCTTTTTCTACAATGTCCCATTCCAGAGGATCCTTTGATCTTAGGAATGCTTTCATCTTGTTTTTCCATATGTTGTAATCCTTTCCATCAAAGTAAGGTGGTCTGGTATTGCTTTGCCCTTCTACCAGTCCTGGAGCCAACATACTAGCCATGGATCTTTAACTCTGAAGTAAAACACTTCAACAAAAGTGAGTACACAGGCTCTGATACCAATTGAGATAGCTAGTATAAGCACCTAAAGGGGGTGAATAGGTGCACAAACAATTTCTCGAGATACGGAAGCAATTCTAGGCAAACGATAGAAAGAAAAATACGATCAAAGCGAAGTAAAGGTTAGGGAAGAGAGAAATGAACACAAGATTTATAGTGGTTCAGCTTATTCCAAGCCTACGTCCACTCTTCCACACTGACAGCCCACCGGCTAGATTTCACTATGAACAAAAGAGAAGTTACAGCACAGCTTTTCCTTGATTCCACAGTGTAGATGTTCTACCACACTTCCTCAAGGTTTCTCACGAATATAGACTCTCTTTTGTTTACACGATTTTGCTCAACAATGAATTGACTAAGAACAAGGAGCTTCAAACTTTGGAATTCTTCTATCGTGCACACACTTGAACAACTGGAACGTCTTCCTTATATACTCCTTCATGCCATCATACCCGTTGGCACTTACCAAAGGAATTCCTCCAATCTACCCGTTGGACGGAATCAATTAGGAAGATCATTCGAGCTATTAAAGGAACATGTCGATAGCCCATCAATCTTGTTCGCCCATACAATCAGGATCTCGGTTTTCATAAGTAGAACCTTCCAAGTATACTTTGCCAATCATCGGATCCTTAATCTTCGAATAAATTATGATCAAATAAAGAATTTCGTTATGTCATATCCAGCCAAGAGATCTTCTCTAGTCGATAAGGCCACATCCTTAATGAAACATCCAGTTTTGGATAGCCTTTCTTCAACGGATTAGAAACTGTCAATGAGGATAGACTTTGAGTCTTGAGTTTGGCTGTCCGGAGGTCTTCAGACTTTAAATGGCAGAGTCTGCAAGCCTTCAGACTAGACTGATGGAAACGTTTTGTCAGCTTTAAAACACTTCAAGAGGATTTCTCCAACAACTTCTTCATCCAAGCTGTTTCCTTTGCTGCTTTAGAAGCAATTACATACTCTACTTCAGTAGTGGAATCAAAAGTTGTGGTTTGTTTGAAACTTTTCCAACTAACTGCACCACCATTAAACATAAAGAAAAACCTAGACGTTGACTTATAATCATTAGGATCTGATTGAAAATCAGAATCTATGTATGCTTCAACTTTAAAGTCTCCTTCTCCATATATCAAGAACAAATCCTTAGTCCTTCTCAATCCTTAGTCCTTCTCAAGTACTTGAGGATAGTCTTGACTGCTATCCAGTGTTCTTCACCTGAATTAGAGTGATATCTGCTGGTGATGCCTATAGCATGCGCAATATTAGGTCTTGTACATAGCATAACATACATTATGCTTCTAATAGCAGATGCACAAGGCACATTTGCCATCCACTCTCTTTCCTTAGGATTATTTCGACACATATCCTTGGAAAGACGGATTCCATGCCTAAAAGGCAATAATTCTTTTTTGGAATGTTGCATGTTGAAACGTGTCAACACTTTGTCTATGTACGTGAGAGGCCAATCATTGGTCTAGATCTATCTCTATAGATCCTGATACTTATAATATAGGCCGCCTCTTCTAAATCTTTCATGGAGAACTTCTGAGACAAGAATATCTTGATTGATGATATCATAGGCATATCATTTCTGATCAATAGTACGTCATCCATATACAAAATAAGAAACACAATTGCGCTCCCACTGACCTTTTTGTATACACAAGGTTCATCCAGGTTTTTGATGAAACCAAACGATTTGATCACCTCATCAAAACAAATGTTCCAACTTCTAAAGGCTTTTTTGAGTCCATATATGGCTCTCTTAAGCTTGCACACCTTCTGATTACCATAACCAGACTCAAAACCTAGTGGTGGTTCCTTGTAGATGTCTTCTTCTAGGAATCCATTTAGGAAAGCCGTCTTGACATCCATTTAGAATATCTCATAGTCCAAGTGTGCAGCTATAACCAACATAATCCAAATAGATTTCAGCATGGCTATGGGTGAGAAAGTCTTGTCATAATCAATCCCTTATATTTGACGAAATCCTTTTGCCACCATCCATGCCTTATATGTGCCAACTTGACCATTAATGTTTATCTTCTTCTTGAAGACCCATTTGTAGCCAATTGGTACATTACCATCCAGCAGGTCAACTAGAGTCTAAACGTCGTTGGAATACATAGAATTCATTTTGAATTTCATGGTCTCTAACCATTTATCAGAATCAATGTCAGACATTGCTTCCTCATAGGGGTTCGGATCACTTGATTGATCACTTTCATTCACAATGAATAAAGGATCAGTACCTTCAATCAAGTAACAAACAGGAGGACGAGACATTCTTGTACTCCTCCTCAGAAATTATGTATTAGAAGCTCCCACTAAATCTGAGGTCTGCGTCTAAACCCAATCATTTGCTACTCCATTGGTTTCTTCTTGTAAGTCTATTTTCCACCCAGCTCCACTTTCTTGGATGAACTGATTCTCTAGAAATGAAACATGTCTACTAATCGAAACTCTTTGATCAAAATGAAAATAGAAATAATATCCAAGACTTTCTTTCGGATATCCAATGAAGCGACAGCATTCAGATTTTGCCTCCAATTTGTTTGTCTTCAACTTTTTGATATAAGCTGGACAACCCTAAATTTTAATATGATTAAGACTTGGTTTCCTACCATGCCATATCTCATCGAGCGTAGTCAGAATGGACTTAGTTGGAACTCTATTTAATAAATATGTTGTTGTCTCAAGGGCATATCCCCAAAGGGATATGGGTAAATCAGTATAACTGATCATAGATCGTACATATCCATTAAAGTGCAATTCCTTCTCTTAGACACACCATTGTGTTCTAGAGTTCCTGGAGGTGTCCATTGCGATAAAATGCCATTGTCTCTCAAATGATTCAGGAACTCAGTACTTAAGTATTCACCTCCTCGATCAGATCGAAGAGCCTTAATACTTTTTCATGTTTGTTTCTTAACTTTAGCTTTGAATTTCTTGAACTTTTCAAAGGATTTAGATTTATACTTCATTAAGTATAAATAACCATACCGTGACATATCATCGGTAAAGGTAATGAAGTAAGAATAACCATCTCGAGCTGGTTCATTAAATGGACCATATACATCAGTATGTATCAATCCTAAAATGTCAGTAGCTCGCTCACTTTGTCCTAGAAAGGGTGCCTTTTCATCTTTCTTAAGAGACATGCCTCACAAGTTGAGTATGGTTCAAAGTCTGATGGATCAATATATCCATCTTCACTCAACTTATCGATCATATCCTCTCCAATATGACCTAATCGGAGATGCCAAACATACTTTGGATTTGGTCTATCTCTAGGTCGTTTATTGTTCATGGCATTTATATCATTCTGCTTATTGACATTGGTAATCATATTACCGGACATTGTAATGGTATAAAGATTATTGGTCATCTTACCAGAACCAACACATCTTTTATCATAATAAATGGAACACACATCATCAGCAAAAGAAAATTCATAATTCTCTTTACTCAAATGAGGTATAGAGATGAGGCTCTTGACTGCATTCTTATAATGCAAACAATTATTCAAAACTAGTAACGTGTCCTGAAGGCAAAGATAAATGATAAGTCCCTATAGCTAATGCAGCAATTCTTGCTCCATTTGCAAATGTCAAGACTATCTCATTTTGCCTCAACATCCTACTTACTTATAGATTCTACAAAGACATACAAATATGTGAAGTTGCAGCAGAATCTAGAACCCAAAAGCTGGATTCATAACCAACCATAAGGATAGTTTCAATAAGCACGGACACCATACCTTCATAAAGTCGATCCTTTAGCTTGACCTTTAAGCTCGCAAGGTACTTCTTGCAGTTCCTCTTCCAATGTCCCTTGACACCACAATAATGACAGTTCCCTTGTGTTGAAGAGGAAGCCTCTGCTACAACCATTATAGTGGGCCTTGTGTTGTTCATAGAAGCAAGCATGTATGACCTAACTTTTAGGTCATCTTTGCGCCACTTCTCATAAGTTTCACGCTTCTCATCAGTACCACCCAGAAAGTGTTCTGGCAAGTTCTAATCAAGCACATATCCAATCTTCTCGAAATTGAGAACAATTCTCAGATTCCTCACCCAATCGATATAGTTGGGTCCCATAAGACAATTCTTGTCAAGAATTGAAGCAAGTGGGTTTGTTGTAACCATTTCTCAAGAGTATTGAAAATCTCTGCAGAAAAATAATTGTTAGCTGTTGACTTTCAACAAATATTTCATTGTGGCCTTTGAATGAAATATTATATCCCACTATTCTTTTTGGATCCCACGCTCCTTAGGATAGGAAACAGTAATCTTCGTTGGAAAAAGATCACTAATGGGGATTAGAGTCCCACTAGTTCATAGTCCACCTCACCCGACAGTTATTGGTGTCCTCTAAACTTAGTGAGTGGATCACATATCCAATGCATCACATGTGAGTCCCAATCGTACTTTGGCCTCTAGATCACGAATGTGGCACCCCTCGATGGCCCCCGATCCGTTAGGGTTGCCACAGCTCGCTTACCTTTCACTTTCCCTAATAACATGTCACTCAGATACCATTTCAATTGTAGTGGCTCCATACAACCTGGGGGTTTACATATTTTTTTTTTATCGGTCCCTTGCGCAATTCATATAATGGAAGCATATCCAACAACTCCCTTCCCTATATTCAGAAAACAGTGCACACCAACTAAACATCTTTTATAAGTTAAAGCCGAACATTTTATTTACATAAAGCAGATGGACATCTTTAGTCGGTACATCGAAATGCCATGGTTTTCTATACTTGGCTATACTTCAAAAGATGACCGACATCTCTTCCAACAGTCGTATACTTAAAGTCCATCGATCAGTGTCGACGTCCAAAAGTTCCTTCCTTTGCTATCCTCCTCCTCGCGGCCATATCCAACCACTTGATCCATCTACTGGTGGCAGTGGCAGCAGAGGTATCTTATTTAGTTTGAAATGTTATTCCTCAAAAGGGATGAGTACAACCACTCAACAGTAAAAATCCACCAAACTGCTCATTGCGTCAAACAGAACAATCAAGGCATCATAACAAAGCACATATCATTCATGCATATCAAGCATACCTCACCTCACAACCATACATATATCATCATGCCATCGTGCATATATCACCATGATTGGTATCATCAAGCATTCATGCATACCCATACCATATGTGCATATACCACCATGCACTCATCATCAAGCATTCATGCATATACCACCATGCACTCTTATCATCCATGCTATCAAGCACACATCACCATGCAGTCGTGCATATATTGCCATGCAGTCATGCATATCTTGCCATGCCATCGTGCATATATCACCATGATTCATATCATCCATGCTATCAAACATGCATCACCATGAGATCCATTCAAGCCTTCATGATTGCATTCTCAATGTCAAATAGCATCAATTTATTTTTATAAGCAGATCATGCATCATGCCATATGCATACACCCATGCACATGATTCACTTTCAATCCTTATCTTTCACAAGAATCTCATTAGTTTTTCTTTCCAGGGATCAATGTTTGCATCCCACAATTTATCGCTCGCACCTAACCTGGCATTGCGAGGAACCTCCGGCACACACCTCCGGGCATCCGGCACACACTCCGGGCACCTCGTACCCCAATTGGTATCACGAGGTATCCCCTCGGCACACACCTCCGAAGCTTCCGAGATTACGTACCAACATACCACCAGGCCTCCCCTAGAATTACGTACCGTATACCACTGGGCATCCCGACACTCCCAGGGAAATCTCCGGGGCTTACCATGAAAATGGTTACCCCTACCCTCCAGAATTACGTACTGACATACCACCAAGCCTCCCCTAGAATTACGTACCGTATACCACCGGGCATCCCAACACTCTCGGGGCATCGTCGGCTCACACCTCCAACGGTCTTGTTACTATCCCAATTTACATTTATACATGTACCTCAATTTCATCATGGCATTTGATGCAATAATGCCAATGATTGGAATCATCCCTTTTTAAAATCATATAATATGCATTGGGAAAAATATTATTTGATGCAATGGTTTTGAGAAACTTCATTGAATTCATGAAAATCCATAAATCTTTTGATGTCATATGATATGCATGAATGTCACCACATCATTGCACGAATGATAATCCAAGATATCACAATTTATCTAGCAAATCAATAACCTATAAATAGAACAGTTTTTCAAAGATCTAAGAAAACACATTTCATAAAGAACACCAGATCAAACAAGGCTTCACAGGATACGTACAGGTCCATACATCACCAAAAAAGGGTTTTAACATCATCTTTGCACAGTTTTGAAAACAATTTCGATTAAACCCTTAAATAAACTCAGAAAATTCTGAAATTTGGACACTCTGTATTTAAGACCTAGAGGTACAAGTTTCATGAATAAATCGTAGTCCAATTCGTTCTGGATTAAAAGATAAAATCTATTTACTTTTCCTATTCCCGGTATCGTTTTCCAGATCTACCCGTGTTGAAGAAAAATCGTTTCCTTGGTCATTACTGGTATATTTACTCTGAAATTTCAGTATGTTGTTCCTCAGAATATTACCTACAACTTTCATTAAGGACACATGATCAAATATTAACTGTGTGATTTTATAAAAATCACAAAAACATACTAGGTCGAAGCAGCGTTTTTCCCAGATCCAGTTTCTTCAAAAGACAACGGTTTCACCGAACTATTTTTGTTCATTTCCTATAAATTTTTGATATATTCTACATCAAGAAGTATACTACAACTTTTGTTAAGAGATCAAAGTGAGATTTCAACAAGAAAGTTACTTTACAGACCACAAAACCACTGAAGGTCATCACGACGAATTCCAGATCTAGTCTCTCCAAAGGAAAATGGTTTCACCAAGAAATACTTGTTCTTGTTATCTAAAATTTCATTATGTTATTCTTCAAGATGTTATATACAACTTTCATGAAGAGGTTGAAGTGAAATTCCAAATAAAAAGTCACATGCAACACACGAAATCACCAAGAGGTCAACAAAACAGTTTCCAGATCTAATGTTTTCGTAGAAAAAGTGTTTCACCCCTTAATACTAGTCCATTTTGTCTCAAATTTTAGTATGTTATACTTCAATATGTTCTCTATAACTTTCATGAAGAGGTCGAAACAATATTCCAACTAAAAAGTCACATGAAACACACAAACTCGCTGACGGTTGGACTGGTCTTTCCGAAATCAGCATGCATGACCAACGAATCTCTCTTCAAAGCTCCAAAATCTCATCCCATCTACCACAACCAAGACTTACCATATACTACACATACACACAGCAACACAAAGAGTAGGTTTTAGGACTTCACTTGCCTTAAATTCAAGCACAAAACAGCAGCAAACAGAGGCAAAGCAGCAACGAACGGCGGACGAACTCTCTTCCTCTCTTTCTCTCTTCCTCGCTTTCTCTCCTCTCTCTTGGCACCTAGACCAACCACCCCCTTCCCTTTTGCTCTTTGATTAACAATTAATCTCTATTTTTGCATGTAAGGGACAAGTGGAAGATGCATGGACAAGTGGCTTTAAATAATGAACAAGTGGAGGCAATTCAAAGACAAGTGTCCACCATGCTTCACCTCCTTCATGCGTTGGCTACCCCATGGGCTCCATGGGCCGGGCCTCTTGGCCCACTTTAGGCCCAACACACTTGGGCTTAAGGTCCAAACTTAAATGGCCCATATTTATTTTTGGTAATCCATCTTAATCCCACTTATATAAGGTACCAAATTACAAATTTAAATGGCCATAATACTTTGTAACATAGTTTAATAAAATCCAACTTATAAAATTCATGGCCAAAAACATAATTTCCTCATCAAATAAAATCCTTGGTCTCACATGGACATAGGATGTGTTTCCAACAAAATAATTATCCATTTATATAAATACAATATCATTATTATTCACTTAGCCATAAATCTTGAAATCATAAATCAATAGACTCCTACTTATAAAACAAATGGCCATGAGTTATTTTTGGGATGCCACAACGAAAGCCTCACTTGACAGTTATTGGCCTCATGACCATAGTTAAGTCTACCCCCATCATCTCTTGCAAGTATTTAGGACACAAATGATTCCTCACCTAACAATTATTGGAAATCATTTGGCCTAAACCCCGCACTATCAGATGTATAATGGAGTGGTCCTATGTTCTTGAATAGCAACTAATTCCAATGTATCCATAATCAGCCAATCAACCATCAGAACATAGGAACAAACCACGATGATGGTAGGCCACGAGTTCAAGCACCCGTTACAACTTAACACCACAAATAAAGAGATTTTCTTTATTATCAACAGTCTCACCTTGCATATCAACCAATTAATATGCATTTCAAATAAAAATCTAAAAGCCACTTTAAAAGAATTCTCATCACAAATGAGAATTAGTCATCAGATCATATAAACAACATGAACCAATCAACAATTAAAAGCACGGAAATCTCAAAGGATTCGCTCTGATACCACTGTTGGTGTTTCTTTCGGTAAACAATCATACGTGCATAAGTAAATTAAGATTAAAAAAATTTCATCGCAGCGGAAGTAAAAACACTTATACAGGTGTTTCCAAAGCATTTTCGTGTATTTTAACAAAGATGCATATAAGAGCTAAAAGGCTAATCTTATTAATCTTGTACCATGCTTCAAATTTGGTTCATAAGTTTCTTTGGGCTCTGAGCATGAACATTTGATTTCCACACAACAGTAGTTCTGACGTTCTTTACACTCTGACCACAAACATCTGACGCCTTCTAGTAACTCCTGTTCTGACGTCCTTGGATTCTTGACCACGAACGTCTGACGCCTTCCGATAATACTGGTTTTGACATTCTCCAAATGTAGAACGTCTGATTTTTTCGCAAGCTTTGACGTTCTTCAGATCTAGCCCCACAAGTGTCGGACCTCTAGTTCAGACACACTACCAATTCTCACATTGAACATAAGAGAGAAATTGAGAGATCTCACAACTACAATTGTGCTAGCAATTGCTCTCGTGTGAGTGATTTCGTTGATCAGTATTAGCACTCTCAATTATCGATTATCGATTATCGATTGTCGATCGTCGATCATCCGGTGATCTGCTATATGTATTACCTTTTATAGCTAGTGCAGATCACATTTAAATAGGCGCATTAACTCCAAACCATTTTAGAATTAATTCAGCCCATAACTCTTGACGGACGTAAGTTCTGATATCGTCAGACACTAATTCGGACATTAACTCTATAACTATTACAGAGCATTATTCCAGACATTTATTTGTAACTGTTAGAAGTCTTTATTCTGGGTATTAACTTTGTAACTGTTACAAATATTTAATTTGACTGTTACTTTTGAAACTGTTTCAGAGCATTAATCGGTCATTTAAATCTGAAACCGTTTCAGATCATTAAACTACCCATTTATTTTGAAGATCATTAATGTGACCGTTAAGTTCTGAAACCGTTTCAGAGCTTAATGTGATCGTTAAATCCGAAACCGTTTCAGATCTTTAATTTAGCCATTAAGTCCCAAATTGTTTCGGATTATTAATTTGGCTATTGATTATGAACTCACTTCAGATCATTAATAATGCGACTAATTCTGAACTCACTTCAGATCATTAACACAGTTATTAATTCTGAACTAACTTTAAATTATTAATTCGATCACTGAATCTAAACACACTTTAGATCTTAGATTTGGCTGTAGAGTATGAATCCATTTCAGACTTTGTAAGCTCTGAAGTCCATTCACTAGAACTTTTATTTCTAGCTCGACTCAATCTGAGTGGCTCAATTGCAAACACATTTGCAATATTCTCTCTCTCGTTCAAGCGTCATTCTAATTGGTTATGGTGTGTGACATCCCTAGGTTCATCACTGAGCTGGCAGCAGGACTTGTACTAACACATTAGCACAATCAAGAGAACCGATTGTCCAAATCAATCTCATGATCCTGCAAATCATGAGTGACATCTAGCAATATATCATGGCTGTTTTCATAATTTAATGAACCTGTCAACTTTAGTGACAGTGTAATTCGATCCTTCTGTCTCACCATGTCCCGATCAAACAAAGGCCATGGAACTATTGGTCAAGCTACCAATTTAATCATATGCCCAAATCTAATTGACATGTATTTCTTCGAGATATGAACCATTCATTCTCGATTACAACAGCGGCCGAGGATTTCAATACAATGTCCCAATTAGATCGCATAGGACATTAATCTTGTATAACAAGAAGACATATTCTATATTGCGCACGCATGTGCCTTTGTATGTGAACAAACTATAACCATCAAGTACAAAGACGGTTCGACAAAGTGTCAATATGTGCACTTGTGAACCATAGCCATCTAACATACAAGTCAGCATTGTGCTTCAGGTTTAAGGATCTTACACCTGACCAAAGCATGAACGAACATACATTGACCTCACTTAAAAGCTTTCATATCGCCAATCGTTCTATGTATGTCACATTCAATGAACTTGTCCAAGACAAGCACTTGTGTTCTAGCTTGGATATCACCATACCCAACGACTTGTGACTCATCATCCCCTCAAGTATCCAATACTGAATGGTGAAACTTGAGAACAACCGGTCTCAACAGGATCATCAATATCCTCTCAATGATCCATTGACCAAGAAATGTTTAAAGATTTAGTATAACTGTAACTTGTCGCACATATTCTTAACACATTAAGAATAGGTTCAGTCCTAACTGATCTTATGAATTCATTCATATAAATTGGACGATGAATGAAAGTTATTTTTCATTAAATAATCCCTAACATGTAATTATTACATGATTGCTTTAGAGCATATAGCTAGCATGCACGGGGATTGGGGAGATGAGGTATGGATTGGGTGCGGGAGGAGATAGCGGAGGCGAGCTCGAAGGAGAGATCAATTGAAGAAGGCGTGTCAGAACACGAGCTTGGGGTTTTGCCAAGACGGGGAAGAGAGCGCACAGGTGGGAGAGACAATTTTTTTGAAAGGTGGGCCGATGTGTCACATGTCGATCTCAAACGGTTATACGTTGATGTGAAATTAAGTATAAAGATTAAGAATTAAATTTAAAAACTTTATTCCTCTCTTTTCCTACACCATGACATCCGCCGCCATACCGCCCTAGCGCGAGCCACCGCTCAAGCAACCGCAACCCCTCGAGCCCTCCACGTCATTGTGGCCGTCGCACCCAACGGCGAGTTTACACCCTCTGCCTTCGTTTGCCGACCAAATATTAATAGCGACATTGCTAGTCCATGACTGGCGAGGCGGTTTGTCCATAGAAATGAGCTTTGCTCGTCCTTGGCCGCTACGTCCAGATCTGGCCGCTGCCACACTATGAGCTAAACAGAGGAAGATGGAGTTGAAGACAAGCAGACATGCAGAGGAAGGTGAAGCCAAAGATGAATCGAGAAGACGAAGCTAAAGACCAAAATTAGGGCCATTTGATAGCGAGAAGATGAAGTGACCCGATTTGGCCAGTGCCAGAAGATGAATGGGCCGTGCCGTCAAGGCTCACGGCCATGGATGAGCTCTAAATCTGGAAGTTCGCAGTCTTTGTTCTCTTCTCTGGCAAGGGTCTTCGCCAGATCTGAAGTTCTCCGTCATCCTTGCTCGTCCATGGCTGGTGCCTTCAAATCTGGCTCGAATGCGGCCATGCTTCAAATCCGGACTCGACCATGCCTCCGGATTTGTTGTGGCTCCAGATCTGGACACTCCGACCAAATAAAAAAGAAAAAAAGATCTGGACACAACCATGGCCTCAGACCTAGTGCGAAAGAAGACGAAGACGACGGAGGGAGTGGCTCGGTTTGGATGCCTAACCGTGTTAGCCTGGACGCGGCACCGGCGACGGCGGAGGAGGTGCGGAGGTCAAGCTCAAAAAAGGTGTTGTGGACGGAGGGGAAGAGAGAGAAACTGGGTGGTCTGAATAGATTCCTATTTTCTTTATTTGGTCTCAATAAATTTCACCTGAAGACTTGGATCGACGCCCGCTTGAAAGCGGAGAAGAGGTGCGATACGAACTTTTTCCTCGCATCCGTGCCTTCAAGAGATTGCTTAATTTGAAGTCCGAGAAAGAAATTTAGTTCATCGATCAGCTCATTTTGAATTCACTTTTCATCATCTTTGCAAAATCCTTGCATAGCACATCGTCAGTGACTCCAACAATTGTATTATCAACGTATAAGCTAATAATAAATGTATAACTTCTAATCTAGCAACAAGGGCATAAGTTTCATCAAAATTGATACCTTCCTCCTGTAGGTATATCTTAGCAACTAGTCTTGTCTTGTTACATACAGCATTACCTGTTTTATCAAGTTTATTTCTAAATACCCACTTGGTTCCTATTACAGTCTGATCCCTGGGTCTTGCAACTAGTTCCCAAATATTGTTGACTTTGAATTGATGTAATTCCTCTTGCATGACTTATATCCAGCTTTCATCCTTGAGTGCATCTTCTACTTCTTTGGCTCAAATTGGGATATAAGAGCTAAGAAATTTATCATACCTTTGAGAGATGATCTCATTTTGATTCCTTCATCCACTTTTCCTATTTTTTTTTGTTCCTTAGGATGCTCAGTCTTAAATCTCCAATCTTTGGAAGATTGACCTTGATTCGAGAGATTAGCTGGTGGTTGATGTTGCTATTATTTATGAGCGACTGGTACAGATATATGTATGACGTCTTTGCAATCATCAATTTATACTCCCTTTAGATCATCCATGAATCTCATGTTTATGGATTCTTCCACTACCTTTAAATCTTTGTTAAAGACTCAATAGGTTTTACTTATAGTTGAGTAATCACGAAAGATACCTTTACTAGCTTGTGCATCCAACTTTCCGATGTTGTCATTTGTATTCTTGAGAATGAAAGATTTACATCCGAACACATGGAAGTAGTATAGAGTAGGTTTTCTTACTTTGTATATCTCGTACGAAGTCTTTTCCACCATAGGTCTCAGTAATACTCTATTGAGAGTATAGCATGCGGTGGCAATAGCTTCAACCGAAAAATAAGTAGTGCATTACTTTTGATCAACATTGTCCTTACCATTTCTTGCAACGATCAATTTCTTCTTTTTGCCACCACATTCTATTGAGGACTGTAAGCAATGGAGAAGTTGTGTTCCACTTTATTTTCACCATAATACTCAGCAAATCTTTGGTTATCAAATTCTCCTCCATGTTCAGTTCTAATGGTGGTGATAGTGTATCCTTTCAAGTTTTGAACTTGTTGAGTAAATTTCTCAAAGGAGTGAAATGTTTCATTCTTATGTGATAAGAACATCACCCAAGTGAATCTTGAGTAGTCATCTATTATGATCAAACAGTATTTCCTTCCTCCTAGACTGGTTGTTCGTGTTGGTCCAAATAAGTCCATATGCAATAGCCACAAAGATCTGTTAGTGGCAGTAGCTTTGATAAGTTTAAAAGAGTTTCTCACCTGTTTTTCTAGTGTGTGTGCATTGCATGTGTCACACTTGCTGTAATTGATTTTTGGTAAGTCACAAACTATTGGACGATATCTTCTAGATCTATTTTGCATTGATATGACATAATTTCTTGTGCCATATATCACGTTCCTCCTTAATAGACATTAAACAATATGATTCCTCAAAGTTGATATCAAGAAAGTAGATGTTACCTTACTTGTTTTTAGTGAATGTTTGTGATTTATTCTTATTGATGCCAATACACTTACCTCTCTCGAATTTTATTTTGTATCCTTTGTCACGGAGTTGATTTATGCTAAGGAGATTATGCTTTAGCCCTTGTACAAGTGAAACATTTTCAACAACTGGATTTCCCAACCTGATAATTCCTTTCCCGATGATTATTTCTTTATCTTTTCCTCCAAATGTGACCGTGCCTCCATCTACGGTTGTAAGTGTTACAAACTTGTTGTTGTCTCCAGTCACGTGTCTGGAGCACTCGTTGTCCAGATACCACTTATTTTTCTTCAAGATAACCTGAAATCAAAGTAAAACTCATTTTTTTTCTTTGGTACCCATGTAAGCTTGAGTCCCTTGTGATTAGGTTTTGACTTAGGATTAAGAGACCAACCAGTCTTCTTGAATTTCTTCTTCTATTTTGGATAGTCTATTTTGAAATAGTCGTATCCTTCATAGTTTGAACACTCAGGAAATTTCTTGCCAATAACTTTAATGAAGTGTGTGACAAAATGAGATTTGTAAATGTTTGCAGGAGGTTTGTGCTTTGATGTATCTTTTGCTTTTGGAAAATTATTCGCCTTGTCTTCATTTCCTTCACGTCCAAGACCACTCTTGTTTTAATGAGGAATTTGGATAGAGAGAATGTACTGTAAGGTTTTTGAATTGAGAGAAAATTTGGTGCTGATTTTTGAAATTTCATCCTTGACATTCTCATTTTCAACCTACAAGAGCTTTACTTGATTTATTTGAACATCAAGCTTTTTCTTCAAGTTGTCAATGAGAGCTTTGCTAGTGAGGTTTTTAGTGGTAATATCGTGAATCTCTTTATTTAGAGCAGAAATTCTTTTTGAAGCCTTTTGATGTTCTTCAAACATTTTCTTTAAAAATCTTGCAATTCATTGTAAGATAGTTCAGAATCTTTTACCTCATCTTCTGAGTCAGCACGAGACAAAGATTTGCTTCTTCTTCATCACTTGACTCACGTTCAGTATCACTCCATGTTTCAGCTTTCAGTGCCTTTTTCTTTTTCTCAAATTTTCGTTTCTTCTTTTTGATTGATGGACATTATGGTTTGATGTGTCTAGGTTTCCTGCATTCATTGATTTATATGCAATGACTTTCTTACCTTTGGAGTTGCTTTCTTCGTTTTGAAGCTCAACTTCATTGGACTCGAATGTTCCTATAAGTTGGTCCATCGTGATTGGTTGAATTCTTATGGTTTCCCATAGTGAGGTCTTCATGGTACTCCATTCCTTAGGAAGGGCTTGCAGTAGTTTGTTTACTTTCTCAACATATGTGTAGATTCTTGCTTGAAGAGCAAGTCCATTCACTATTTCAGTGAATCGTGTGAACATTTGTATACTGTTTCATCAAACTTCATCTTAAATAGCTTGTAGTTCTCAAGCAGGATGTTTAGCTTTGTTTCTTTGACTCTTTCTGTTCCTTCAAACGTCAGCATAATGCGATCCCAGATTTCTTTTGTTGTATCACAAGAAGAGATTCTGTTAAATTCAGAAGGTGACAGTGCACAATACATAAGGTGTTTAGCTTTAGTATTAAGAATGGCTCTTTTTCGAGATTCTTCTATAATGTTAACAACTGCTGCTTCTTGGCCCTCTTGTCGAGCAGGAGCGGGTACTTTCGGACCATTTGCAACTATATCCTACATATACAAGTCTATGGCTTCAATGTATGACTTCATTATTTGCTTCCAATAGCTATAGTTACTTTCATTGAAGTATGGCGATTCGTTGGGAGCTTCAACATCATTAGTAAAGAAGCTGCCAAAGTTAGCCATAATAAAGGATCTTTATTCTTTTGTTCCTTGGAATAGAAAAAGAACATAAATCTATTTGGTAATGTCAGTTAATTTTTCTACTCCCTAGAATGGAAAAGTGGTTAGGAAATAGATTTGGAAGAAAAACTAGAAATAGAAAAAAAAAATACTTTCTTATTTCCGAGAACAATTTCTATAAATAATTTTTTTTCCTTTTCTTATTCATCTTCTAAACGGCCAATGGAGACTCGATGCCCACCGTCACTTCCGCCGCCGCCACCACCACCGCTGCTGCTGCTGCCACCGTCACTAGCTAGAGGAGGAGAAAGAAGAGAGGAAAATAAGAAAAGAAAGAAAGAAAAAATATTAAAATATTAAAAGAAGTTTTATGGCACAAAAAAAAATTATAGATCATATCAAATGCATTTCTATTCTTTTTCTATTTCTGGAATATAAATTTTGTATGATTACCAAACGCGTTATTTTACTCATAAACTATTTTAGGGAATAGTAATAGAAAAATAATTGTTTCTAAAAAGAAATTGTTCTTCGAAGTAGCAATGTTATCAAACACACCATAAGATGCTGGTGGTTTTCCAATACACCCAATGTGGCATCGCCATCACCTTAAACTTCTTTGTTGTTTGCAAGATCGCGGGGAGCACCATGGCAATTCATGTCCTAAACCCAATAATTTACTTGCGATGTGTCCAAATCAAGCGCAACTTCTAACGCTGCACTATTAGACTCGTCACCATCTCAACATCGCTAAAGTTGATTTGACTAGTTTTCTTTTTGTTATTTGTAAACTCGAACCTCTTCCCTGCTCATCTCAAGCTTGAACCTCTCCATTGCTCAAGCTTCTCCGAAGAGCATCCCTTCTCAAGAATTTAAGGTTTCATTTTGAAATGAATTTTGGGAATAAAAGGGCCAACACAAAGATTATCCATGTTGGAATTAAGTTTCTTATAAAAAAAAGTCACGTCACCATCAAAATTTAATGTATAAAGTCACGTGACATTTCACTGGAATTAACGTTTAAATGAATGATTTTTCATTAATATGTCACTCGAGTGAGGTAGAAGGAAAACCATCATATTTATGATATCCCTATCCCCTTTAAATTGGAATAGATGTACTTTAGAATGAATAGGATGTCATAATCTTTAGAAAAGTCGCATTTGCAGTGAGAAGCATGGTATTTGTGTTATCACCACCAGCAAAATGCCTTCTGTTACAAAATAAGGGCCCACGGACAAGAATCCTAGAGAGCACTTCCAACTTTCTCTGGCTGCTAAAGAGCATGATAATCTTCATTCGACTTGCCAATCATAACAAGACAACCATCATATTTGAAACCGGAACACACAGCAGATGTATCCAAAAATGGTTTCGATATCAAGCCATGAATATTATAACATGTTGAAGGAGGGGGATTGCTATAATGAAAGGGAGGCTTTGTCACTACATAAGCAAGGTCTTTCTTTTTGAGAACTTGGAGAATTTCTCTTTTTATTAGATCTGTCAAAATAGGTCATTAATTCATCTCTTAATTCATATTTGATGGCCAAGTTGTTATATGAGTTAGTTATATTTAGTAAATGGATCACAATTGAGTTTTAGAATAGTGACGTCCAAAATAATATAGGTTCAATAAATTGGTTATATTCAGTAAGGATCGTCGTGAGATTGTATAAGATCCATTTCCATATTTGATTAATAAAATTTAATCGACCAATATCTTACTGTCACATCTTCACTTGGGGTTTTTGTTTGCGACATCCCAGGTTTGTTGCCGTCCCAATTCCTTTATCTTGTCATTTTGCACATTCGAAAACGTGTACTTAAATTTTCCCCGAACAAATAACAATCGAATGACGTGGACAATCTCATACAAACACACTACTTTCATACATATATTTTGGTGATATAATACGTATGCTATCTCCAGCTACATTACTTTTACATGATAGCAAAAGATTGGGGTATCCCTAGCTCCGCTACGAGCAGTATCTCCAAAATTGGGAACCCTGCACTATTAGCCGGTATTATGATCTAGTTCCTTGACCCCTCGGGTGGCACTCCATCATTCGAGCCGGTTGGCTCGTTGAACCCACGAAGTGGGCCGACGAGGTCTCCGTCGAACTAGACATACTAGGCTACGTAACGATGAGGGACCAAGTCATCCAGCCCTTCGTCAATGCATATGGTGGTAGTGCATCTACGATATATATAAGCGATCTCCTCTAAGTCCACTATGTCGGCGACTGACATTTCCATATTTACAGGCAGACCAAAACATTCAGGAGATAGGTTAGCCATACTTACAGACCTCAAAAAGCATAAGGAGTGAGTCTTGGGAACTTAGTAAGTAATATTCCTAATTCTCTTCCAAGAAAGCCTCTCATCATCAAGAACTAATATGTACCACACTCGTAAACAATGTCAATGGAAGATCAATAGCAAATCGTAAGTCATGCTTCATCCACACATGTCATCCATATCGAAACAACCATCGGCTTAATAATTAGCATATGGATAATTCATAATTATGTATCACTGGCATTTATACAAGTTCATTTACCGCCATTCTAGCTCAGCCAGGCCCTCCTGGCTCAATCGAGGCATCCAGCTTCATGCTAGGTATCTTGGCTCAACTAGGGCACCCCAACTCAACCAAGGCATCCCGGGGCTAGCTTACTCGAAGCATCCGGGCTCAACCAGGGCATCCCGTTCCATGAACGAGGCATCGTCGCCAACACTGTGCGGTGACGGACGCTTTTTCTTCTTTAAGTACACGTATATATGCATCATACAAGCCGGTTCTTATCTTTTCTCTTAATTGACTCATGCATGACCCAAAGGCGTGCTCATTTGCTCGTGTGTGTCATCAGTTCTTGTACTTCACGAATAAATATGTTAGGAACGATCCTTAGTCCGTAACCCAAACCAATCACTTAGCGATGATCCCCGCATTGGACAAGGCTTGGAAACGGCACACCTCAATGCCGACCAAAATCTTGAGGCTTGGGTACACCTCGCTTTAGTGAAAATCCTAAGCTTGATGGATCTCGGTTCTAACCCAATGTGAATACACTTATGCCGTGAATGACCCTTGGCTCGTGATTTGATTCAACACCAAGCGCAAAGCCTCCATACTTGTCGCGACCAATTTTTCGGGGTTTGGACCACCTAGGGTTTGGCTAATGGATTGTTAAGCCTAGACTTAACTCGGGCTCTCCCAAGCCCATACCAATTCGCGACTTAGGTTTAAATTGTTAACATGCAATTAAATTTTAACTAGGAGTCGCCACTAATCTATTTTTGGTGGGTTGATTAGAAACCCTAGTAAAGTAACGGGAGATTTACTTTACTCCTACGAACGAGAGACTAAGGGTACGGGGACTTGGTTACGTTAGATTTCTCTAACGCCCTTTCGGTACCTTTCTTTTTATTTTGAAAAATGTTTGGCAAGCAATTTGGATTGATTTTAAATTTATTTCCCTAACATGTGAGGTTATCATACGGGTGCACAAACCACCAATTTAACACCCAAGAAACCAATTAGATGATGCAGAACTTACCTCAAAGCAACGAAAGCATCTGCAGTGTTAAATTAAAATCCACATCAACAATCCTAGATATGGTTTCTAATTAACAAGCAATTACTCAATTTTTGTTTTCTCTTTTTTAATGAAAATATAGTCCATATGCAATGCTTCTAATCTAATATGAAATGATATGGCATGACAATATGTCATAAACTATATGAATGAGTAAAAAAAAAAAAACTAATGATTTCTTAATGAACATGCAATTGTTAAATATGCAATCTAAATTAACCAAAATGACTTAACTCTAATGACGTGCAATGCAATGCAATGACGTACAAAATTATTTCAATTAAAATGACATGTGGGCTATATGTCACGCGACATTTATTAAATGACCTAATCTGATGACGGTCAATTTCTAATTAGAAATGAATCTAACAATAATCACTAAATGACGTGCATTTCATGGACCTAATTCTATATGACATGGGCATTTTTATTTTCCTAACAAAACATGCAATTTATCTAGGAGAGATTATCTACCTATAATTGATAAACATGCAACCCTAACATGCAAAGACGTGCAAAGAATGCCTTAATGCAACATGATATATGCATGATGGTTTTTTGTGTGTTTTTCTTTAAGAAATTTGAAATTAAAATTAATGCATAATTAACATGCAATTCAAATAAAAAACTAACAACCTAAATGAATGCACTTTCTTTTTGGATTTTTTATTTAAAAATTCATAATAAGATTGCAATCCTAACATGCAAGATAACAAAAACAAACCTAATCCTTATTCGGATTTTTCTTTGATTTTCTTATTTAAAAATTCGAAATCAAATTGCGATTTTAACTCTAAGACTAAGAATATTATAAAACATACTTAAACCTAATTTGAATTTTTTTTATTTTTTCTCTTATAAAAATAAAATTGATCCAAACACACGACATCAAATCAAGCAAGACAAGATTAATATCCAAAAATTGACGAACCATATCTCGCGCATAAGATCGGGTTGGCCAATTTTAAATTAAATCGCGAATCGAATCTCGGGCTTGAGATTAGATTGTCGATTTTTGTAAGGGATTGCGAGTCGGATTTCGGGCGCGAAAATCAGACTGTCAATCCCTAGCTTGAATGACTATTTCATAGTGGGATATCAATAATATATTAAGGAACAATTCCACTAAAACAGAATATTAAAGAAATAATAATAAAAAAACATAAAAGAGAAACTACCTAGTCTAATTTTTCTTTTTCTCTTTTGTTTTTTTCTGTTTTCTTTTTCCCTTCCAAGCACGGATTGCTTGTGGCAGGTCACCTAGGGCAACTGTTGTCAGTCCGGCAAGGGCAGCTCCGGCGAAGGGAAGGCACCATTGGTCACGGGTCAGGCAGGACAGGGACGGTACGGGCGAAGCAAACGGCGCTCGGGCACCGGCGAAAGGGGCGTCACGGCGTTGCTGGCGTCGAGCGAACAACCGGATATGCACCAGCGACTGGTGAAGAAGGCTCGGCGGAAAGCTGCTGTGGGCGTCGCTCGGAGAGGGGTGGAACAGAGACAGAAGCGGCGTCACGGGAGCAGCAGCAACGGTTGTCGGGGGAAGCTCGGAGCCGACGCAGTGCAGGCGGTGGGCAGATCTGGCTTGGGTCCGGCTGCGGCAGAGCTTTGGTGGGCCAGAGGGTGCGGTCGAGGTGGGTCGCGGACTACCGGCGTTGCAAAGGGGAGTTCAGAGTGACGATGGCCGACGGTAGAGATGGCGGGCTTCGTGTGGCGAGGGAGGCTCAGCTAGCGCCGGTCACGACTGGAGCAGGGAACACCAAGTGCTAGGTCGCGAGCAGATCTCAAGCGCAGGCTTCGAGGAGCGGACGGAGCGGCGAGACCGGTGGCGCAACAGTGGCGGGGGCGAACGGAACAGCAAGGTGGCGAGGTGCGGATCGATTACCGGCGGCAAGCAGAGGAGGACGTCGGGCTTCGCGAAGCAGAACAGAGGGTGAGCAGCGAGCTTGGGGAGATGATGAACAGTAGGGGTCAAATCACCTCTGCCTTTTTACTTTTCTCCTCTCTCTCTCTCTCTCTCTCTCTCTCTCTCTCTCTCTCTCTCTCTCTCTCTCACGTTCTGACTTTTCCTTTTTTTCTGCAGTTTTTCCTTTTTTCTGCTCTTTTCCCTTTCGCAGAAGCTAAACCTCTCTTCCCCTATTTTCTCTGTTTCACTTTTTCCCTTTTTTTTTACGAAGAGAAGCCCCGCCTTTCTCATCCGTACACTGCCCTTTTATAAGCAATATAAGCAAGTATAATGTGATCTTCTTAGAATATTTCGAAAATTGCCTATAACCTCCGAATCACAAAATCATTTTATCTTATAATATTCTCCTTATCTCCTAAATATTCTCTACTGATTTTCAAAGATAAGATTACAACCCAATTTTCTTAAATTCCAGAAATCATTATTTCAAATCTCAAATTTAGAAGATGGGCTCGGGTTAACTTGTTCCTTTCGTGGGCTTAATCCAATTAATTTGAAACTGTCTGCACCGGTCCAAAACGCCAATTAAAATAAAATGCACATAAACTATATGCTATATAATTAATATTTTTTTCAGGAATTAAATTAACCCCTAATTTTTTTAATCTGATAAATGACTATACGGGTAGCCAATATTTAGGTGTCAACAATACCAATTCGAACTATAGAAATTGGCATGCTTTGGCGCCTTACCAAAACCTCGTGGATTTGGGCGATTTCCGTACCAATCAAGGTATAAAATCGACATGCCTCAATATCGATTTAGGATCTCACGGTCTTAGGCGATCTTCGCACCAAGCGAGACTTGGACCCGGCATCCTATTTATTTCGAATAAAGACCTTATGGCTTGGGCGACTTCGTCTTGCGATGAACTCAACCCAAACGAACCTCAGTTTCATCTCAGACATAAACAACTCAAGCACACGGCCATGTGCAATAGCAAGCAAAATCAAACAAAAGACATCGCATACTACCCACAGCTTAATGGGTGAGCACATAGTTAGCCTCAATAATGGGATTTGCTTTCTTGGAGGAGAAAGAGGAACCTACTAACATTAGCAAACCTCAAGAACTAACTTGGATAGCTTGAAGGGTTGGTGGTGTAAGGCTGAGAGAAAGAAGGAGGATGGACGTGAATGGCAAGAGGGCTTAAAGTAGTGGAAATGAATGGGAGCCCCTCCTATTTATGGACACCAAGCTCATCATTACTCATTCAAGTGGCCCAATCACATTTCTTAAAGTGCACGGCTATGACATTAAGGTGGCAAGTCTAAGTCGTAAGGTGGCACATCTAATTTTATGAGGTGGAGATCTAATGGTCTAGTGTCATTATTTAAAGCCTTATTTGTCTCCTTTTTATTGGGCCACATAAGCACTTGCCTCATTATTATAGAACAAATCATCATGAATAGATGACACCTTAAATAGATGAGATAGCATCAAGGCCATAAGATAGCCATAGTTCGCCCTAAGATGTCTTATTTTGATTGAGATATATGGCCTAGATTCTTTGCTTAATCTCCAAGGTGAATCCTTTGTAATCATGGCCAAATCTAGAAGGATCTAGGTAAAATGGTGAGTTACCCTCCTTCATGAAGAAGCTAGGGTGCTCTAGAGAATTCTATGTTATTCATTTCCAAACAACATGGTAACCATGGAGAAATAGGCCATTGGAAATGCAATCGGGACAGGCAAATAACTTTTTGTGTACATCCCTGACCATTTTAACACATCCGAGGTTCATGGCTAAGCCTCCCTCGATGTGGTTGTCGTAGGCAAAATAGCCTTTCCTAGCTAGAATGGTGGCCTAGGGCGGGGGCTCAATGACCGGCTCTTAGATCAACTTCGATCGATCAAATCGGATCCTAGATCAACTGTAGGCTTCATCCAGGCCGACTCTCTATTGTCATGTGGCCGTTTGAGATCGATCAGATTCATGCTCAACACACAGTTCTATCGACTTAAGTCATGATCATCCATAACCGGTGCATGACCAAGTGAAATCACCCGCAATCAGAACATGACCATTTGGACCAACCATGATCGTCAAATGATCCATGGTGGGTGTGACCATCTCTCAATCAACCCTAACGGTTAGATAGTTGTCCATTGACCGAACTGCTCGGGTCTATGATCGTGGTCATGGAATTAGTCCACGACCATTCCTTTGATCGATCTATAATCAATATATGGCCGAATCTTTGAACAATTCATGACCTATTGTCGTGACCTCCCTATTGCGATGCCTTTTATGTGCGGGCGAGTGCGGAGGCTAATGGCTCATTAAGTATTAGGCTTAACCCGAGTTCTCACAAGCCAACAAATTCATAACTTATAATCCGAGTTTTTAATCTGCAAATCAATTTCAAATAGGAGTCGTCATTAATTGATTTGGAGTGGGTTGATTAGAAATCCAAATGAAATATTAGGAGAAGTACTTCACTCCTGCGCAACCAGAGAAACTAGAGTTGGAGACTTGATTACACTAGTTAATCACTAATACCCTTCTGGTACCTAATCTTATTTAAATATCAAGTAAAGCATTTCATACTAATCACGAGTTCTAGGATTCAATTCCTAATCAAACTGAGGAAATAGAAATCCATGCATCACAAAGGCGCAATTGGAATGAAGGAAATAAGTCAATGTTGCTTTCAAAAAATTAAATACTATTTCTTTTCTTTTCGTTTTTTAGTATTTTCAAGGGTTTTTATGCATTTACTGAGAAAACTTATTGATAACAATATTTTTTTGGTCTTTTTCTATTTTTGGAAAATAAAAAAATTATGTTTTCTAATTTTGATTTATTATTATTAAAATATTTTTATATTAAAAGTATAATATAATATAAAAAACCGGGTCGGATTCCCGAGTTGGAACTGACCCAGTTTGTCAGCCACTGCCCCGGATGGGCCTGAAGCACGGGCCCACCCGAAGATTCCTCTTTTTTTGAAAACATTCCAAGCCCACAAATTTTTTGTTAAAAAAAAATAAAAACAAACAAAATAGGCCCACATCTTCCCAAGCCTACGCAAGATCAGCCCATCCACAACCGGACCCAGTCAGCCCAAACCAACGAAACCTTAGCTTGAATAACGACCCACGCCTGACTTGGTTCCGTAGCCGCTAACCCAACTCGGGCCACTGCTCCTCGCGATTCAACGGCCGCGACAAACACCATTGGCCACCTGTGCGTACGCCGCAATGACCCCTTTAGCACCACCCTGCCAGCCCAGGCCAAGGGCCAACCCTCCGCCAGGCCAGCCACTGGCGTTAACCAAGACATAGCTCGGCCTCCCTAATTTCTCTCCCTCTCTACCCTTTACTTTCAACGATATGGTCGATTGAGACAGCGGTGGTACTCTCCTTAGGCCTCCCCAACCGCACGGCCACGACGACGATAGCGGCGAGACACCTAGAATACGAACAAAAGAAAAGATCGAGCAAACCATGAAAGGAAAGGAGGAAAGGATGGTTAGAGGTGTCCCCACCTGGCACGGCGGTGACGCAGGCACAACGATCTTTGAGCAGGTCTCGGCCCCCTCTCAGAGCGAACGAGATAGCTCACTCACTTCTCTCTGCTCTCAGATCTCGCTCGCTCTAACAGATCTTTCTCAAATCTTAGCTCTTCTCTTTCCTTGACCTCCTCCCCAGATCTCAACCCTCCTCTCGGGTTCTCTCACTCTCAGGCCTCCCCCGATGTCTCTTAAGGGAAGTCGTCGAGCTCGCTCCTCTGATCTCTCTCTTCATGTGTGTTTTTTTACCTTTGCCCGAAGCTCTATTTATAGGTTGAGGGGGGCCAATCGACGGAGGCTTCGGCCGCCAGTCCTTGGTGTGCCGATCGGCTTTGGTGCGGCCTAACCGGCCATCTTCTCAGCCGCCCATCTATTCCGCTTTGAAGGTGCATCCCATCTGTTGCCAACCTACTGCCCTCTCTCTACCATAGATCGTCCTCTACGCATCGATGTCCTCTATGCGTGTGAGTTACAGAGGCGGAGGGGGGAAGGAGGAAGGAAGAAGGAGAAGAAGGAGGGGGGGCTGGGCCAAAAAGAAAAAAGAAATGGGCCTCGAGCTTGCATGGAAAAAAAAAAACAGAAGCAAAAGGGGCTAGGCATTGAAACCCAACACCCATGGGACCCTTTTTCTTTTTTAAAAATATAATTAATTTATCCGAAAATAGTGTAAAAAAATAAATAATAAAACCTAATAAAATCAAATGATATTAATACTTAGGTGATGCAAAAAAATATTTTTGTTAGGACCAAATTGGTCCTTGGTTTTCTTTTATGCAATTTTATTTTAAATATTTAGTCAAAATTTATTATGTTAACAGCTGCTTCTCTTTGAAAATGAGCTTACAAAGGTTGCATGCAAAGATGAACCGATACCTAAATTTTATCTATGCATGAGCAGTAAATACTATCTTGTTTTGGACCTGTGTTTAATGCAAAAATGGCAATATTAAGGAGATAAGAAAATACCCGTAACTACTTGTCATGCCCCAATCCACGAGCACGTGCCCATCCCTCTGCGGTTGATACAAATGCGACGTTCCCAGGATGCGTTGCTGACCTATTCAGTCTAGCACATGCGGAAGCAAAACAATACACCCCTGACAACAAATAATGTGGGATAGGAAAGCAGGGCAACATTTCACAAAAACCAACTTTTATAAACAACGGGGTTTAGTTACAAAATGAGTCTGGTCAAAAGGCTACAACAGGTCGGCTCTCAAAAAGAAGCTATCCTACGACATACTAGTCGGACACATACGCTGATCCTTCAAACTTCACCTCCACAGACTCTAGGGCTTCGATCCTCCTCAACCACCACCTAGGGACCTGAAAAGTTAAGCCCACGACGAGGTGAGACAATGTCTCGGCAAGTTCACCCCCTAAACCCCCATTAGGAAGGAAATACAACAAAGGTGGCCTAGCCACACACAATAGAGGACTTACCTTGCCTCAGTTTCTTCCTGCAAGTTAGCACAATTCACATCTCATATATGTGCAGTAACATCACTCAACAATTGGAACACATCATACTAAATCTCAATCAATCACTCATTCCAATTATTAAACACGGCCACACACGGGCACAACCTACTCCATGTTAGGTGGTCTTCTAGTATGACCAAGTTAATCACCGCCCAAAGGCACAGCCTACTAAATGTTCAGCGGTAAATCACGGCCCAATGAGTACAGCCTACTTCCAAGTTCGGCGGTTAATCACGGCCTAATGTGCACAACCTATTCCAAGTTAGGTGGTCCTCTGGCTTAGTTAGGTGTCATGCCCAGTCGCTTACAATTCATAATCGACATGCATAATTTCACAACCCAAACGTCAATTGCACAACCCGACAAGCAATGGCATATTTTAACCAATTCACACTACCACGCAAATGCACAAATCATCACTCAACTGATCAATCCAGTAATCAATTAGATAATCTAGCCATACCACAGCGATCAACTCGAAATTCTATCGAGCGGCTCTCCCGACATAATTTTTGAAAAATATTAATTAATTAATAATTAAAAAAATTCCGAAAATTAATTTAATTTAAATAATATATAATATTTAATTTAAATAAATAAAATAATTAATTAAAAGTCTTATCATGCTTACACTAATCTAATTACATAATTAGACTAATTAAACCATCCCTTAAACTATTAATGCACATAATCTAATTAACAATTAACTAAGCTAATCTAATCGCATTAACCGTCATTAGGCTAATCTAATCACCCCTTAAGCATAATTAACTTCCTAAATGGAGATGACTGAGTAAACTCACCGGTTTAGCATTCCGGTGAGTCCACGGCGATGGCGACGCGGAGGTAGGTGACAATCCACCTAGCGGTGACACCAACGGAGGTCGGGAAGGGCTTGAAAACCGGCCACGAAGCTTCAAGACCCTTGCTGGCTTCTGCTTCTGTTCTTGGTTGAACCGAAGGAGAGAACCAGCTGCTGCAACGGCAAAGACGGGCTGATCGAAGCTCCGGCGAGGGGGTGGTCGGCAACCGGCGACACCTGGGGGTTAAGGAGAACTTGTTGGTGGTTGGTATGGGTGGAGGTAAGGTCGAAATGGGGAGAAAACGGCTGAAAATCGCGAAACAGGTGAAACAGTGCAAGCAAGTGAGCTGCCCAATGGACCAGCGAGTGGTGGCTTTCGGTAGCCAAGCGGGTCGACCGGCGGCTCCGTTGGGGCGAGGCCGGGCTCTTCTATACGAACTGGGTCTCCTGGTCATGGTGATGGGTGGCACGAGAGCTGATTCACACAAGAAGGTAACTTTTTAACTCAATTTTTCGAAGAAAGGTCAGTTGGAGCAGAAATAGGCAGAGAAGAAAAACATGGGAGAAAAGGCTACGAATTCCTTGGGGCTGAAGAGGAGGAGAGAGAGAGATGTGAGGGCTAGTTTCTCTGGTTCTTTGAGTACCTAAAAAGCTTCAACAATGGATAAAGTAGGGGCTAGAGGAAGAAGAAGCAGCTGGTCAAGGATGGGGGGTCCCATTTGCCTCTAAAGTATTCATTCTCTATCTCTTTGTCCCCCTTGAAGAGGTCCCACCATTTGGCTGTCATCCTCAGCCAATTTGCAGCCACAAAGCTTCCCTAGGAAGCTATTGAAATGGTCCAAAATTTGAGGGCAATGGGGGGCTACGAATTTGCACATTTATCCCCTAAATTGGACCAAATTTCCTTCAATTATTTCTTGAATTAATCCAATTAAATTGACATTTTTTCTCGTCAATAGAACCTACTTGCATCCCAATTACGCGATCAAAAGTGGTCCCCTGAATTTTCCAATCGAAAATGGCCCTAGATAGAATTTTTGCCAAAAATCTCGGTTTGCAGAAAAATCTTCGGAGGATAAGTCGACGTTCCTAAAATGACTTGTGACATGACAGAACTTTCAATTTCTGAAATCAAATTCAAATTTGCTGTAAATTTCGATCTGGCACGATTTTAGCTTGACATAGGTGACCGGATAGCTTTCAAAAAATTTTAGTGCAATTGACCCGTGGTTGATCATTTTCAAGCCACAATGTACCTTTTCGACACATTGGCGACTCTTGGCAGTCGTGACAATCTCGAGGTTTCAAATGCGGACAAATGGTACCAAAACGATAGAAAAATCAGTCTAGTACCGATCGACGAGAATTTCGCAATTTGGTGGAATCACCCACATTAAGTCATATATCTCAGTCGAACCGATCTATCTCTGATCCTTGATCGCTTTTTAACTGTGCCGTAATTATCTCTACAGATGAACACGGTCGAGTAGTCAATTCCTTATCGAATTCTTAAGTCTATTGCATTAAAATCCCTTAATGACTTCTCCAGATAGCCTAGTTATCTCATGAGTGATTAGCTCAGAGAATAGCACTATAGGCATGTCGATGAAAGGCTCAATTTATTCTATTGAAAACAGGATTGAAATTTCAGGATGTCATAACTCTTCCCCTTTTATAAAAATTTGGTCCTCAAAATTTAAACCATTACAATTCTTTAAACAAAAAGGTAGGGGTACGGTCGTCTCATCAACTCTTCACTTTCCCAAGTTGCTCCTTCAATACCGTGGTGTTACTAGACCACTTTGACCAACGGGATGGTCTTAGTGCGTAGAATTTGCTCTTTCCAATCCATAATCCGAGCTTTCCACATACGACACTCTATCGTCCACGTCCAATTCCTTAAAATTAAGCACATGGGTCGAGTCAGGCTCATACTTCCTCAACATCGACAAGTTAAAGATGTCATTCACTTGCGCCAACTTCGACGGTAATGCAAGACGATACGCAATGATCTCGATTCTTTCGAGAATCTCAAAGGGACCTACGTATCTCAGACTCAGCTTTCCTTTGTTACCAAAGCGCGAAGTACCCCTCATTGGTGACACCTTTAGAAAAACGTGATCACCAACTTGGAATTTCAATGGCCTTCAACGCTTATCGACGTAGCTTTTCTGGCGGCTCTAAGCGGTCTTTAATCTGGCTCTGATAACTGCAACTGCTTCCACTGACTACTGAACTAACTCTGGGCCTGTAATCTTCCACTCTCCAACCTCATCCCAACACACCGGCGTTTTGCACGCCCTGCCATACAACGCTTCGAAAGGAGCCATCTGAATGCTCTACTGGTAGCTGTTGTTGTAGGCAAACTCAACAAGATGAGGTTGTTCCTCCTAGCTTCCCTTGAAATCCAAAACGCAAGCTTGCAGCATGTTTTCGAGGGTTTGAATTGTCCTCTTAGACTAGCCATCTGTCTGAGGATGATATGCCGTACTGTACTGCAACTTTGTCCCTAAGGCAGCTTGCAAACTCTTCCAAAATGCAGCTGTGAACCTTGGGTCTTAGTCTGAGGTAATCGTCACCGGCACTCCATGCAGACGAATAATCTGACGCACGTATAACTCTGCGTGCCTGTCCAAATCAAGATCCTTTCATACTGCAATGAAGTGAGTCGACTTCATCAGTCTAACGACCACTACCCAAATGGAATCATTACCCCTCTGACTCATTGGTAAGTCTGTCACAAAATCCATTCCGACATGTTCCCATTTCTACTCAGGAATCTCGAGAGGTTGCAGAAGTCCTCCGACTTATGGTGTTGGGCCTTGACTTACTGACACGTCAAACACTTGGCGACATGCTTGGCAATGTCCGCCTTCATACCAGACCACCAATAGTGTTGACGCAGGTTCTGATACATCTTCATACTACCATGATGAATGCTGTAACTACTACGATGAGCTTCTGGTAAGATCTCTTTCTTAAGCACTGCATCGTCAGGTACGCACAATCGTCCTCGAATCCTTAGCGTTCCATCCTCAGAAACCTGAAAGTCAGCATTCTTCTTCTCGGTGTTCTCTTGCAAAATCTTTTGAATCTCTTGGTCTGTCCACTAAAGCATCTTGATCCTGATTTGCACTTCCGGCTCAATTCTAAGAGTGGCCATAAGATTTAAAAGGTGGTCTACCTCAAATTTGAAAGCCGAATCTCTAGCTCTCTCGAGTAAGCTCCACTCCTTGATCATCATTTGTGCGACTAAAGACTTTTGGCTCAAGGCATCTGCGACCTTATTAGCTTTTCCAGGGTGATACAGAATATCACAATCATAATCCTTCAAGAGTTTCATCCAGCGACACTGTCTCATATTCAACTCCTTACGAAAGAATAGGTACTTGAGACTTTGATGGTCAGTGAAGATCTGGAATCTTTCTCCGCACAGATAATGTCTCCAAATCCTCAGAGTGAAAATAATCGCTGCAAGTTCTAAGTCATGTGTCGGGTAATTCATCTCATGAGGTCTCAACTGATGGGACGCGTATGTAACAACCCTACCATGTTGCATCAACACGCAACTCAGCCCTCTAAACGACGCATCACTATAGATCTCGTATCTTCCAAGACCACATGGGATGGTCAGTACAGGTACAGTAGTCAGCTTCAACTTAAGCTCTTGGAAACTACGCTCGCATTTATTTATCCTCACGAACTTTTCTTCTTCCTTCAGCAATCGAGTCAACGATGAAGCTAATGCTGAAAACCCTTTCACAAACC
The DNA here is from genome assembly GCA_019915205.1 of Eucalyptus rudis. Classification (NCBI taxonomy): domain Eukaryota; kingdom Viridiplantae; phylum Streptophyta; class Magnoliopsida; order Myrtales; family Myrtaceae; genus Eucalyptus; species Eucalyptus rudis. The sequence goes on along the minus strand of JAHMTN010000109.1, from coordinate 1,920,510 downwards.
GTCTGTAATAACCTGCCAACCCCAGAAAACTCCTGATCTTTGTCATTATAGTCGATCTTGGCTAGTTGGTCACTACTTCGATCTTAGTTGTGTCCACAAAGATTCCTTCTCCTGAAATCACATGACTTAGGAAAGCCACTCAAGTTAACCAAAATTGGCACTTGCTGAACTTGGTGTATAGCTCATGATTCCTCAAAGTCTAAAGTATTATCCTTAAGTGCCTTTCGTGCTTCTTAGGACTTCTCAAGTACACCAAGATATCATCGATGAACACGATCACAAGCTGATCCAGGTACTCCTTGAACACACGGTTCATCAAATCCATGAAAGCAACTGGGGCGTTCGTCAAACCAAACAGCATTACCATAAACTCATAATGACCATACGGTATGTCTTCCTTTCTGATCCTCAGCTGATGATACCATGTCCTTAAGTCGATCTTAGAAAATATCAATGCTCCTTGAAGTTAATCAAACAAGTCATCGATCCTCGGCAATGGATACTTGTTCTTGATCGTCACTTGATTAAGTTGTTGATAGTCAATACATAGGCGCAGCGAACCATCTTTCTTCTTCACGAACAGAACTGGTGCTCCCCAAAGTGATGCACTAGGACGTTTGAATCCCTTGTCCAACAATTCCTGCATCTACATGTTCAGTTCTTTCAGCTCTAACAAAGCCATCTGGTAAGGAGCCTTAGAGATTGGTTCTGTCTCAGGGGTTAACTCAATCACAAACTCTATCTCTCTTTCTGGCGGCAGACCTGGCAATTCCTTCGGAAACACGTGGAGAAACTCTTGGACTACTGAGATATCTTCGATCTTTAGCTCCTAAACCGTTGTATCCACGACAGTTGCCAAGTAACCTTGGAAACCCCCGTCTAATAAATGGGTTGCCTCAAGCGACGAGATTAAGGTAATTGAGGGTCCTCCTCGACTCCCAATAAACTCGAAGTTCTCACCCGCTAACGGGTTAAACTGAATCGTCTCGCAATAGCAGTCCATCTTAGCTCTTTGTTTAGCAAGCCAGTCCATGCCAATTATCACATCAAAATCATACATGGCTATGACTAACAAGTCTATTTTTTCCCTCTCGCTCACTAATTGCTAACTTGCAACCAGGACAACCCACTGTAGCTAACAGCTTATTCTTTAATGATGTAGATATGCTAACCACTAACTCAAACAATACAGGACTCAATCTTATCAGCTTAACAAATTGCTCAGCTATAAAGGAATGAATAGCGCCAGGGTCAAATAAAGCATATGCAGCATGATCATTCAACGAGACCGTATCTGTAATAACATTAGGCACATCCTCCGTCTGTCCTCTTGTGATAGCGTACGTTCTTCCCGGAGCTGGAGGTATGTTCAGTCCACCCTGCCGTGCAATCTGAGGCGCGAACCCTCTATTCAGACCCAATGGTGGCGATGGCGGTAACTGTGGTCCCCTTTGCCTTCTGGGGCAATTCCTAGCTATGTGACCATACTAGCCACACTCAAAACAAACACCCGTCCTAGAAGGGCACGGGGCTGAGCCATGTCGTCTTCCGCAAAGATGACACACATCATTCTATCTTGGCGCTAACTTCCCTATCCCACCCTTCCTGTTGGGCGGAACAGGATACTTTCCTCCAAACATTAGTCTCTTCCCAAACCGATTCCCATCTCTATTTGAACCAAAACTTGAACCAGATGCAGCAGTCTATTCACTCAAGTCTCTTTCTACCATCTGGGCCCGACCATAAATCTCGTTATAATCCTTCAAGTCTAATGGCACCAGTGGACTGCTCAACTCTGGTCGGAGGCCGTTCCTAAACCTCTAAGCTTTCTCTTCTGGATCTTCCACTAGTCTTGGCGCATACTGAGACAGCTCAGCAAACTTAGCCTCATATTCGTCCACGATTATCATCCCTTAACGGAGGCGTTGGAATTCCTCCATCTTCCGCTCTCGGGCGCTACCAGAATAATACTTGTCGTTAAAGGCTCTAAGAAAGGCGTTTCATACCGAAACCACGCCTTTTGGGAAAACTGTGCCTCTGGTGGCTCTCCACCATGTATTTGTGTTACCATGCAACTGGTAAACTGCAAGGACCACCTTCTCATCCTCAGTGCACATCAGAAGTGCAAAGGCTTTCTCTAAATCTTGGATCTAGAGTGACGTAGCTTCAGGATCTCCTATGCCATTGAACCTCGGTGGGTTCAGCTTCAAGAATTGCTCCACGAGTTTATGAATTGGTCTCCTAATGACCATGTTCCCAAGTGGAACCTCAACAAGTGCAGCTGCGGCTGCAATCCCAGCAACAGCGGCAATGGCAGCAGTAGCACCGGTTGTAGCGATGGTGGTTTGATTTTAGGCCTATTGCCCCCATCATATCTCTCATGGCCTCTAGCACCTACATGATCCCTTCAATCCTGGGATCACCAAGGGCTGCTACCCTAGCACCTAGAGGAGGCGGTGCTACTCCACTAGTGCTGGCCTCAGCCTGTGCTCTACCATGGCCACCTTGGGTACCAACCCTGGCCGGCGTACTACCCCGAGTAACTAGACCCATGGTCCTCTTTCTAGGAGTCCTCTGCTTCTAATCACTTATCTACAAGATCCTTATAGATACCTATTTTCCAATTCCAATACCATATTAGAATTTGAGTGATCCCACAAACAAGCTACCAATCAACGATCAATCACATGCATCAACATGAGAAAAGCCTTTCCTACTAACTATCCCATGACCCATCACACCTTATCACTCCATACACAAACCTGCTCTGATACCATTTAAATAGGGATGTCACGCCTGGATCCTCGAGCGCATGCCCATCCCTCTGCAGTCGATACAAATGCGACGTTCCCAGGACGCGTCGCCGACCCATTCAGTTAAGCACGTGCGAAAGCGAAACAACAAATCCCTAACAACAATAGCATGGGATAGGAAAGCAGGGCAACATCTCACAAAAACAAACTTTTATAAACAACGGGGTTTATTTACAAAATGAGTCTGGTCAAAAGGCTACAATAGGTCGGCTCTCAAAAAAAAGCTGTCCTACAACATACTAGTCGAACACATATGCCGATCCTTCAAACTCCACCTCCACAGACTCCGAGGCTTCGATCCTCCTCAACCACCACCTAGGGACCTGAAAAGTTAAGCCCACGACGAGGTGAGACAATGTCTCGGCAAGTTCACCCCCTAAACCCCCATTAGGAAGGAAATACAACAAAGGTGGCCTAGCCACACACAATAGAGGACTTACCTTGCCTCAGTTTCTTCCTGCAAGTTAGCACAATTCACATCTCATATATGTGCAGTAACATCACGCAACAATTGGAACACATCATACTAAATCTCAATCAATCACTCATTCCAATTATTAAACACGACCACACACAAGCACAACCTACTCCATGTTAGGCGGTCTTTTGGTATAACCAAGTAAATCATGGCCCAAAGGCACAGCCTATTAAATGGTCGGTGGTAAATCATGGCTCAATGGGCACAGCCTACTTCCAAGTTCGGCGGTTAATCACGACCCAATGGGCATAGCCATACTTCGGCAATTAATCATGGTCCAATGGGTACAGCCTATTCCAAGTTAGGCAGTCCTCTGGCTTAGTCAGGTGTCATGCCCAGTCGCTTACAATTCACAATCAACACACACAATTTCACAACCCAAACATCAATTGCACAACCCAGCAAACAATGGCATATTCTAACCAATTCACGCTACCACGCAAATGCACAAATCATCACTCAACTAATCTATCTAGATCTCAATTATATAATCTAGCCATACCACAGCAATCAGCTCGAAATTCTATCGAGCAGCTCTCCCGGCATAATTTCCGAAAGATATTAATTAATAATTAAATAAATTTCAAATTTTAATTTAATTTAAATAATAAATAATATAATTTAAATCATATTTAATAATATTTAATTAATTAATTAAAAGTCTAATCATGCTTACACTAATCTAATTGCATAATTAGACTAATTGAACCATCCCTTAAACTAATCATGCACATAATCTAATTAACAATTAACTAAGCTAATCTAACCACCTAAACCATAATTAGGCTAATATAATCACCCATTAAGCATAATTAACTCCCTAAGTGGAGATTAATGAGTAAACTCACTGGTTTAGCATTCTAGTGAATCCACGGCAACGGCGACGCGGAGGCGGGCGACAATCCTCCTAGCGGTGACACCAACGGAGGTCGGGAAGGGCTTGAAAATTGGCCACGAATCTTCAAGACCCTTGCTGGCTTCTACTTCTGTTCTTGGCTGAACCAAAGGAGAGAACCAGCCGCTACAACGGCAAAGACGGGCTGATCGGAGCTCCGGCGAGGGGGTGGCCGGCAACTGGTGGCACCTGGGGGTCAAGGAGAACTTGTTGGTGGTTGGTATGGGTGGAGGTAGGGTCGAAATAGGGAGAAAATAACTGAAAATCGCGAAATAGGCGAAACGGTGTAGGCAAGCGAGTTGCCCGTTGGACCATCGAGCAGCAGCTTCCAGCAGTCAGGCGAGTCGGCCAACGGCTCTGTTCGAGGCAACGCCGGGCTCTTCCGTACGGACTGGGTCTCCTAGTCACGGTGATGGGTGTCACAAGAGCTGATTCGCACGGGAATGTAACTTTTTAACTCAATTTTTCGAAGAAATGTCAACTGGAGCAGAAACAGGCAAAGAAGAAAAACATGGGAGAAAAGGCTACGAATTCCTTGAGGCTGAAGAGAGGGAGAGAGAGAGATGTGAGGGCTGGTTTCTCTGGTTCTTTGAGCACCCAAAAAGCTTCAACAATGGATAAAAGAGGGGCTAGAGGAAGAAGAAGCAGCTGGTCAAGGATGGGGCGTCCCATTTGCCTCTAAAGTATTCCTTCTTTATCTCTTTGTCCCCCTTGAAGAGGTCCCACCATTTGTCTGTCATCCTCAGCCAATTTGCAGCCACAAAGCTTCCCTAGGAAGCTATTGAAATGGTCCAAAAGTTGAGAGCAAGAGGGCTACGAATTTGCACATTTATCCCCTAAATTGGACCAAATTTCCTTCAATTCTTTCTTGAATTAATCCAATTCAATCCTCATAAAATCCACCAAGATATCTATGATCAAATTGACATTTTTCCTCTCCAATAGAATCTACTTGCATCCCAATTACGTGATCAAAAACGGTCTCTTGAATTTTCTGGTCGAAAACGGCCCTATATCGAATTTTTGCCAAAAATCTCGATTTGCAGAAAAATCTTTGGAGGATGAGTTGATATTCCTAAAATGACTTGTGACATGATAGAACTTTCAATTTCTGAAATCGGATTTAAATTTGCACTTAATTTCGATCTGGCGCGATTTTATTGTGACCTAGGCGACCGGGTAGCTTTCAGAAATTTTTAGTGCAATTGACCCGTGGTTGATCATTTTCAAGCCACAATGTACCTCTTCGACACATTGGTGACTCTCGTTGGTCGTGAAAATCTTGAGATTTCAAATGCGGACACATGATACCAAAGCGACAGAAAAATCAGTCTAGTACCAATCGACGAGAATTTCGCAATTTGGTAGAATCACCCATGTTTAGTCACATATCTCAATCGAACCGACCTATCTCTGATCCCTGATTGCTTTTTAACTGTGCTGTAATGATCTCTGTAGATGAACACGGTCGAGTAGTCGATTCCTAGTCAAATTCTCAAGTCTATTGCATTAAAATCCATTTATGACTTCCCTATATAGCCTAGTTATCTCATGAGTGATCAGCTTAGAGAATTGCACTATAGGCACATCGATGAAAGGCCCAATTTATTCAATTGAAAACATAACTGAAATTTCAGGATGTCATACTACTTATCGGGAATGAGTAATGTAGGGTGTGAGCCCAAGTTTTTTTTTTTTTTTTGCAAGTATCAAGGTATCATTTTACCTGATGACGTGAAGAAGCTGCTTTTCCAAGACTCGAACCTTTCTTTAGTCACTTGTTAAAGCAACAAATTATTTGTTTAGGACCTGAACCTTTCTTCGATTGCTTTGATAGGAAATTGCTTTTCTAGGATTTGAACCCAACAATTTGTTTACCTAACTTTGGCTGTAGAAGCATGCCGCGTCGGTAAAGAGGGACTTCGGGTAACGGAAGCACGCCGGGTCAATGTAGGGGGACTTTGGGCAACCAAAGCACATCAAGTCGGTGAAAGGGGGATTCCAAGCTACGGAAGCACGCTTGGTCGATGTAGGAGGATATTGGGCTACGAAAGCACGTCGTGTCGATATAAGGGGACTCCAGGCTACCAAAGCATCCCAAGTCTGTGAGGGGGGGACTCTGGGCTACGGAAGCAATGCCAAGTCAATGTATAGGGACTCCGGGTTACAAAAGCACGCTAAGTTGATGAAGAAGGACTTTGGGCTACAAAAGTACATGGGGTCAATGAAAGAGGAATCCAGGCTACATAAGCACGTCGGGTAGATGTGAGGGGACATTGGGATACGGAAGCACGCCGTGTCGATATAGGGGGACTTCGAGTTACGGAAACATGCCGGGTCGATGTAAGGGGACTCTGGGCTACAGATATCCGTGAATGTCTCTCACCTCCTGATAATTTTGTGAACGTCTCCCACCTCCTAATAAATGGAATATTGAGGACGTACCTCGAATATTCGTGAAGGTCTCTCACCTCTTGGTAATTGGAATATAGATGACGTATCTTGAATATTCGTGAAGGTCTCCCACCTTCTGGTAATTAGTGAAGGTCTCCCACTTCTTGGTAAATGGAATATCGAGGACACGCCTTGGATATTCGTGAAGGTCTTTCACCTCTTGGTAAATGGAATATTGAGGACGTACCTCAAATATTCATGAAGGTCTCCCACCTCCTTGTAATTAGTGAAAGTCTCCCATCTCCTGGTCATCAAGGACACGCCTTGGATATTCATGAAGGTCTCCCACCTCCTCGTAAATGGAATATTGAGGACATACATTGAATATTCATGAAGGTCTCCTACCTAGTAGTTAGTGAAGGTCTCCCACCTCCTAGTAAATGGAATATCGAGGACACGCCTCGAATATTCCTCGAATATTCATGAAAGTATCACATTTCTTGGTAAATGGAATATCGAGAACGTACCTCGAATATTTGTGAAGGTCTCCTATCTCCTGGTTATTAGTGAAAGTCTCCCACCTCCTGGTAACATAAATTTTGAATCTAGCACGAGACTCACCTGGATGACCACAAGCACTTAAAAGGGCTAGAATACCTGGGTAGCCGTAGGTACACGAGGTAGTGGAATATTTGGACAATCACAAGTATTTAATGATATGATTTTGGGACAACTTAGGCAGGCCTAGTGTCATGGTGATAAGAGAGCATACCTAGGTAGCTGCAGGCACACAAAGCAATGGAATATTTGAATAGCTACAAGTATTCAATGATATGATTTGAGGACAACTCGGGCAAGTCGAGTCTCATTGAAAGGGAGTACCTAAATAGTGGTAGATACTTTAAGACAATAGGACACTCAGGTAGTCCCCGGTATCTATATTCTAAGGGCAACTTGAACAGGTCGAGTGTCGATAAGAGAGCGCACCTAGATAATGGTCGATACTGAGAGATAATGAAACACTTGGTCAGATATAAGGTTTTTTGAAAATAGAGGTAGAGATATGCTTAAGTGATAATATCTCTGATTTTTAAAATCATCTCTCATGCAATATGCAAGAATGATGTAAATGAGTTCAAATGGGGTTCATGCATGACAATTTTGTCAGTTTTGCATCATCAAAGTTCCACTAGGGAAAATTTAGAAAGACAATCTTCATTTAGGATATGGATGTCTTAAACATATCAAATGAGGGACTTTCAATCCAAAAGGGCTTTCCACTCACTTTCATGGAAAAGACATTTTTATCTTGACCATTATACCGGATTTATAAGAATCACACCATGTCACTAGCATCATGTCATCATGTAGGCTTGGTCAATGACTTATCAAAGGGGATCATCAAGGTCAAGACTTATGAAAGAAATGTAACACAATCATCTCTGGGTCTACAAATCAAGAACCCTGCGAAAAGATATAGAAATAATCTTGCTCGTACTTTTTTGAGCGATGCTTATAAACATATGAAGTCCTACATTAATTGAAGTGCTCTAGTCTGAATACACTTTTACAAAAGAATGAGATGTAAGCTCAGTTCATGTATAAAAGGGTGGAAGTTGGTGATTGTCTTGATATTGTCACCGGTCTTTCTTCTCACCATCAGATATTATCTTCATAGAGGCTCCATGACAGTAGCTTTGCTTGGAAGTACAAATTGATGAAAATCATTTTTTTGTCTAAGGGCGCTAGCCTTGCTTTTTATTAGGCACGCTACTTTTTCATGCCCTTAGTTTTCAATCCAATTTTCTCATCTATGGGCATTGACATTGTTTTTACCAAGCACACTGCTTTTTCATGCACATAGTTTTTCATTTTTGTTGTTTAAGGACTAACCTAGGCAAGTTTAAGCAAAACACTGCTATTAGACTCTTGGGGTCTTCATCTTCAATCACCGCTCTAGATCATGCTGCTTGAACGGTAGTGACTCCTGCTTTGTCTCAATGTGGGGGTGAAATTACAAACTCAGTTGGGCTGTATAACGAATACAAGTGCATAGGGTAAAGAAGGAATCGTTCTTCATCATTTTATGGCACTTAAATTATCGTGAGTGTTCATATGCAATAAAGACACCCAAAGATTGATGCAAGTGTGAGCAAGAAAATTTATATCCCTTTTCTCACCTTGTGATGCCACCTCGCCTCCGATCTGCCCTAGTATGGGGTGGTTCTTGATAGGAGTATGAAAGAAACTTCACAAGTATATGGAGCTCAAATGGGGTAAGTAATGGATAACCTATAGTGTTTAGAGTAGAGAAATGAAATGCCCCTGGTTACTTTGATTTTCATACTATTCGCGAGAGAACTCTTTATCTTGCAGACATGGAACTTTCTACGCTCATCTCACAAGTGTATAAACAAAGGACCGTGTATGGGATATAGCTTGCCTTTCATCATTCTGATGCACTCATTCGGCATGCTCAATCGTTCTCACATCATTCATTCAGCCGTCTACTTGGATAATCATCAATGGAATTAGTGACTTAGATAGACAAAATCATCATGCAAACTTTGTTTGGAAAAGGCATGGAGTATTTTAAATATGAGGGATTTTGTACTTCTAAAACAAATAATTGATTTTACTCAAAAAATTTCATCAAAAGCATTTAACAAAATTGCATCTACATGTGTTAAATCCTGAACACATAGGGGATTATTCAAAAAAAAAAAAAAAGAATGCTCACGAATTGTCTCGATTCAAAAGGGGGAATAACACATAAACAACTAATCGAGGCTGATCTTTGATTCGAGGATGCATCTAATTTTGTATTTGCATATGAGAAGATGTAAAAATAGATTAATAAGTAGGGCTGACAGTAAAAAATGCAAATTGAGGCCTAAACACTTCATGGCATCTGCTTTCGCAATAATTGGGATACCATTTCACTTGGGAGAGTTAATCAGAGTTTGACATTCCTCTCCTTGGTTTGTCGTCTGCACCTTTGGTAGGCAAGTGACCCTACAACGGGTAGGAGGGAATAGGGGTAGCGGCTCTCGGTTCCTTACAAGTTCCGCTTGGAACCTCGAACCTACCCTCAGGTACAGGTTCCTCATTTTTAGGAACCTGGAACCTACCCGTCAGAAACAAGAACCTGGAACCTACCCTGTCACAGGTTCCGGGGTCGGTTCCAAGTTCCAACAGGTTTTTTTTTTTTAGTTAAAAAAATGGAAATGAATGCAACAATAATAAACAAACTTGTCATTCATCAAAGAGAATATAACACGAACACAATCTATAATACTCATAAGCGTTCAATGATCATAATTCAGAAGTTGTAATAAGAGAGGACAAATTCAATCTTACCTATATAATGGCATTGGCCAGTTTCGATGCAAACATATGTCGTTCAGTGTCTGCCTCGTAAATGTTTGGTTACCATTTTTCTTCTTTCCATCATTGTTCACCTTAGCATCAGATGTATCCCTTTCTTTCAGAATAGCAAGAGCATTTCGTGCAGCAAGTTTTTGCGCCATCTTTTTTTGTGGATTCTGAGCAACCCCAACCTATACTCAATCAACAAAGACTTCAACTGTGGCCAAGTTGCCATTTCGGGAGGCTTTATTCTCCAAGCCTTCAGCCTGCTGCCAACAGAGCTTTTGCAGCTCCCTGACAAGATGCATTGGGAGTCTATTTGGAGTGACCATGGGATGCAACAAGGGCTGAAAAACCTGTAAAAGAAAAAGGCAATTCAATACTCTAGATACTCTCTATGTATTCACACTTCCAACAGAAAAAAAAAAAATGAAGTTCACTGTTTTTTTTTTCCCCATTTATCCTCTTTTTTTGTTTTCCAAGAGGGTATATTGAAAAAAGAATGCCCATAGGTCAACCAAATCGAACTAACCTTCCACACAACAGCAGTATCATGTCCACTATCAAGGAATATAGCACCAGCAATGGATTCAACAATATCGCCAAGGACTTTTGGTGCTTTAATCCCCTAAATCAAAAGAGTTGAAACCTGGCTTTGACAATTTAACCTGAACTTCCTTTACGAAATCCCTGATCTGGAAAAAAAAAAGCCAAAAGACCTAATAGTCATTACCCTCATAGACAAGTCAAACAATATTGTTTACAGGTCATGTTATGTATCAAACGACCACAAAAGAAATTTAATGATGATACAATGTCACGAGCAAGAAAGAAAGAAATGAAAAACCTGCTTCTCCAATGCACTGGACCCATGTCGAAGGTGTAAATGGAGCTTGTGTTTAGCCGCGGCACCAACACGTGCAAAGTTCTCATTGTTTACAGCAGCAGCTTGTAAATCAGTCAAGCGGCCAGGTGGAAGATCAATATAAGTGAAGAACAAATGTCTTGTAATAAGATGATCTAGAACTGCATCACCAACAAACTCTAAGCGCTGGTAGCAAGAGACTCCAAAAGATGGTCGTGATGCATGAGTAATAGCTTCTATCAAGAGGCCTTTGTCTTTAAACTTCAAATTAAGGGCAAATTCTAAAGCATCAAAATTGACACTCCTGAGGATGCTCTCTGGGACATTTGATGGCCTGATTGCACATTCTTTCTCGTCATTATCAAACTCAACCCGTATTCCTACCCATTTCATGAAGTGATTGGCGGCATTCTTCCCACCTTCAACATAATACACCCCAATCAATGCTTCAACATCTGCTAGTGTCTTGCTAGACAGAACTCTGTAAGAACTTGAGTCACTCTCAACTTCACCATCTTCAATGCTTTCATCATCAAACTCAGCCCCAATTACATCTGACCTACCTCCAACTTCAGCAAGTGAATGCTCCATATCAAACAAGGAAGTTTCATCCTTTGTATCCTCATCGAAGACAAGAAGCACTCCTGGTGCATCCCATCTAGATGGAGCAAATCTATCCGCTTGGATATATGATCGAAGTCCTTTATTCAAAGCATACTCATACAATACCATGTTACTTACCATTTGTTGCCTCATTCTGATCAGCTAACCCTCATGCTTTTGAGGATATCTAAGAAATAGAAATTTGCTTACAACCCATTTTAAGTAAGCATCTCCAAGGAGCTTTGCTCTTTCATAACAGAACATCTCCTAACATGAGGCTGCAGTCAAAGCTTCCAAGATCTGTCGAGACAAAAGAGACGCACTAATAAGATACGCAAGACAGCAACTTTTTCAAAACTTAGAACATAACACACCTTCAAAGCAAGGACCGAATAATCTATTACATCCTTGAGTTGAATTGCAAGCAGTATGCTCTCTACCCTTCTCATTATTGAAGGCAATCATTGAGCTCCACAAACAAGTGACCCGGGAAGTGGATGCACTAGACAAAGTTTGGGGGGGAGGAACACATAATATGTCCTATCCAGAAACGGAGATGGTTTTTATCGACGCAGATGGAACAGCAGCCCGCCAGAAACGACAACTCTTATATCCTTAAATCCACGAACCGCAGATGCACAATAGAAGAATCAAAAGGAGAAGCAAATGAGCGAGGCGCGAGATCCTCCCAGCAAAAATCGGATAGCGGAGAAACCACATGCAAACTACGGAAGAAATCACGAATCTCTGATCGGAAACGACATCGAAAGACCCCCTTGTTTTCCCCCCTCATCCAAGGTTCTTGCGAGGGAAGGGTGAATCGAAGCAAGCGGACGGACGGAAATGAAGAGGCGAGGAGAAGGGAGAGGAGGAGGGAGCGTACGATGCCGATCTTGAGGTGGGAGGAGAACCTGCCGAGGATCGACCGCTCCACCGGGGCTTCCTTCGATTTGGTGGCTTTAGGCGGCATTTCCAGTTGGGAACCGAAGCGATGGTGGCATCGAGCGCAAGTGGCGAGCTAGAGGTCAACGGCGGTGTCGTCGAGGGCGAGCGGAGGTGGCCTCGAGCAGAGGTTAGCGAGCCAGAGGTCAACGGCGGTGGCATCAAGCGGAGGTCAGCAAGCCAAAGGTTAGCAGCGATGGCGTCGAGGGCGTCTGGCGGCGGCGTCGAGCAGAGCGAAGAACGGGCGAAGAGAGAACCGTGAATCTGAAAGTGTCGTAGGTGAAAGTGAAAGTTAATTTCACCCTAACCGGACCGGTTTTGGTTCCGGTTCAAGTTCTCAGTGCCGGTTCCAGTTCCCAGAAAAGGGGAACTAATCCCTTTAGAACCGAGAACTGTGCTCACGCCTAGGAGGGAATGTGTCATTGTTTGAATTTTCAAGAGTTGAAAAACTAGGAGTGATACAACATTTCCCTTCGTTGGTTTGCAAACAACTCATTAGTTTATAAACAATTGAATAAACCTGTGATCCTAAATCTTGAGGAAGGTGTGAAATCCTGCACTTTTGGTTTCGTTAGGTCAAATACCCTTCCATTTTTGCAAAACCAAGAGAAGCAAAAAAAAAAATTATTAGTTTTTTACATGGCAACCTTGTTGCCATTTCCGAGAATTGAACCCTGGCCGTGTCTGGACTATTTATTCCCCATAACACCAGGCCAAGGCGTTGGTAGTGTCCATGGGGCACTTCTTTTTTCATTTAACTGAACCGGCTCTGAGACGACATGTCTTTCCACACTAAGTTAGGTGAATTCGATATAAGTCACTCCTATGTGCTTGCTTAGCTAGTATTGATTTGCTCAAATTAACCCGTTGAGTTTATTTCTCAAATCCCGATGCTTTCTGTCAAATAGAGAAACTATGTCAAAAGCGAAGTTAGAGGGGGGAATATTAGAAACGATACTAAATTACCCTTCCCGAGAGTTTGTATTCGATGAGTCCTCAGAGTGCCTCAAATATTGGTGACAACCATTTTGTATTGTCACGGTTCAGCATCCCTTTCGATTGACCCTTCTCATTTGTGGCCATGTATGCATGACCGATGGTCATTGATCCATCTTCAATGCCTTCTTTCTATGGAATTTTTTCCTACCTTTGATCATATGTACATCAGCAACATGGGCAAAGTCATGTACCTTAGGCTTCAATGGAATCTAAAATGGATAGTCAAAACCTTCAGTTTTTTGCTAGCAACCGCTTCTCGATAGAGTATGCGTGTGGAACAAGAAATGAGGTTTCCAGATTCCAAAGTTATCATCTAGAACGGGCCAAAGAATGCCTTAACTATTTGGATTTTATGCCTATTGACAGTAGCCAATTCAAAGGAAGAGAAGGAATTCCTTCTCTATACTTCTTGGCTTGTCAAAGCTAAACGCCCCATCAATGAAACTGCAATGTATAGTCTCTTGGGGTACGATGTGCAAAGGAGACACTGCTCAAACTTGAGATAGAGTCATGCTGATGCGAGGTGGAGCGTACAAGGCTCTAGGGACAGCTCACGAAATGGGGGAGGACGAGAGTAGCATGGAGGACGATTCCCAAGTTGCCCTACCCTAAGCTATTGCGATATATATGCTTTGAGTTCAACCGTGTACCTGTACCTATTATGTGCTATCTTTTCATCTCCTGTAAATGGAAAAGAGAAAGCGATTCCCAAAATTACGTTCATGGAATAAGACGTACGTTTTTTGAAACAGGATGATCTTTTCTATTTGCCTCTGCTTTCTTGAAAGAATGTTATTGAATCCGACAAGTCCACGTGATGAGTCAGTTTCAAATGCCCCCTGTCACACTAAGTCAAGGGGATGATGTTCTGAGACACGAAGTAAGTAAATCAAAAAAACAATCATGACTAAATCTGACCTCTGCTATGAAAAAAAGTCTTTGGTAATGAAATTTTTTTGTTTTCAAAAAGATCTTTTTTTTTTTTTTGTGAAAGCATGAGGAAGCCCAGCCCTCAGAATTCTCCTTGAAAGATATTTTTTTTCATGGTTGGATAACATCATCGAGCCATTTGAGATACCTTCTCATGCCCTCAAAATAACTCTGATCAAAACGAATTACAATTCTTAAGGATGGAAACTATGGTAGTCTTGCGAAAATGAAAATTCCTAAAAAAAAACTAGTGGAAATTTCTAGAAAGTAGCAATAGTTCCCACATAGAGGAATAGTTGAGAATTGGAACTTCCTATATCGAGGTGTTTGGAGTCAAGCTTTGAGCTTGCTCGACATGAGCATTCCGATTACCCTCGTGATTGGGTGAAGAATTTTGTTGTTTGCTAGTAGACAAGTCCTGAAGAGCCAGTGTTTTCCAATCTAACAGGTCCTAAATCTTGTGCTTAAGAAGGGGACATTCATCAGTCGAATGTCCTATTTAACCCATATGATTCGTCTTCAAGGGATTGTACCATGGACGATGTTCAAGGTTTTGCCATGGCAGCTCCTTAGCTACTAGACCCTGCCTCTACAAAGTGGGCAAGAGTTCTGACAATGGTGCTGGTAATGCTGTGAATTGATGATGTGGATCTATTAAATTCCTCGCACATTCAACAGTTGTCGTTGGCTTAAACCGCTTAGGTTTTTCCTCCTTGATGTGCAGACCTAACCTTTCGGATGAAGCCTTTTGTTTTGCCATTTTGAGGTTGTCAAAAGGACCGAGAGGTAATGGAGCCTTGCTTTCTAGATTGGTGGGGGTTGGTGCTCCTTGAACCCTCGCCATCGTGGCAAGCTCATAAGGTAATATCACAACACTTTGGTTCTGAATAGGCTTTGCAGCGCCGACTTCGTTCACAAGCTCCTTGATTTTCTTAGTGGGAAGCTTATTAGTAATAGAACACTGCAATGTGGTCCCTTCATTATGCAAGGTCGTATTGATATTTTCTCTCACCGATCCTTCTTCTGCTGGTTGTAGGTCAAACTAGATGGTCGGGCTCTTCCCTGACATAACATACGCCCTTAAGAACTCATTCTCCTTCGTCTTCAAGCCTACTAGCTCTTTGTAAGGCGAGGTGATGTCAATGTGAATGTCAACATTATATTCTTTGTGAAAAGCATCAGTCAATTCCTCCCATGTCTTAAGAAGACTAATCTTCTTTACAATGTACCATCGCAAGGCGGGGCCGGTCAGACTTGATCAGTATGATTGAATCATCTTTCGGATTAGGTAGGCCTGCGAATGGATCTCTAGGTAAGAAGTGTTGGCATATTTCTCACGCTCAAGTACTTTGAATTCTTCTGGAATTTTGACAGCGGCATAACTAGATAGATCGATGGGGTCTTGATTGTACAGCTAGCTTAACTTTTCCATGATCCTTATAAAGTGTCCATCTTGGTCATCTTTTGGCACATCTGCGAGTTTCTCAAAAAGATCTTCCCTAACAAAGCTTGGATGCATGTCATTAGGCAAATTGACGATTTTGCCAATAGCAGCTATGCCAAATTGGTGGGAACCGGTACTATCTCATCTTTTGATAAGGTGGCCACAGAGTTGAGCTTGGTCTGAAGAGACTCCACTTGCTTCAAGAGTTGTTGGAACGCCATAAGAACTTGTTTCATCTCACTTTCCATGCCCGTGAAATAGCTAGGCATGTCTTTATTGGCCACTTTTGCACTCCCTTTTGAGCGAGTTTGGATCGGCAAATGTTGACATTCTGTGACTACCTAATCACGAATAAACAAGCATGTGTAAGTACAAGACATAAATAGGGAGTTGGTCCATGATGATGACCTAATCTTGCATTTTTTATTTATTCACGAAAAGTTTGTACATGGAGGGGATTTCCTAAGTATGGATTGGAAAAATAAAGACATGCAACATGTTAGCATAAATTAAAAAGATATCCAATTTGAAAGACAACAAAAGCATGAATGGAAAAAAAATTTCAAAAATCTTCTTTCTTCTTTTTTTTTTACACCATTTTCCTTTTCCTTTTTTTTCAAAGCAACAAGAAATTCCTTGAGGAAAAAAGAAATTTATAACATGCTTGAGGAAATGAAGGCATGAGCTGATAGAAAATTTTTTGCAAAAGTTTTCTCTTTATTTTTTCTCAAAAAAAAAATTCTATGACAATTACTTCCAAATTTAAATGACCATGGTATTAAATTCATTACTAACCTAGACTAATCATGGACCGATCAATACATACGGGAAGATAAGTAAATTGCAAAATGCAATGATAGAAAACTTACCTAACTAAAAAAAAAAAAAATTGATGGTAATCACATAAACATACGCACGATACGTGCGGTTCACTTTCTAACTAAGAAGGTTCAATGAAGTCAAGAGGATGTATGCTTGTCGCGGTCTCCCATTGGCATCATATCCTTTTAACCTTGACTCTACCTAAAGAAATTCAAGAAAAAGAAAAATAATATCTACATCATGGTCTCGCGTTCAAGGCCGCATCTTTTCTAACACCATCCTAAAATATCCTATGGCAGCCTAGGTCCAGTAGCCGGGTTGTGTGTGCCACGTTTAGTACTAAAATATTAAAACATGCATAGCACATTTTAATGAAATTCAAATTGATCCCTAATCTACCAACTTGCACAAAAAACACCCAAACTAGGGAAATATTTAAACAAAGCAAAAAGGCCTAAGTCCACAAAAAAGTCCCCAGCAGAGTCGCAAAGTTGTTGCGACCTCCCTATTGCGGCGCATGAGGCCAATGGCTCACTAAGTATTAGGCTTAGCCCGAGTTCTCCCAAGCCCACTAATTCACGATTTATGATATGAGTTTTTAACCTACAAGTTAATTTCAAATAAGAGTTGCAACTGAGTGGTTTTGGGTGGGTCGATTTAAAACCCTAGTAAAATATCGAGGTAAATACTTCACTCCCGTGCAACTAGAGAAACTAAAATCGGGGACGTAATTATACTAGTTAATCACTAATGCCCTTCCAGTACCTAATCTTGTTTAAATGTCAAGTAAAGCATTTATGCGGCAGTTTATACCAATTATAAGTTTTAGGATTCAATTCCTAATCAGACTGCGGAAGTAGAAATCCATGCATCATAAATGTGCAATTGGGATAAAGAAAATAAGTAAATATTTGCTTTCAAAAAATTAAATATGATTTCTTTTTCTTTTGTAGTATTTTCAAGGATTTTCTCTGCATTTATGAAGAAAACTAATCAAAAACCATATTTTTTGGTCTTTTTCTATTTTTTATGATTTTTAATTTTATTATAAAAATATTTTCTATATTAGAATTATAATATAATATAAATGACCTGGGTCGGATTCCTGGGTTGGGACCGACCCGAT
This sequence comes from Eucalyptus rudis, assembly GCA_019915205.1. Taxonomy (NCBI): domain Eukaryota; kingdom Viridiplantae; phylum Streptophyta; class Magnoliopsida; order Myrtales; family Myrtaceae; genus Eucalyptus; species Eucalyptus rudis. Next base: position 1,902,830 of record JAHMTN010000109.1, on the reverse strand, counting down.
TCGTCAGCCATGGGCCCGGATGGGCCTGAAGCACGGGCCCACCCGGAGATTCCTCTTTTTTTGAAAACATTCTAAGCCCACAAATTTTTTGTTTTAAAAAAGAAAAACAGAATAGGCCCACATCTTCCCAAGCCCGCGCAAGATCAGCCCATCCGCAACTGGACCCAGTTGGCCCGAACCCACGAAACCCTAGCCCCAATAGCGACGCACACCCGACCAGGTTCCACAGCCGCTGACCTGACTCGGGCCACTGCTCCTCGCGATTCAACGGCTGTGATGCACGCCGTCGGCCGCCCGTGCGTACGTCGCGATGACTCCTCCGGCACCACCCCGGCCAGCCCAGGCCGACGGCCAACCCTTCGCCAGACTAGCCACCGCCGTTAGCCAAACATAGCTCGGCCTTCCCGATTTCTCTCCCTCTCTGCCCTCTGCTTTCAGCGATTTGGTCGGGCGAGACAGCGGTGCTGCTCGCCTCAGGCCTCCCCAACTGCATGGCCACGACGACGGTGGCGACGAGACACCCAGAATACGAACAAAAGAAAAGGAGGAAAGGATGGCCGGATGTCCCCACCTAGCACGACGACGACGTGGGCACGACAATTGTTGAGCAGGCGTCGCGCCCCCCCCCCCCCCCCCCCCCGAAGCTCACTCACTTCCCTCCACTCTTAGATCTCGCTCGCTCTCATAGATCTCTCTCAAATCTCAGCCTTTCTCTCTCCTCGACCTCCTCCCCAAATCTCACTCTCTCCCTCTCCGGCCTCCCTCCTCGCCTCCCTCCTCTCGGGTTCGCTCACTCTCAGGTCTTCCCCGATGTCTCTCAGGGGAAGTTATCGAGCTCGCTCCTTCGATCTCTCTCTTCGTGTGTGTCCTTTGGCCTCCGCCCGAAGCTTTGTTTATAGGTCGAGGGGGGCAGGACGATGGAGGCTTTGGCTGCCGATCCTTGGCGTGCCGATCGGCCTTGGTGTGGCCGAACCTACCGTCTTCCCAGCCGCCCACTTGTTTCGTTTTGAAGGTGCGTCCCATCCGTTGCCGGCCTACTCCACTCTCTCTGCCATAGATCGTCCTTTGCGCATCGACATCCTCTGCGCGTGAGTTATAGAGGCGTAGGGGGAAGGAAGAAGGAAGAGGAGAAGAAGGAGGGGGGCTGGGCTAAAGAAAGAAAAAAGGAATGGGCCTCGAGCCTGCGTGGGAAAAAAAGAAGAAGAAGCAGAAGGGGCTGGGCGTGGAAGCCCAACCCCCGTGGGACCTTTTTTCTTTTTTCTTTTTTAAATATAATTAATTTATCCGAAAATAGTGTAAAATAAAAACAGATAATAAAACCTAGGAAAAGCAAATGATATTAATACTTAGGTGATGCGAAAAATATTTTTGTTAGAACCAAATTGGTTCTTGGTTTCCTTTTATGTAATTTTATTTAAAATATTTAGTTAAAATTTAAATGTTAACACCTATCTCCGTCAATAGCAAACTAGATTCACAGTCATTTCTTGTAGATCGAAAACCAGGATATTACACTTAAATTTTGGCTAAATTACAATGTCATACATGGCATGTTTCCATCGACAAAATTTCTTGAAAACCTCCTATATCAAAGGCACCAGCTAAGCATATTCTTAAAAAATTTTGCAAAACATGTATCCGATAAATGCGTTGCCCAGCTACACGTCTTGGCAAACTATTTTAAAACACTATGCTTTCGTGGAATCAATTACCCAGCATGTTCGTGCCCAAAAATGCTAATTGCAACGAGGATCCGACCGATCTTATTTGGCGACGAAACAAATGGTGCAAGGATGGGAAAAAGTGACAGGAGAAAGGCTAAGGACTGTCGCTAGAAATGTGCTGCTTTTGATGCAAGGGGAAGGAGCAGGAGAGGGGCACGTGATGCTCTGGCCACCCATCAATCATGAAAAAACAGGACGATGGAATCAAGCGGGCGGGGGCTTTTTCGCTTTTGGAATCGATAAGACTGCATGGATGCATTGCCAGCGCATAAAGGCGTGAAATTTTGTTTGGTTGTGATTGATTGTTTTTGTTTTGGTGCAATGAATGATGAAGAGGAGTGCTTTCCCTATCGTGGGATGTTGACATAAAGTTTTGCCGGTGAAATCAGACTTAAGATTATTCCTAATTTAGATTAAAAAAAATATTAATATTCATAAGAGTGATATATATATATATATATATATATATATATATATATATATATCGTGGTGTATTGGAGGGTTCGGCATTGGCTTTGCCTTTGCCTTTGTCTAACATCTTTCCAAAAAACTGTTTATTCAAACGACACAATACAAACAAAATACTTGCTTATTATGAGCAAATTCTAATGGAGACAAAATCAGCAAGATTTACTCATTTTGCTGACAAAAACAATACAGAAAACATTATATACTCTACTATATCCATTAGTAAAGTCATACACCTCTTACACTGGGGAGCCTCACCTCATACACCCAGAAAATTCCAAATCAGACTTACCCAAAGCTTACCATATTCTTTCTCATACACCTACTGGGACTAACTATATATAGTTAGAATATAACTATTTCAAAGTTTTTTTTTTTTAAATTTGAATATAAAAGATTTCTTTCAACTAATTCAAAACGAACATGCCCTTAAAAGACCGCCATTATTTTTATCCTTGAAAAATTGGGTGATGCATCTTTGGGGACAAGAGGGGAGTGAAGAAGGATTTTTATTTATTTATTTTTGGGTACCATGGTAGTTAAAGAGGAAAGGAATTGCAAATTTAATCATGATTATAGAAGTTAACTGGCCTCACTAGGCTCAGCCAAGGCCACAAGGGCTGAGCAAAAATTTGGTGCCGGCTGGGCAAGGGTATATGATTTTAGGACTTGACCCAAATTTACTAGGACCAATTACATTTTTTGTCAATAGGTGAGTCTAAACAATAATTTTGGCAAGATGCGATGTCCTATTGGATCGAATTGTTGATCACCTCAAATTGCAAAAGGCAATGGCATGTTTAGATGGCTCGTAGAGGAGGAATTGGGTGAAATGAAATGCAAAGATTGAAAAACTTTAAAATGAGCAAGCCCAAAGCATCTCAATCCTTGACGTCCATATGTCCTTCTTGAGGAGGTGTGATCAATGAGCTTAAGCGCATCGAATTCAATTACACACCCGAATCGTCTCGCGGTTGGGGGATATGCAAGAAAGCCAGCTGAAAGTTCGGAGTCGAGCGGTTTGATGGAGAGCCAATCCAATGGTGGAATAAGCACCGGACCAACATTGAGGGACGAGTCTTGTGGGCCCCATCCCATGTCTCTGTTCCCTCAAGAGGAAGGTGACAATTTTGCAGCTTATAATCCGCATGTTATCGTCCTCACTCCGAGGCACACCAAGAAATAATAAATATGAATATGGATATATAAAAGCACTACACGTATAGGCATTAATACTGTAATATAATATAAAAACATTCCATTACATTCTTGTAATACCGCTCATCAATGCATTTTTCGTGATTCGAGCTTAACAACCCTGTTGATAAGGGAAAAAGTTAACCCATAGAAAGAGATGAAAACCCAGAAAATTCATGACTGTTGTAGCACTTTGGAGCTCAATCTCAATCTCGGAGCTTGGGGTAGCCTTGGCTGCTCGAGTTTCGAATTCAGCCTCAAGCTCGTGGCAATGGCCACTTGAGCTTCGAGCTCGTGGCCATAGTGGCTAGAACTTTGAACTCCCGTCCATGGCCGCTAGATTTGAGCTCGTGGACACGGACGCCAAATATGGAGTCTCAAAGCTGTCATGGCCATGAAGTTCGAGCTTGGGCCCAAAGTTGCTAGCTTAAACTGGAGCTAGCAGCAGCCATGGCCGCTTTAGCACGAGGTCGCGACCATGGTTGCCATATCTCGAGCTTACAGTCATGGCCACCTTAGCTTTGACATCTTGCCGCCATGGTGTCACTTGAACTTAAGCTTGCAAAAGCCATGGCCTCTAGAGCTTCGGGCGTGTGGCTATGGACGTTCGATGGGTAAAAGTAAGAGAGAAGACGAGGAACAAGTGAATGCTAAACACACAGGCAGAGTAACGGAGAGGGAGGAGGAAATCTCAAAATTTCTGCGCTGGCGCGACACGTGTCGGGTTCCGAACGGGCTGTTGTAAATTTTACATGATATGATGTTCTTAACCTTCTAATTCGAACTTACAAAAAGAAAAAAAAAAAAAAAAAAAAGCCATGGCCTTCTAATTCAGGAGACTCTCGCCACTTCCTATATATACGAGCACGCTCCCCACTTCATTCCTCTCTCACTGTTGATAAGCGTAGATTCAATATAGGCATCGAATCCAGCCATTCCAGCGACATAGTCTAGAGTTCACGTGAGGATGGCATTGCTCTCATCTCTCATGACGGAGATCGCGATTCCAGTTTGCGCCTTCCTCGGGATCGCGTACTTCCTGGTGTGGAGGTTACTCAAGTGGCGCGGTGGCGACTGCCCTGAGGCCAAGTGTGCTGAGATGAAGAGGGCCGTCTCTGAAGGTGACTTTATACAGATCCTATAGCTTCACAACTTGTCTGCTTTAAGGAACTTTTCCTTTTTGGTGCACTCGGGATTGATAGTCCTACGTTCTCAAACGGTTTAGATCTTTCGGTAATGAAATTCTATGGGCGCGTTTTCCAGTAAAGCTCGTAAGCCTTTAGCTCATGTTCGTTGTCCCAGAGAGAAAAGGAAAGAAGGAAGACAGAATGAAGTAATTTTGATTTTCTGGGGTTGCGAGTCTTTCTTTTTCTGGGCTCGGAGAGGGTGTAGTTCAACCCTCTCCTCTCTCTTACCCGCACTGTTCATCAACAGGTTTTTTTTGGGGTCAATCTCGCATCTGCCTGAGCAATAGCAACAACTTCGAATCTTGTAATCTGATGATAGCTCGGCAAAATCATGAGCTTCTTCTGCTGCTTGTGGGGCGAGTCATTTTTAGGGTTTGTAACAGCTGCTACAGCTTTGAAAGAGGCGTCTGAGCACAGGAAGATGGATGGAATGACGTTGATGGTCTTTGTCGTGTTCTTGGGGGGAGTGTTAACTGGTGTAGGTCTTGTCCTTTTGGCTTTCGCCATTCGTCGGAGCAATTATTTTCGTCTTATGCGAGATATTGTTTTCGTCGTATGCGCATAAGGTTTACGCTTTGTTCGGATTAAGTTTATGCACGTGAATGTTTTCGTCTCTTTACGCGTCAACTTAGGGTGCCTTCGGCACTATTTTTTTTCAGAAAATAATTTTTGAACTAAAAAATGCGTTTGGTAAATTTGTTCCTGAAATAGAAAAAGAACAAGAACACATTTAGTAAATCTATATTATTTTTATTTTTATTTTATTTTTGCTTTATTTTTGCTTTATTTTTCTTTTTTCTTTTTCCTTCCTTTTGGCCGACAGCCTCACCCAGCCACGGCGAGACTTGTCGGCCCCCAATGAGGCTCAGCCTCACCTTGGCTGGGCGAGCTCGAGCTCGCCTAGATCCGGTGAGGCCGAGCTTGCCCAGCCACCAGCGAGGCTCGGCGTCACGGGGCCACTGCCAAGCGTCCTAAATTAGATGAAGCCGAGCCTCGCCAGCGGCTGGGCAAGCTCGACCTCGCCAATCCACCGCCAGGCGACGCCAACCTGGCGGTGGCTTGGCGAGGCCGACCGGCAACACTCCAGCGAGGTCGCCGGCCCTCAACAGCCATGGCTGAGGCCAGCAATTGGCCAAAGAAAAAAGAAGAAGAAAAGAAAGAGAAAGAAAAAATATGAGAGAAAAATTGTTTCTTAGAAGTGTTCCAAGAATAAAAAAACAAGTTTTTTTTGTTCCAAATTTGTTCCTGGGAACAAAAATATATATTTGGAACGAAAACGCAAACAAACACGTTTCTGTTCTTTTTTTGTTCCCCGGAACAAAAAAAAACAAAAATTGTGTTCATAAACACGGACTAGAAACACAAACAAACGCAGCCTTAGCTGTAGGCTCCCACGGGACCGGGAGGGACTTATGGCATGACTTGACCAAAAATGCCTGTAACATAGGCGTTTCAACGTATATTTGATTAACGACTAGGGTTTACCCTAATGGCTACCCTTCCAACATGGAAAGAGGAAGTGGGGAATTCGAATTCCCACATTCTCAGGGGGTTGAGGTGGAAACGAATTAGTTTCAGGAATGGATTTTGACTTCCACGCCCTACAAGGAGGCAGGGCAAAAGTCTGACAATGAGAATTGAACTAGGAGTAGAGTAGAACTGACAAAAAAAAAAAAACGTATATCTAATTAATGTCTGAGGATAACCAACAAATAATCGCATGTCGAAAAATCAATGGATTTATTAGCTCAAGAACTTATTTGAATAAGTCAAATTTAGTGTCATGTTGGCGTATGTGTCTCAGTAGATGAGTATATTTGATGATAGGTTAAGGGTGCGTCCATTCATTAAAATGAATTTCTGTGGATTGGGTTTTCTAGATTTTTCAATATTTGGGACGTTCAAAATGATAAGTTAATTGAAAAGTATTCAGTTAAAGAGAACACTTACACTTAAAATTGAGAGAAAGATCTCTCCTTCCTAAAGAGGAAAACGTTTTCATTAGCTAAGTTTCATATTATTTCATGTCACACAACATTACAGAACTTCAAATCAAGCTTAGGGCTTCAATTAGCCCACCCGGCCCCCCACCCCCTACCCCCAATCCTCATTAGCTTCCATAGTTTTCTCTTTTCTTATTGATAATTCAACAAGTCAGTTCTCATTTACTATATACTAATACATTCAATCTGTGATTTATGTCAAGTCATCGAGGCCTAGATACCCAGCTCTTGCACTTGAGTAATCAACACTTGGGCTTGAGTCTAGCAAGGTCAAGCCTAGGTCCCCAATGCCTGTGCTTGGGTTTATATTGGCTAAGCTCGAGAAACCCCAGCTCCTGCAATCGAGATCACGGCAATCAGACCTGAATCCCTCTAGTCGAAGCCTAGTCCCCAATGCTCAAGCCAGGGTCCTAGAACTCAAGTCCAAGTTCCCGATGGTGGGGCTTGGGTCCAGTGTGGCCTAGCCCAAGACCTTGGCATCCATACCCAGGTCTTTGCCAATTGTGCCCAAGTCTCCCGTGGTTGGGTTGAGGACCCCGCACTTGAGCCCAAGTACCCCAAGGTTGGGCTTGGGGCTTAAGCACCTGAGGTTGGTTCCATAAGAGAAAGAAAAAACTAACCGATTACAATTTGTAAAAGCATTTGAGTTTTGAAATTTTAATTTTTGATAAAATAAAATTTGATGACATAGCATATCTTGTCCTTATATCATTCGATTAGTGCATGTTTTTTCAGAAAAATAAAAGTAAGTTTTTCTTTCTAAACGAGGAAGAATAATTTTTAATTCGCTTTCAAATTCCAGTAAAACACCAGAAAATATTTCCACTTTCCCAAAAAATGACTTCTTAAAATATATTTTCTAGAAATGTCATATTTTTTGTAAAACACGAACAGAGACTAAGTTTTATTTTTTTTTCTTCCTTTGTTTTTTTATTTGTTATAGAAAGCTTGGTATATGCAACTAATGACACTTAGCATAGTAATTTTTTTATGTAATTGGCTTTAGTAGAAGCATATTGTATTAGAAAGGTGAATTGCTGAGGATGTCCAATTCTAACATATTTCTTCACTTCGTTAGTAAATGTGTTTGAAGGGTTTTATCATTATAGATTGTGATTGGATGCAGAACATTTCTCATTTTCATGAGATTGCCATCCTCGACTTGTCATACTTGTGAGAAACATAAATTCTATAGGATTAGTTAAAAATATATAGGTAATGGACTGTGATTACATTTCTCTTAGGTTCTCTTTCGTGTCACATTCTTGCTCTTTCTAACTAAAATCCTTATACAATGTTTCATACCTATATATTATCATTCTTATTTGAATCATCTTTCGAACTAGAGCATTATCAGTTCTAATGTGAACTTATCTTTTTTATTTCTTTTATTTTTTTGTCCAATCATTTCCCCGGTAGCAGTTCACCCTTTTCCTCTTCTAATTCTAGCATACAAGTTCAGTAACTTTTGTTCTGATGTTTTTCCATTCTCTCGGTTTTATTTCCTGCTTTAACCTATTGTTCAATGTTGTAAGTCATAACTTGTTTCTAGTTTCTTCTTTATTTGGAATGCTTTAATTAAAAAGTTAATACTATGAAAAACTCCAAACTGATACATCTAAGATAAATTTATTCCAAATTAATTTTTTGGCTACCAAAACCCAAATTGATATACCCGTGACAAATTTACATTCTATTAGTTTTTATTAAATTTTACTAGATAATACATAACAGTTGACAGGATACTAGTTTGGGGTTTTATCCTTCATTTGTCACAAGTAAATCGGTTTGTGTGTTTTTTTTTTTGTATTAATTCGATTAAACATGAATTAACGGAGAATAAATTTTGTCACAAATATACCAGTTTCATGTTTTTTGTGATGAAAAAATTAGTTTGGGAAAAATTTGACACATATATAAGAGTTTGAGGTTTCGTAATTAAAAAATTAATTTGAAGTAGATTCGTTATAAATATATCAATTAATAATTTTTATGGTATTAACCTTTAATTTAAATTAATGTTTTAGATGTATTTATAATAATATTCTGGGTCTGGACTATGTATTGAATATTCAGTTCTTTTTATTTCATTAGTTATTTTGCAGAACTGGGTATTTATTTTCTTTCAGCCCTTTCCCATCTTGTCCTACTCATTATGGTCTTGTCACTCTTCCGCCGGTGGGATTTAACACTTCCACTGTCCACCTTGCCAAAGGTGAATAGTAACATGAACCATATCATCGTTTGAGTTACTCTTTTGGCGGTGCTGTAGGCTAGGCTATTTTATTTCTTGGAACTGTTGAACGTCTGAGGGGCAAATCTCGTACCCATTTGATGAGATAAATTTGAAGGTAAACACTTACAATTCACACAATTCAATGAAAATAATGAGACATATATGCCTTTTTGTTTCATTTTATTTCACAATGATCACAACACTCGTCTTTATATGAACTCATTATGACTCTTACAATTAATAATTCATTAAATATTTCTAATATTCTAAGGAGATAGATTCTGGAAAATTTACAAAATATTAAACTAGACCGCAAAACACGATTGGTCAAGCTATAGAAATATGAACAAACTCTTGAAGACAACACTACAATAAAGACTCTTCTTAGCTTGTGCACTGGTTTCGGAATCCGAATTAGACATCTTGTGTATCGATAACTTGTTTAGTGAATCGATAACCTTTCTTCATCATCGGCAACGTCAACTTATTAAATCATTACCGAAATTTTGTTTAATTGCTAATAGGAACTAGGTTCAATAAAACTAGGCAATGGAATAAACTAATTGGATTTAACTTAGTTATACGTTATTTTGTCACACAAAACGTAGACTATAAAGGATCCAATTTGTTGCTTCATTTGCTTGATAGAGAGGGCTGAATTATCGTTTGTGATTGTAACAGGTGTGAAATCTTTTCTGCGCACGGAGTACCAGTATGTTGGAGTTTTCGTGGTTGCTGTTGCAATTCTAACCTTCCTCTTCCTCGGCTCTATTGAGAGCTTCAGTACCCAAAGCCGCCCTTGCACGATTGATCCTTCAAACACGTGCAAGCCTGCCGTTGCCACTGCCTTTTTTAAAGCTGTTTCACTCCTACTTGGTGCTTTCACATTGCTTGGCACGAAATTTGCTATCTATCCTAACGCAAGGACTGACTTGGAAGAGAGGACTGGCGTTGGAAGAACTTGCATTGCTGCTTTCGGTCTTCTCGTGCTCTATCTTGAAATCATTCTGTTCAAGTTGTACTATGGCAATGACTGGGAAGGTCTTTTTGAGGCTATAACCGGCTATGGTCTTGGTGGATCTTTCGTGGCTCTCCTTGGAAGGACCTGTGGTGGAATTTATGCCAAGGCTGCTGATGTTTGTGTTCATCTGGTTAAAAAGATTAAGCGAAATATCCAACAAAATGATCGAAACCCAGCTGTATGTACTCTCTTACCGTAGCTCTATCTCCTAAGTATATCATTCTCTTTTAGTCATAAAGGGGGTTGATCTTAATTGTTCAGGTGATTCCTAATAATGTTGGTGATGTTGTTGGGGATATTGCTGGTATGGGGACTGATCTTTTTGGCTCTTATGCCGAATCATCCTGCACTGCCCTTGTTGTTGCTTCCGTCTCTTCTTTCGGAATCGATCACAACTTCACAGCTATGTGTTATCCCCTGCTTATCAGCTACATGGGTATCTTTGTTTGCTTGATCACAACTCTCTTTATGGCGAACTTCTTCAGAACTGAGGAAGTGGAGAAAATCAAGCCTAAATTGGAACGGCAACTTCTCATTTCCTCATGTCTGATGAGTGTCGGAATTGCAATCGTTAGCTGGATTGCTCTGCCCTCAACATTCACAATTTATGACTTTGGGTCGCAGAAAGTTGTGAAGAAACCGTAAACTCCTTGATGATACTTATCTCTTTCTGATCCTAAATGCTGCTTTCTGCTAATACTCTTCATGTGACATGCTTTGAATGTCAGTGGACTTTTACAGGGTTGGATCAATGCGCTGAGCGTATGCATTCACTAATTATGCATATGATCTTGCAGGGAGCTGTGCTTGTGTGTTTTTGTTGGTCTTTGGGCTAGGCAAATTAGTGGATTTTTCTTTGAATGCTGCCCCAGCACTAGCTACCGGTATTAAAATTTCCAAAGTAAATGAATGATATGAATCCTTACGACTGTTGATGGTCTTGTTCTGATTACGTAATGATCCTTTTCTCTGAAGCCCTGTCCAAGATGGTGCTGGATCGTTTGGCCGTGCCAATGTCATTATCCCAATTTTGGCCATTGCCATTAGCATTTTCTTGAGTTTCACTTTTGCTGCCACGTATGGAATTGCTGTGGCTGCCATTGGGATGCTAAGTACCATCAGCCACAATGCGGGAGGTATTGCTAAAAAGGCTGGCATGAGTGACGAAATTATTGAGAGAACTGATGCCCTTGACGCTGCTGGCAATACTACTGGGACCAGTGAAAAGGTACAGGCAATCCTTGCATATGAATATAGTAGCGGACATTTTGTCCTGTTGCCCTTATGGTAGCTTATCTTGATATAATCTAAGATACAGCAGAGGAAAGGGTGTCCGTGCATAGGAACTTTTCATGAAATTACGTTCATTTCATCCAGAATCTGTGCACATTGTCCAATTATTTTCTTTTTCACCATAAATGACTAAATAGTACGTTAGTTATGCAAGCCCTTTTAAATTCTTGCTGGTGTGGCATGATGTTTGGCTAAGATCACCTTTCTTTCCTTGACGTGCTGCCTTTCATCTATCATTCTCAATATTAGATGGATCTTTTTGTCTTTTTATCTGGTGTGAAGGGATTTGCCGTTGGATCAGCTGCCATGGTGTCTCTCGCTCTGTTGGGTGCATTTTTGAGTCGTGCAGATATTTCTCCAGTTGATGTCCTGACACCGATGTTCTTCACCGGTTTGATCATGGGTGCCATTCTTTCTTTCAAGTTCTCTGCTATGACCATGAAAATTGTGGGAAGTGCAGGATTGAAGATGGTTCGGCAGGTCTTCCAGCAGAACATTTCAAGAATCGAGAGTGGTCATGAGGACCCCGACTTTGCTACATGCATTAAAATTTCAACTGATGCAGCTTTTAGGGGGATGATTCTACCTGGTGCCCTTGTCATGCTTATACCACTTATTGTCGGGACCTTCTTTGGTGTGGAGATGCTGTCTGGTGTTTTGGCTGGCTCTCTCGTTTATGTAGTTTGGGTAATCTTTACCAAAGTAATTAATGTCAATCTATTTTGGTTGTTTACGTTGCTCGAGGTATATCTCTCTGATAGCGTGCTTGTTAAACGGGGTTAAGAAACTGTAGTTTCTGCATTGTTGAACAAAATCTGTGTAGGTTGGTGAACTGCTGATTAAGGCTATTATCGTAATCTATGAGAGTTGTTGCTGCTTCACATCGGTTGTCTCATTTGATTGTGGTATTTTCCTGATGAAGATTATTATTGGGCGCGGTTTTGAACAGATTGCAATTTGGGTATCCTGCACTGGTGGAGCATGGCACCAAGCCATAGAGAACATTAGTGTATGCAGCTGCTCCAACTGCTCAAAAGCTAGTTCTTTTTCAATATACTCACGCTGTTGTGGTTCAGTGACCTGCTAAGAAAAGTTGTGTGACTTCACGGATTTTTTTTCCCTAACTATGTTGAATTTGCTTTCAGGCTGGTGCTTTGGAGTATGCGACGACCCTGGCCCCTCCTCAAGGAGAAATGCTTTGCCGTGCAGCTAAGAATAGAGATGCCATTGGCAATCCACAGAAGGACACTTCAGGCCCACCGCTCAACATCCTCATCCAGCTACTGGCAGTCGAGTCGCTCGTGTTTGCTCCCTTCTTTGTTACTCACGGTGGTTTGCTCTTCAAGATTTTCTGAGGGAGGGAACAGACGACTTCCCTTTCGTAGCAGCAGCATCAGCATCGTTATCCACTCAATTTGCTCTTAAAACATCTATTTCCGTGCTTGTTGCCCAAGTTGATAAACCTCTCTTGCTCCTCTGCTGCTTCGACGTTCCAAGCAAGTGCTTTTGAGTTTTGATTAAGGTTTTGGATTATCCAAATGACTTGGTTTAAATTTGAAGAAACAATATCAAGAACAAGAATGAAAGGGGTGTTCTTGGCCAAAGTAGGAATGCGACGTCATGATAATAAGTCGAAAGCGCTCGGTTGCTAAAGCATGTGTGTGGTGCTCCATCTTCGCTAACTCACCCCACGTAAAGATGAAGAAGCATTCAAAACATGAACGCGCATCCAAAGAACACAAACCCTACTTTAATGATGGATCAACCGTCTATTCGTGCCGATGATAGAGACGATATGCGAGCTGAAAAAGCCAGGACCATAAAGAAGAGCATCGACCATCGAGGCAGGACTGAAGCCGACGCCGCTGATCTGGTGCGCGGAGCATGCAGATTCATAAAGTTGTGAAGTATCCGGTTGGATTAAGATGTTTTTCTGCAGATTAAGATGTCTTTCAATGACGGTGGAGAGGCGGTGCCGAGGGCTGAGCCCTCATCCTTTGCAATCTGCATGTGTTTTTATTTATCTAGTTTTAAATTTAATTTAATTAATATTTATATTAATTATCTAGTTATGTCGGCAAAATGATGTCTTTTTTGTATTTGTCTAGTCACGTCAACATACAAAACAACGTCATTTTGTACTTGACTCACCGAAAAAATGCAACGTCAGTATTTTGGGAGGATTTTCTTACCTAATTCATTTTGCTTTGATTATGATACTTAAGTGTACGTTTCATACCTTTTGGCACTTAATATCTCCCATGCCAAGTTTTGACATTCCAGAGCTTCGAGTCTCGATGTCTTTCTTTCTTTCTTTCTTTCTTTCTTTAAATCTTGGTGCAAGTATACTATTAGTACCAAAAATTATGTACGGTGTTCACTTTGATGCCAAAATTTTATTTTAAATCAATTAAGTGCCAGCAAATTTGAAAAACGATCATTTTAATGCCAATGTCGATCAAATCGACGTGGCACTTTTTTTATTAATTTTTGAAACTGACGTGGCTCGTTGGAGAGTATAGTTAGATCCAAACAACAAAATGGTGCCGTTTGGCATCTTTCCCCCAATTTAAAACCCTAAATCCCCAAATTGAAAGGGAGAGAGAGGGGGCATGTTGTCTTCTTCCCCAAAGAACAACACTAGCAGCAGCACAGTAATGGCACCACCAGCAACATCATCAACGGCATTAGCAATAGCAGCAGTAGAGTACCAGCAGCGGTACCTTCGACCCCTCTTCTTCCTCCTCCTCCTCCTCCGCCCTCGCCTCCTATTCTTCCTATCACTTCTTGTTTGAGCAACAATCTCAGCCTCTCCTCGCTCACCTGGTCGAGCAATTACAATGGTGGCCGAGCGACAGTGGCCGAGAGATGGCGGGCGAACAGCGGTGGCTGAGTGGCAAACGACAAAGAACCTTAATTTCAATCCACATATGAGCTATACGACGTCATTTTTGTGAGGATGTCCACGTATGACGGCAAAACGACGTCGTTTCTTAAGGAAGATGGAAAACGATATCTTTTACAAGCCATCGCAACCTTCTTTTTTTTTTTTTTAATATAAAAGCCACGTAATTAATCCGGCCGGAATATCTCATCGGTGGCACCAAAGTGTTTGTTTTTTCTCTAATTTGGCACGTAAGTGATCCAACAAAAACTTTTGACATCAAAGTGAGTGCGTACACAACTTTTGGCACTGATAGTGTACTTATGGCACTGATAGTGTACTTACCTCTTAAATATTTGCTCCCACAATCAATCTTTAATGTTGTTATTTCTTCGATTAAAGTCTCTACTCACTCTAAATGGAAATTGGACAAGAACTAATTAATTACTAAGATAACAGAGTAGTAACATGTTTTACAAGCAGATAAGATGGATCTATCTGACCACTCACATATCTTAAGTCGCAGTTTAACTTTTTTTATTATCAGGAATTACCTACATTTTCAACCAACATAATAAAACTAACTATAGTTTTTTCAACTTATGTTGCGATAATAAATTAATAAAATATGTGGGTTAGGCGTGCTAACCGTTTCTAAGCGATTTATTCTCTCTTTCCTCACATTTTTTTTTTCCTTTTTCTGTGCGTACTTTTGATATTAGAGTTAAATCGTCCTCAACAAAATATGATAAACAAACATACGCTCTTCCAAGTTCCAAGTGATTTGGCAAAAGAAGAAAACTAATTAGCCACAAAGTCAATCCGTGATTAGTTGTTGTAATTAGTTATGCACGTGCTCGAGTCTTGCAATTGCCGCCATTAGTCAATTCTTTCATCTACCAATTTTAAGTGCATATACAGCAATTGGTCAAAAAAAAATTTGTCTACTCATTGTTCTGAAAGATGCAGTGCTCATCGTCATGGACAAATCCCAAAACCAAGTTAATCTTCCACCCCAATATGCGCTTTTCTCCCCACAACTTGGCTCAATTGGACAAGATAGTGGGACAAGAATGGCACTGTTATTGTCTCCTCGAACGTGAGCTCTAGAGTTCAAATTCCATATGCTTCAATTACAAGTGATCGTCAAGGTACAAAATTTAACTTAGAGCCAGCGCACGCCTCCCCGAATCATCAACTGGATCAAACCTCTTTAATTAGTGTCACATAAACAGATCGTTTGCACGTACTTGATGGATCAGGACCGTAAATGCAACGGAGCATTTGGATGAATCGAGTTGATGGATCAGGGTTCCTATGCATAATGGTAATCATCCGTCTTCAAGGAGAGGATGTATGTGTTCTTATTTTCCTAGAATTGGGCTAGCAAGTACTCATACACTACACATTGGGTCATAATTCATAGAAAGTTCTGTTGGCATTATTATATCTTTGGATTAATACCCTGAAAAATCCTAAACTGGTAAACTAGCGTCAAATTTACTCTAAACTAATTTTTTAATCACCAAAAACCTTAAATTGGTATACCTTTGACAAATTTAACCTAAACTGATATACTTGTAATAAATTTACCATCTGTTAATTTCCATTAAATTTTACCGTCAAATTATTGAGTTGGATAGTACTAATTTGAGATTTTACTCTCTGTTTATCGTAATTGTATTTTTTGTAGTATTAATCCAATTTAATGGATGGTATATTTGTCACAAATATACTAGTTTGGGATTTTTGGTAGTTGAACAATTTAGTTTGGGATAAATTTATCACAAGTGTACCAATTTGGGGCTTTTTGCGATCATTTGGGATAAATTTGTTATTGGTATATCAGTTTGGATTTTTTTGTGGTCAAAAAAGTTAGTTTGGAATAAATTTATCATAAATGTACAAGTTTAGGATTTTTCAGGGTATTAACCCTATATCTTTTGCTTATCACCAATCTGCAACAATTGTTTAAGGACAATTCACTTTTAAATTATTTGTGTAATTGCAATGAAATCAATAAGAACCGACACAAGAAGGAGGATCATCCTCTTCTGCATACTTTTTTTTTTTTGCAAACAGCGACATACGAACCGCATATTCTTCAGTTTCATGCCTAACCACTAACCATTTATGTGGCCTCAAAAGATCAAATAATGAATTGTACGTGTAAATGTCCCACTTTCAATAGTAATAAATAAGGAAAATGACACGAATGGCCTTTGAACCTTGGTCTAATATGCAATGTAGCTCTCGGACTTTTTATTTGTTCAATATGATTCTTGAATTATTGGTAAATGTTCAATATAATTGTTCTGTTTGCTTAGATGCAATTGGATGTTATTTCATTATTGGAATTAATATATATTGAATTGGTTTTTTAGAAATGACGTGTCAACATATCCATAATTTTATCCATCTATTTTAGAAAAGGAAAAAAAAAATAAACACGTTAACATGTACATCATTATTTAATAACAGATTATTATATCCTAAATTAAAATGAATATTTTATATTAAAAACCCATGTGTAACTTATTATTTTGTTTTACTGTTCAAACTTTACAGGGCATTTTTTTGTCAACTTTAATTAACAGAAGGATGATATTAAATATTTTCTTATAGTTTAAGGACTAAATTGAATATTTAGCAATTGTGTAGGGACCACATTGACCAAAATTTAAAAAAAAATCCAGGAAAGACATTGTATATTGAAATAGAGGTTATGGATTATTTGAGTCATTTTACATAATAAATGCAATCGTCTCCTCTATATGAGCTTGCAATTGTGTAACGTACATATTTATACCTCATTATTTCATCATCTTTTGCATCACAGCTTGCACCATATTTGCTGAGTATCATTGCAGACGGGTTAAGAGTGAATCATAGCTCTTTGTGAGATATTCAAAATCAAACAAGAAATCTTTAGAAGATATTAATATTTATAAGGTGATTATGTGTCTTGTTGGGATTAACGGATTCCCAAAAACCGGATTCAACACTAAATCGAACCCCTAAAACGAATACGGAAGACAAGCCCGGGAAAATCATGTATCACCGATCCTAAAGCATACCACGGATTCGAGCATACCTTATTAGCCACAGATTAGACACCGACGCCGACGTGAGGAAGAGAATTTGGCCTTGTTCGATCCGATGACGCCAAATCGCCGGCTTGAAGGGAAGAAAAACGTTATTGTTTTTCTACTTTTGTTGGAGAGAGAGTGAGAGGGGGAGAGGGAGACGTACGTACGTTCTAATTTCCAAAAGGTGCGTTCTCCCTCTCTCTCATCCCTTTTATACGTCCCTCCATCCACGGGCCATATTCCTGTGGGCCGGGCTTTTAGGCCCAATATGAGCGGACGGGCCTTAAGCCCATCACTAATAAAACCATCATCTCCCACTCGCACATGGTGGGCTGAACAGGATTCTCTTTACCTCTCTTCAACATTCATACTTATGAATAATCCGTGCGACCAGCATACTTTGAGAGCTCGTTACTATACATCTGTTAGGAATATACAGCAGCTCAGAATGGGCGTCACAATCTGAGTAGATTTAGTATGCAGTACCCTAGATCGATCGATCACATTTATATCTCTCTTGATCTCTTTCAAACATATATATATATATATATATATATATATATATATATATATATTGTATTCACAATTATAATTATCCCAAAGACAGTCATAATTGGTCGACCAGTGAATACAAAACTACAATGTGATTCCCCAAAATCGATCTTCCTCTTTCCTTCAAACTCTCAATTTCAGTTCAACTTGCTTTTCTAGAAATGTCCCATTAGATCGAATCAACTCATGACCATTGGCAACATCCTAAGATAGCAAACACTAAATAGAAATCTTGAGAATAAGTAAAAGTCATGAGGGCACTAAAATTGAGGAACTATTTTCCTCAAGAGTCTCACACGTCATAAAAGTTGAGATCAAATTTTTTGCCACTCTTATTGGTCGGCTCATGCATACGTAGTATGAAATACGTATTACGAAATACGTATTACGGTATTAACTCATTTCCTATGGAGCGTATGTCTACACCTTTCAATACCGTACAGATAATAGTTCAGACATACCCAATGTCTAACTTGAGTTCACGTATCTACTCATTTACAAAATTCATCAGAACTCACATCTGACATCTTAGATAAATAAAGTAAAATATGTGGGGTATTTTACTTTCGGACATAGTAAGTATTATGTGCTCATCTTAACACTCATTTAAGGCGACATACGTATTTTAAGCTTGAGCTCTCGATTATCACCTAGATAATAAGCTTAAAAACAGTATCATCTCTATTTATCACACAGTAAATAGATGCGATTACCTGTGTGAGTGGGCTAATCTTTTATTTGTCCGACATACTTTCTCAACTTAAAGTAATGCACTGAGCATTAAGATGCATAAAGATCAAATAAAGATTCATAGGCATTAACAATGAAAAAAACTAAAGTTCATAAATGTGAACAACTCAGGGAAATTACAATCCAGTACATCATACTCTACGCAATCCTAGAGATTTTACATGACCACAAAACACATCTCTAGGTATTGGCTTTGTCATAGGATCTGCTACCATTCTATGCGTAGATATGTACTGTAAGTTCACATCCTTTCGTGCAACCATATCTTTGACAAAGTTATACTTGGTATCTATATGTTTGGTCTTGCCATGATATTTTGGATCTTTGGTGTACGCTATAACTGCTTGGCTATCACAATTAACCAATAATGGATTTGCAGCTTTCTCAATAACACCTAAATGATCCAAAAATCTCTTAAGCCAAACTCCTTCTTGTACCGCTGCTAATAATGCCACGAACTTAGCTTCCATCGTGGATAAGGCTATACACATTTGCTTCTTACTACTTCATGATATGGCTCCATTGTTCAGTAAGAAGGCAAATCCTGAGGTAGATTTTCTTTCATCTAAATCTCCTCCCCAATCAGCATCTAAATAGCCTTCAAGTCGTAGATCCTTTCCTTGGTAATTCAACTTGTAATCAGCAGTATTCTCTTAACGGCTTTTCAATGTGCTGGACCTGGATTGGATTAGTATCTACTCACCATTCCAACTGCAAAACATATGTCGGGTCTTGTACACATCATACCGTACATCAAGCTCCCAACAGCACTAGCATAAGGAACATGTTTCATTTATTCCTTCTCTTGTGGAGTTCTTGGACACAGTCTATGGCTTAATCCTTCACCTTTTGCAATAGGAGTGTCTATGGGTTTATAATCTTGCATACGAAATCGTTCAAGAACCTTGTTTATATATATTTCTTGAGAAAGAGATAACGATCTCTTCGAACGATTTCTTGAAATCTTAACTCCAAGAATGTATGCAGCCTCACCCATATCTTTCATCTCAAAGTTGGAAGACAACCAACTCTTGACATTATGAACAAACTCCATATTACTTCCGGTAATTAGTATATCATCAACATATAATGAATCAACATATAATGATATGATCACAAATTGATCCTTGGATCTTTTGATATATACACAATGATCCTTATCAATTATTGTAAAATCATATGCCATTACGGCATTATGAAAACGTATATACCATTGTCTCGATGACTGCTTAAGGCCATATATCGATCTCATAAGTCGACATACATTTTCTTCTTGACCTTTTACTATGAAACCAGCAGGTTGTTCCATATATATTTCTTCATCTAATTCTCCATTGAGGAAAGCAGTCTTTACATCCATCTGATGTAACTCAAGATCCATACCAGCCACTATTGCCAGAATAATGCGAATCGAGGTAAATCTCACTACAGGAGAAAACGTATCTTCATAATCAATTCATTCCTGTTGATTATACCCTTTCGCCACAAGGCGAGCCTTATGCCTTTCTATCGAGCCATCAGCCTTTCGCTTTATTTTGAGAATCCACTTGTTCCCAATAGCTCTGCGTCCTTTTGGAAGATAAACCAGTTCCCAGACTTGATTTGATTTCATTGACTCCATTTCCTCTTCCATTGCATGAATCCATTTTTCCTTACTAGGGCAATTCAGAGCCTCATTAATATTTCTTGGCTCATCCTCATCTTGTGGAGCAACCATAAAAGTTTCCCCTTTAATGTCAAAACGTCGACGAGGAATACTTTGGCGACTTGTTCGCCGTATGGGAGATTGTACACTTTGCACATCATTCCCCATTATGCTCCCACTTGGATTAGATAATGATGACATCATCTCATCATGTGGTTGCAATTGAGAATGAGTTGAATTCAATTCATCACTTCTCATATTACTCCCACTTGGATGAACTCCACTAATATCATTATCTTGATCCAAGGTTTCAAATAGAGAGTGATCTTCCCCTATTTCGCCCTTCTTCGGAAATTCATCCTCTAAGAATATAACATCCCGTGATTCAAATTCAGTTATACTCCCACTTTCCTACTCACCTATGAACACATACCCTTTCGAGTGTTCTAAGTATCTTATGAAACTACTCTTCTTTCCTCTAGGACCTAATTTCCCAAACTTGTGAGAGGACTCAAGTGTATAGGTAGCACAACCCCATGGCTTAAGAAAACTTAAGTCTGGTTTTCTACCTGTCCATAACTTATATGGAGTGGAAGTAATTGATTTGGAAGGCACCCGGTTAAGTATATAGGCAGCAGTTAACAACGCATCACTCCAAAAAGTAATAGGTAAGTTAGCATGCGCCATCATGAACCTAACCATTTCCAGTAGGGTTCTGTTTCTTCTCTCCGCAACACCATTTTGTTGAGGAGTATATGGAATAGACAACTGTCTTTCTATTCCTTTTTCATCACATAATTTTCTAAACTCATTAGATAAATATTCTTGACCTCGATTGGATCTCAATGCTTTTATTTTCTTGTCTAATTGATTCTCTATCAGGTTCATAAACCTTTTGAAACAACATATTGCTTCAGATTTATGAGATATCAAATAGACATATCTGAATCTAGTATAATCATCTATAAAAGTGATGAAATAAACAGCCCCATGCATTCCTCTAACATTCATTGGACCACAGACATCAGAATGGATTAAATGCAGAGGAAATTCAGCTCTTTTACCTTTTCCAAATGGTTTCCTTGTTGTTTTCCCTTCTAAGCAATGCTTACATATGGGCAAAGCGACTTTTTCAATATTGCCCAACAAGCCCTCTTTGGCTAGTCTATTCATATGTTATTAGCCAATGTGACCAAGTCTAGCATGCCACACATTCGCATCATTATCATATGTATTAGGAGACGTGAGAAGGGAATAACAAATATTTGCATTAACATAGTCAATATCTAATACAATGAAACCATCTAGAAAATAACCACAACCATAGTAATTTGTATCCAAAAACAAATCCACACCTCTATTATAGAAGTTCATATTAAAACCTAATTTAACCAACACTAAAACAGACACTAAATTCCGACGAATCTCCGGAGCATACAACACATCATGTAGGAACAAAGTGCGTCCACCACGCATATTTAGTTGGCATGTGCCAATTCCTTTCACTTTAGCTCTAGAGTTGTTTCCCACATAAATCCACTTAGTTCCAGTTGGTACTCATCGGAATTCCACGAAGGATCCTCTATCCTTTGCTACATGGTCTGTCGCTCCTGAATCCACAGTCCACGAAGGATTAGACTCAATTAAGAATACAGAACTCGACACAAAAGCAAAGTTCTGAAAAGTACAAGGGGTGCATACCTTCTTTGGCTCACGACAGTCGTGAGCATAGTGACCCTTCTTGTCACAGTTGTAGCATTTCACCCTTGCAAGCTTCTTCATGCGAGGACGCTTTCCTCTTTCATGTTGGTTAAACTTGGGTTTCTTCCCTGAAGGACCTGCTTCCTTGCCTTTCCCTTTATCAAACCAGTTGGGGCGTTTGCGCTTGGAGCTCGAAGCTCCATGTGAGCTAGAACTAGCATGATAGAGTTCAGCATCCGGCTTAGCCGCCAAGAGGCGGTCCTCTTCCAGCTCAAGATGGCACATTGCATCCTCAAAAGTTTTGATATTTTCATTATGGGTCAGGTGCACCTTCATATGCTCCCAACTCTGAGGCAAGGAACGAATCACTGCTTGCACTTGCTGCTCATTTGTGAGGACATGGCTAGCATCTTTCAGCTCATTTATCATGTTTGACATCTTTCTAAGATGTTGCTTCATGGTCTGACCATGAGGCTTCTTTTAAGAGTCAAACCTAATAGTGAGCTGTCTCAGTCTGGTCACCGAAGTATGACCAAATCTTGCTGCCAATGCCTCCCACATTTCTTTAGCATTGTCAAAACGTTTAAACTCTCGCATGACATCATTTTCCATGCTGCTCAGCAACATGATGCGAGCAAGAGTGTTCTTTCTTTTCCATGCAGCAAAAGCTTCTTTATCTCTCTTGTGCTATGCAGTGTTTCCTTCTTCAGGTTCTACCATGGTCAAGTTAAGAGCTTCAAGTGCCTCTTGCTCTTCTAGCACATATTGGATTTTCATGTGACATATCTCATAGTTGTCACCATTGAGCTTTTCACCTTTGTTCAGCTCGGGAACTATGTTTTTTGCGGCTGAAGCCATTGATATGAACACATTAGACATATATGCACGAATTAGTTAATGCTTATCATTTATGCATCCCTTTTGCACAGACCCATCATATTAATAAACAATTTCAAGTAAGATTTCAGAATCAAAAGGTCACTAAGTTTCCAATCATCCTCCAAAAATCCTAACTTAAAACTATCATTAATATAATTGTCTTATGCAAAATAAATTCTACGAAGTTACAAAAACTTCTATAACTACCCACAGCTAACTACTCACATCAACCAGCAATAACAGAAAGCAACAGATAATTGACATCCAATAAAACAATAATGCTTTCACATAATACAACTAACATATCGGTTGCTACATCAACAACAATCAGGTAGTAAACATTACATAAGATGTCCACAAAGCACACTTAACAAAAATCAGCCAATACATCTAACACCAAGCCAGCACACGAATTGGGAAAGATCCTCTTTTGTTCAATTTCTTGATCTTTTCCCTTGTAACAATCCTATAATAATCATCTACAAAATCCATCACAATTTTCTTATATGAAGTAGCTTTGTTGACATCCCATATGTGATTCAACACTTCTTGCCATTCAGGTGAAAGGGTGTTTATGAAAAATCGCACCATCTCTGACCGTGGCATAGGACGACCATTCCATATGACCTTTTGAATTTTTTCATTGATCTCAAGGACATGATCAATTAAGTTACCACTCTCCCATCGATGATCAGTCAGCTCAGCTATCAACTTAGAAAGCCTTTTTTTTTGTTCATCGGTAATTGCGCGAATAGGTGTAGGCAACTTGAGGGGAGGCATTTTTCCAGCAACAAATGCAGAACAAATAAGGGATCACAATAATCCACATAGACTTAATTGAAAAAGAAACACATTCTTTTCCCCTTTTTTTTTTGGTCAACGGTCAACAGTCAACGGTCAACGGTCGTCGGTCAACGGTTAACGGTCAGGTCGACAGTCGTCGGACCGGTCGAGCCGGTCGGGCCGAGTCGGACGAACTGACCGCACGTGCCACGCGCGTGCGCGGGCTGACGTCACGCAGATGTCAGCTGGCACGTGCCGCATGCGTGCCAAGCATCCGCGGGTCGGGTCGGGTCGGGTCGGGTCGCCGGCTGGTGACTGCCCAGCCAACCGTTGTCGGCGCTGACGTCATCGATGACGTCATCCCAGCGGTTACCGACCGTTGGGTGACGTCAGCACGCGTCGGTCCGCCGACCGGCGCGTGCCGATTCACCGTCGGCGTCGCGCACTTGCCGGTTCGCCGACCGGCGCGTGGTGCCCACGTGCAGCAGCTTCTTGCCGCGCTTGTGGGAGCGTGCGGCATCGCCCGGCGGTGCACGACATGTCGCTGGACTCGTCTTGACGAGCCCTTTCACCCTATGCCTTCAGAAATTGATTTCGACTTATAGAAACTTGAAAGAATGGATGAACAGTGCTCGGGTGTCGGGATTTTGCGCCCCGATCCGTGTCGGCCGAAAATTTTCGCGAAAATTCAATCAAAAAACATGAAAGGGGTCGGGAAAACATGAACTAGGGCTCTGATACCAATGTTGGGATTAACGGATCCTCAAAAATCGGATTCCACATTAAATCGAACCCCTAAAACGAATGCGGAAGACAAGCCCGGGAAAATCACGTATCATCGATCCTAAAGCACACCACGGATTTAAGCGTACCTTGTTAGCCACAGATTAGACACCGACGCCTACATGAGGAAGAGAATTTGGCCCTGTTCGATCCGATGACGCCAAATCGCCGGCTTGAAGGGAAGAAAAACATTACTGTTTTTCTACTTTTGTTGGAGAGAGAGAGCGAGAGGGGGAGAGGGAGACGTACGTACGTTCTAATTTCCAAAAGGTGCGTTCTCCCTCTCTCTCATCCCTTTTATACGTCCCTCCATCCACGGGCCATATTCCTGTGGGCCGGGCTTTTAGGCCCAACATGGGCGAACGGGCCTTAAGCCCATCACTAATAAAACCATCATGTCTATTTGGTATAAAAACTGTTGCAATTGAAACTAAAAGCTAAAAATGCGTTGATATGCTAAAAATAATTTCAAGTAATTAAGAAAAATCGATTTCTCTTTCTAATTATAAACTAGGAATGAAAAAAAAAAAAAATCTCGCTTTCAAAATTTCGTCCAAAACTGCATGGAATTACACTATAAGCACAAACTTCACGAAACTTTTCTAAATTAATGACATTAAGTTCGTGCAACAGAAAGTGCGCGGATGCGTTGCGGAACTGCAGTTCTCTAGAATCCGCTGTCGGGCCTCCTGGGCCAGGCCTCAAAGATCATTTAAGAGGTCTTCCACTAACGGCCTTTTTGGGTCCACGAGGAAAGTAACTGTAATTTCTGATGGATTCAGTCGGCCAGGCCTGGCCCCGAAATTACAAACCTAGGCCCATGCAACCAGTCGTTTTTGCCCATTTTAAGCGAAAAAAGAGTTAGTTATTCTCACGAAAAGTTCAAAGTATTGAATAGAGATTTGAAAATTATGAAAAAAATAATCTTCATTTATAGTTCAGCAAAGTGATTTTGTATGATTTGAAAAATTTCCAAGTGGTTCGAGTTGTATAAAAATCGAATTACTTAGATCGCATAATTTCAAAAAAGCAAGAAATGGAAAAAAAGAAAAGAAAAGTAAAAAATCATTTCAAATAGACCAACAGAAAGTTTGTATGCAGTATAGATGGTGCTTAGGAAGAGGGATTTTTAGTTTTAGTCGTTTGCGTGTTGTCTCTATATGCTCAAACGACTGATACTGTGATTATCATGATTGATATAAGGCGATTGGCTTTAGGGCATAGGGAATTAAGGATTCATTCATCCAACTTTTTAGACATGGCATGATGAAAACGAATCAAATGTTTCTTGACGGAAACAATCAATCGATTAATTTGGTGATGTCTGTAAAGTTATAATATTACTGAAATGATATCATTAAAAAGGTAGCGCATGTGTGAGAGAGACTAACTGAAATAGAGGTTCTAGAGAGAAACATTGATAGACTCACTGGATATTTCGAGACTTCGAGTTGCCAATTAGAAAAACAAAAGGCACAAATATTTTACAATTACGACGATATCATTAATGTACATCACCATTTTCGGCAATCCAAGTTGTCAAAGTAATTTTTTTTTGTTGCGCGAAAAATGTAGCACTTTTGAAAAATATATTCCAAGAAGCCAATTTTTTAAATATATATATAATTATTTTTCGGTATTCGTCTAAAACCTAAAAATGAAATGGAAAATATTTTTCTCTATGCACTTTTTAAAATAATTTTTATTATATTTTTTAAAATAAATTTTTAATTATTTTTCTTTTCTTTCCTTTTGTCTTCTTCTTCTTTGGCTGGTCGCCGGCAATGACGATGGCCAATGATCGGCTGAAGCTGAGCTTTCACTAGCTTGCGCTCACCTGGTTCACCATCGTTGCTCGCTAGAGGTTGGCGAGCCTCAAGCTCGTCGCTTACCAAAGATTGGCAAGCACGAGGGCGAGCCAGGCAAGGCCCTAGGCAGGCAAGCTCAAGGCTTGCTTGTGGCTGGTCGTCGACTATAGCCGTGGCCAACATCTAGCGAAAGAAGAATGTGGAAAAAAATAAAAGGAAAAAGAAAATAAAAAAATAAAAAAAATTAGAATTTTTAAAAAAGAAAAAAAGGGGGTTTAGTGAGGTATGAAACAAGAAAGTAAGTAAAGAAAATGTTTTCCTCCACTTGAAAAGTGGAAAACATTTTCACCTCTTTTAGAAGATTTTTTTCTTTAGTGGAAAATATTTTCCACGACTCGTTTATTTTCCATGAAACAAACACTGGAAAATTTAGAAAATGTTTTCATGGAAGTTGTTTTTCGCAAAACAGACAGAGCCTTAAATAAAAGAATTAATAGATCAAGGAATTTAAATGAGCAATTGAAAGGTTGTAGCATTAAATTGAGTACCGCATGAAAGATTTGGAATTTCTAATATGCTTTATCCTTATTAGACTAGAGAAGAATTGTGTGGAAAGAGGATTATGTAATTTCTACATTCTTAATCATGAAGAGTTTATGACCCTATTTAATAAGTTAAATAATTACGATTAATTAAAGATATGCATAATTAAAGAAAGATATGGAGAATCTCCTAGATATATGCATAATTATGGGAAATATGAAAAATAAAGGAAAATATTCTAATTATCTCTAATGCCCTCTCATATTCAAGGTGACGTAAAAGAATTCAATCGAAGTTTGCAAAAGATCCATAAAAAAAAAAAACACCTGGATGGATCGCGGAAGCAATTTGGTATGCTAAAGAGAGAAACGCTTGATGTGCGCAAGCTATGCGGCAACTATTTTTTTTTTTTTGTCAAAAAATGAAATATATCATTCACTAAGCAAAAATAGTACGGCCTAATAAATGAATGTCATTACATAATAGCTTCCAAAGTGCTTGAGGAGAACCACTGGGATTTGCCCCAATGACCATCATTCCATCATGGAAGGGAGAGGTGAGGGGTTCAAATCTCCACCTTCTCAGGGGGGATGGGGTAGGGACGCGTAAGTTTCAGGAGTGGGTTTCGACTCCCACGTCCTGCAAGAGATAGGGCAAAAGTCTGAGAGTGAATGTAGAGTAGGAATAGAGTAGGACTGACAAAAAAAAAAAGTCTGAGAGTGAGTGTAGAGTAGGAATAGAGTAGGACTGACAAAAAACAAAAAAAAAGTGCTTGAGGAGGGGACAAAACCCAATTCCGAGGTAAATAGTTTTTTTTATGGACTTTGGCAATTTTGTCTGCTACAAAGTTGACTTCTCTAAAAATAATGAACAATTTGGCTATTAGAAAAGGATAATAACATATCTTTGCATTTCAAAATAACCGCGTGAAACTTCCCAACTAAGCTGATTTGGACTCTCCAAGGCGTTGACTTAGTCTAAACTATCAAACTCAAGCACAAGTGCTTTGTGCTATTTGGGAAAGAAGTGGGTTAGGGCTTCTAACGGAGCAAGGGACTTGGCCATTAGCACAAACGTCGCCATCGTACGAGCTACTCCGTCCCGGAACCTCCCGGCGAAATCACGGCAAACACAGGCGACCAACCTTCCAAAGCTCCACGTTCGTACGCTCCGTCTATGTTTATCTTGTCAGCTCCATTTTGCGGTGGTTTCCAAGTCCACGAAGAATCATTGTCTTTGTTCCCAGATCTACTTGCTTTGGGGTTCCATCTGGTAAAGCTCTTCAAGCCCACCGATATCGAGTCAACGACGCTGTTCGTGTCGGGTTTTCTGCTCTTACGTGCCTACTTACGTGGCTACTGTGTGTTGCTACGGCTGCTATGCCAGCTACGCGACAAAGGTGACTAAGGCTACTGTGCAGCCTACGCGACAACAGAATAGGCTAAAGTGGCTGCAAAAATGACAGATAATGTTGAGGATTGACGTTGAGAGAGATAATAATAGTAATTGAAAAAGAGTGAAACACAATAAACGATGTGTGATATTAATAGTAATTGAAAAGGAGAATAACAAAATAAACGAGCTATATGCATCTTCTGCTAGCTTTGATATCAAGATCGGAATTTTTCCAGAAAAGAGAACTGAGTAAAATCTGTATGTTTTGTATTTTTCATAATGAATTATACATGGGCCCTCATAGGCCTTATTAGAACTTCAATTATTGATCAATCAAGAATATGTACAATGAAAAGGAGATATGGAGAATCTCCTAACTATATGAATAATCACGAGAGATGAAAAATTGAGGAAAATATTCTAATTATTTATAAGTTCATATGTTTTTTTTATATATGTGTGGTCTTCCTTCACCTATAAGTATAAGCTTTTGGATTGAACATGAAAACAGGTAAAGGTGAGTGGTTTAAGAGTGGATAGGTTCTATATCTAGAAACTACCATATCGGAATTGATTTTTAGATTTTGAAACTCGGAACTTATGCTGTAGACTTTGCAATTGACCTTGTTGGTCTAGTCAAGTTTCAAGATTTGCCCAGGAACCGGCTAATTCCATTTTTTTCTTTCATTTTTTTTTTAATTTCTTGAGAATATTGCTCGAGACTTCAATTTTTTAGTTACACTAAGCAAACGTCTTTGAAAAATCTCTCTATTTATTGGAGTCGGACAAATGAAGCTCGAGTGTCTTCAATTCTTCTTATATGGCTGAGTGACCGATCTATAGGAGGTTCGTGAGCTTTGAATGATTGATTTGCGCCGAGGAAATGTGAAAAGGTGGGCCAAGCAAAGTAGAGATGGAGAGAGAGAAATAGAGGTAGAGGAAATAACAACAAGAATACAAGATGCAAAGTAAAACTAAAAGGAGAGAATTAGTGTTCATGGTTTGGTTCAGTTCAGTTTGACCCGCACCCAAAACCAGTTCTGGGAATTGGACTAGTAATAGCTAGTTTTAGGGTGTACCTTGGGTCGGTGCTCACCCCTACTAACAAGTATTAGAGCCAAGTTTTACTCCAATTTATTTCACATGTGTGGTCCCAATCCCTCAAATTTCATGTGCAATTTCCAATTTGATTTGCACGTAAGAGGCGGAGCGTTAAACATCAAGCATCACTTGTTACGGGTCTATATGCTCTTTAGCGGTCTTAACAAGAACTATGTATAAATGGATTTTATTCATGAGTACCCGTACAGCTGGTAGCCGGCGGGTAAACCCTAGAGTGACACCGGAGGACCCACCACCCTGGTGCCACACTTAAGACACCAAATGCCTCTACTGGGTTTCGAACCCCTCACCTTTGGGGAAGGATCAACGTAGCTCTTATCCAGCAGAGCCACCACAGCTAGTAGTTATCACAAATTAATTTTTTGACCATAAAAAATAATAAACCAATACACCTATGACAAATTTACCATAAATTAATATTTTGACCACAAGAAACTCAAAACCGTTATACTTATGACAAATTTATCCCCCATTAGTTTTTGTTAAATTTTAGAGTCAAATTGTTGAGTTGGATAATACATAACAGTTGATGGGTGTACTAATTTAGGAATTTATCCTATGTTTGTCACAAGTGCACTAGTTTATGATTTTTTATGATATTAATTTAATCTAAAATAAATTAATGGAATGTGAATTTGTCATAAATATACCAGTTTGAGGTTTTTTTTTATAACAAAATTAATTCGGGATAAATTTGTCATGAGTGTACTTGTTTAAGGTTTTATGATAAAAAATTGGTCCGAGGTAAATTTATTATAGATATAGCAGTTTGGGATTTTTAATGATATCAGTGCTAATACTAAATGTATTCAACAATGAAACAAAAGTCGGTCTCCCATATAGACCTATTTATAGCTCAATTTTTCCGCTTGCCCATTGCATGAGGAACAATCAAGCTTTCACATTATTATTCAAGAATTAGGAGCATGGTACCTTCTTGATTTATTTGAGTGAAGGACACTAAGGGATAAGAATAGTAGGAGTGCCACAACTTTTATGCATAGCTCACTTGAGTATCATAACTTTTTTTTTTCCCACTTATTTAAGTGTCACATTGGAGTATAATTGATAATTTGAGTGTCATTTTCGACAAATCATCCTACATGGATTTTTAATTAATTTTCCATCCAACGTGAATTTTTTAAATTTCTTAAATTTTTTTGAATTTTATTTTCCTTTTCCTTTTTTTTGACTCTTTTTTTTTTGTTGGTGAGGGTCGCCGATGACCCTCTGCGATTGTAAAGGTCTCATGTCGACTTGAGGGAACTGAGAAAATAACGATGTCCTTCCTCCCAAGCCTCATTCAATCTCGTATGAGCTCAACTGAAACTTTAATTTGATTTTAAAGACGGTCACCAATGAGCCGCTGCCTATGGTTATTTGAACACCACTACCGATCACTAATTGATCGGCGATTTCTATCGTCACTGAACTAACTTCGGCGAGGACTTTCAAGCTCAAAAGATCACATATGCCAAATATAATCTAATCTTAGTGATTGACGAGAGCAGCCTCACATCGCGGGCTTCACTAGTGACGAAGAGCTTTCCAGCGAAGGAGAGGTGCACACACAGCCAACTCAACTCGAAGTCAATATGCCATGAAATCATACAAAAAACAGAGATAGCATGGAATTAGTGAAAATACTAGAACAAATAGCGCGTAAAATTGTTTCACTAGAATCGCTCTCGTAATGAAATATCTTTCATCAAGAGTCTTTCTTTGGTTTTTATTAAGAGGGACGAGGATTCTCCTCTAATTCTAGACAGAGAATGTCAAATGCAATGTGAATATTAAATTCCAAATCCAAACAACATTGTACAATACCGGACTAATTTGGAATCTAATCAGCAACAAAGCCCATAGATTGCAACACTAAACTTGAACTATGTTGGTATTTAATCAATGGCACAATTTGGGGATAATTGGACACAATATTGGAATATAAGCGACGACACTACTTCAGGATAATGAGACACAACGTTGGAATCTAATCAACGATGATGCACCGGGATAGATGACACAACATTAGAATCTAATCGACGATGATGCGCCGGGGTGTAAACACATGCTGGAATTTAATTGATGATGGGAATCTGAAAGTTACAGCTAGAGAAAATTAAAATGCAGTACAGGAAATGTAAAGATAAAGAGATAACATCTTGATTGATTTGTCGAGGGTCTCTTCATTGGACACGGGTGATATTTATAAAGGAACTTGATAATCGCTTGGTAGTTGTGTATCCTTCAATAACCGCTTCTGACCTTGTGCATGTCTCTTTTCCTTCACAAATCACTTTACCTACGTTCTTCGTAACTGTTTCTACCGTGTTCTAGAGGTATTACAGTTATTGATGCTCATTCCATGACTGTCTTCAAATAGCAACTGCTTCTTAACAATGCACATCCTTAGTGCCTCTTATTATGGTGTTCTAGAGTAATATCATAAGTGCTTTCACCTAAAAGTTTGCCACCAAAATCCATTTAGGCAGCCATCAATTGTCAGTCATTGTATTTCAATAACTGGACACGTGGCGGCCTCCTTCCTTGTTATCGACCATAGGGTTTTTACCCCTGCGCTTGTCAATGATCGAGCAAGTAATAACACTATCCACATGACACGCTTGTGGTTCCACTTGGTCCATTATTACGTCTTCCACTCTTGTGATGAGCATGTGATGGTAGGTTTAATTTTGAGTGTCAACAATAACAAAGCTCCAATGCATCGGTTTTGCAAACTTGATAGTTAATTTTAGGCATGTCATCGAGCAATTAGCGTGCGATTTAAAATGTACGTTCCACAGTTAGATTCAATGTGATTTTCGGCTCAAGCATGATGTAAGAAGACTTGAATCAGCATATTTCGTATCAACTCCATCTTAGTTTGTCATAACTCACTCGGGGTTTTCATAATCGAATTCGGTGCTCTTAAGCGTTCAATACTTCATTTAGACAATATGGCGGACGGTTAGCATGCATTGAAGAACAAGAATTTCAGACTCAAATTTAAGGCATTCCTCAGTCCAAACGTGGTGTATTAATCTCCAAACCATCACGAATCATCATGAACTTATTTTGGTTTTGCTTGATTTGTCAAGGACGGAACAAAACAGAGCACGAGAGCGGGGAATTCCCCGGCTGAAGCAAAAAGATCTGATCGGCGACGGTGAAGAGTGTCTGGCTAGGCTGTTAGAAAATAGTAAAATTGGTTTTGTGTTTTGATTAGCTTATTTGTCTTTTAATTGTTTTTTGGCTATGTGTGTGTAAGCAAGAGTTATTCGGTTTGTAAACCGTCAAAGAAACGTGTGCTACAGCACCATGTCTTCCTAAGCCACCGGAGAAGAAAAATCATGAAGAAAGTACAAGTATCTTGGGCACACAATAAAATATTAGTCTTGGCTAGCAATATTTTATTCTCTCTGAAGACAGCAAGAAGAAGAGATACGCAGCCCACGATTTTTGACTGCCAAGAAGAAAAGTTCAACTTTAACTCTTGCACGTTTGAAGTCCATGCGGTGAAGTGCTTATAGATATAGGGTTACGTTAGTTTAGTGTGTGTGAGAGAGTGAGATTTTGGAGAGACTTTTAAGCTTAGCAAAGATAGTATGTGTACTCTCTTAAGCCTTTACAAAGGCATATTGTGTAATATAATCTCTCTTTGTGTGTGTACTCTCTTCCTCCAAGTCCTTTTGGTTCCAACAATTGGTATCAGAGCCAGCAATGGCATCCACTAGTTCCGTTCAGATGCAACTTCCGAAGTTGAACGGAAAGAATTTCAACAACTGGTCCGTCCAGATGAAGGTTCTATTCAAGTCCCAAGATTTGTGGAACCTGGTGGAGAATAGCTACACCGAAGTAGCTAATGCTGAAGAATTCAATGCTTTGAGGAAGGAGGAGAAAGAAGCGTTGGTGGAATCTCGAAAGAAAGATCAGAAAGCATTATATGCGATCTTTCAAGCTGTGGAGGAGACGATATTTGAAAAAATATCTAGTGCGGAGACAGCGAAAGAAGCGTGGGATATATTGCAAAAATCCTACAAAGGCGATGATTGTGTCAGGCAGGTGCGGCTCCAAACACTTCGAGGAGATTTTGAGTCTTTACGCATGAATGACTCAGAATTTATCTCGGCTTACTTTGATCATGTACAAACCATCGTTAACCAACTGAGGATTAATGGTGAAGAGCTCCAAGATGTACAAGTCGTAGAAAAAATCTTGAGGTCTTTGACTGAAAGATTTGACTACGGGGTTGCGGCGATCGAAGAAGGCCAAGATATATCAACCATGACGTTGGAGAGGTTGATGGGTTCATTATGTTCACATGAGCAAAGAATGAACCAGAAGTCTATCAGTTCGAATTTTGAGCAAGCACTGCAGAGTCGGGTCACTCAATCAAATCGAGGAGGTCATCATGGTGGCCAAGGTCGTGGAGGTCGTGGAGGTGCAGGAGGTAGAGGTGGAAATCTGAATTCTACTAAAAGATATAAAGCACGTGACAAATCAAAATTCAAGTGTTTTAACTGTAACAAATTCGGACATTACAAATCCAAATGTCGAGCAAACATGAGGCAAGAGCAGCCAGAATATGTGCACGCTGTGGATACAAATGAAGGCGTGGTCTTAGCATGCCAAATGGATGACTCAAGTACCATGGACACAAAAATTTGGTACCTTGATACTGGGTGCATCAATCACATGTGTGGTCAAAAGGAGCTATTTTCGAAGTTAGATGAGACGGTTCGTGGTGAAGTCAACTTCGGGAATAAATCTAAAATTCTTGTGATGGGCAAAGGTAACATTGATATCAACTCAAAAGATGGTACTAATGTTACTATTGCAGACGTTTACTTTGTGCCGGGACTCTTTTGGAATTTGCTAAGTGTTGGGCAACTATCCGAAAAAAGCCACAAAGTTAACATTGAAAATGGTGTGTGCACCATTAGAGGCGCAAACAATAAGTTGATTACAACGACACATATGACGAAGAACCGGATGTTTCCTCTATCCCTTTAGACGAAGACTCTATTGAGTTTCCAAGCAATGATAAAAGACAGCAAGTGGCTATGGCATCTTTGGTTCGGTCATCTAAATTTTCGTGGACTTAAATTACTAGTCCAGAAAAAGATGGTGACTGGCATGTCCTTGATCGACGCTCCAGACCGCTCATGTGAAGGATGTCTCATTGGAAAGCAACATCGGAAATCTTTTCCAATTGGGAGAGCTAGAAGAGCCAAGCAACCTCTGGAGTTGGTACATACAGATATATGTGGCCCTGTTGAGGTGGAATCATTTGGACAAAAAAGGTACACGCTAATTTTTGTCGATGATTTTACTAGAAAAACATGGGCTTATTTTTTGAGAGAAAAATCCGAAGCTTTTGGCAAATTTAAAGAATTCAAAGTCTATGTTGAGAAACAGAGTGGCTTTAATTTAAAGACATTGAGATCGGATAGAGGTGGAGAGTTTACTTCCAATGAATTTGACAATTATTGTAAAATTCATGGAGTAAAACGTCAGTTGACTGCTAATTATACTCCTCAGCAAAACGGTATAGTAGGAAGAAAGAATAGAACAATTTTTTAAATGGCAAGAAATATGCTAAAGGCTAAAGCATTACCGAAGAAGTTTTGGGCAGAAGCCGTTGCTTGTGCTGTATTTGCGATGAACAGGTGTCCAACAAGGAGTGTTCTTGGAAGAACTCTAGAAGAGGCTTGGAGTGGCAACAAGCCAGATGTTTCGTTCCTACAGGTATCTGGGTGCATAGCATATCCCTATATACCAGACGAACGAAGAAAAAAGTTGGATGATAAAAGCGAGAAGTGCATTTTCATTGGATATAGTAATGTGACTAAGGGTTATAAGCTATATAATCCTATCACGGAGAAGGTAATTATTAGCAGGGATGTCCAATTTTTTGAAGATGAAGCCTAGGACTGGAATCAAAAGGCTGACCAGAAAGACATTACTATGGAAGATGAACCATTAGTGAGGGAGACTGAAGAATCTTCAATTGAAGATCCATCAATTTCACCTGGTAGTTCATCCTCCTCACCAGCAAAGACTACAGAACCATTGATTCGTCGTTCACAATGACCGTAGAAGACGCCAGTAAAATTCAAGGATTATGCGGTCACAAGAGTTGATCATAATGACAGTGACGAAATCACTGATGAAACAATGGTAAACTTTTGTTTATTTACCGAATGTGACCCCATATCCTATGATGATGCAGCAGCAGATGAGAAGTGGAACCAAGCAATGGATGAAGAAATCCACTCCATTGAAAAGAATGACACGTGGGTGCTAACTTCTTTACCACCTAGTAAGAAGCCTATAGGCGTCAAGTGGGTGTACAAAACGAAGTGCAAACCCAACGGTTAGGTGGACCGTTACAAAGCTAGACTGGTGGTGAAAGGCTACAAGCAAAAGCCAGGTATTTATTATTTTGAAGTATTTGCACTAGTGGCTCGAATGGATACCATTCGAATGATCTTGGCACTTGCAGCTCAGAACCGTTGGAAAATCCATCAAATGGATGTGAAATCGGCATTCCTTAATGGTTTTCTCGATGAGGAAGTATATGTGGAGCAACCACAAGGTTATGTGAAGAAAGGGCATGAAAATCAAGTTTATAAACTGAAGAAAGCGTTGTATGGGCTAAAACAGGCACCTCGAGCTTGGTACACGAGGATTGATACTTACCTGTTGGAGCATGGCTTTCAAAAGTGCCATTATGAGCATACACTGTCTATCAAATCAAATACTAATGGCGATATTATAATTGTTTGCCTTTATGTTGATGATTTGATATTTACAGGAAGATGTGAGAAGATGTTTGCTGAATTCAGGGAGGCCATGACAAGTCAATTTGAGATGACAGATTTGGGATTAATGTCCTATTTTCTGGGCCTTGAAGTGAAGCAGACAAATGAAGGCATATTTGTTTCACAGCAGAAGTATGGTAATGATATTTTGAAGCGATTCAATATGGAAACACTCAAATCAATTCGAACTCTTGTAGCAGAACGGTTGGAGTTGAAGAAAGAAGGAACCGGCGAACTGGTAAATCCCACTTATTTTAAAAGTATTGTTGGCAGTTTAAGATATTTGGCTACCACTAGGCTAGATATAACTTATGGCGTGGGAATTATTAGTCGGTTTATGGAGAAACCATACCAATCAAATTTGCAAGCAGCAAAAAGAATTTTAAAGTATGTCAATGGAACTCGTGATCATGGAATTTTATATTCTTACACTGACAACTTCAATTTAGTGGGGTATACAAACAGTGATTGGGTAGGTGATACTGAAACACGGAAGAGCACTTCCGGATATGTGTTCTTTCTTGGATCAGGAATAATTTCTTGGTCATCAAAGAAACAACAAGTTATTGCACTCTCAACAGCTGAAGCAGAATACATTGCAGTATCTTCAGCAGCATGTCAGGCGATGTGGCTTCGAAGGATGCTTTTTGAGCTTATGCATGAACAAAAAGGTCCTACTAAATTGATGTGTGATAACAAGTCAGCGATTGCATTGGCCAAGAATCCCGTATTTCATGGCAGGAGCAAACATATCGACATCAAGTATCATTATATTCGTGAGCTGATTAAAGAAGGTGAGATTGAACTTGATTTCTGTAAATCCGAAGACCAGATTGCAGATATTTTGACAAAACCATTGAAGGCAGATTTGTTCGAGAAATTGAAGACAATGCTTGGTGTCATAGTCTTACAAAATCAATTTTAAGGGAGGCTGTTAGAAAATACTAAAATTGGTTTTGTGTTTTGATTAGCTTATTTGTCTTTTAATTGTTTTTCGGCTATGTGTGTGTAAGCAAGAGTTATTCGATTTGTAAACTGTCAAAGAAACGTGTGCTATAGCACCACGTCTTCCTAAGCCGCCGGAGAAGAAAAATCATGAAGAAAGTACAAGTATCTTGGGCACACAATAAAATATTAGTCTTGGCTAGCAATATTTTATTCTCTCTAAAGACAGCAAGAAGAAGAGATACGCAGCCCACGATTTTTGACTGCCAAGAAGAAAAGTTCAACTTTAACTCTTGCACGTTTGAAGTCCATGCGGTGAAGTGCTTATAGATATAGGGTCACGTTAGTTTAGTGTGTGTGAGAGAGTGAGATTTTGGAGAGAGTTTTAAGCTTAGCAAAGTTAGTGTGTGTACTCTCTTAAGCCTTTACAAAGGCATATTGTGTAATATAATCTCTCTTTGTGTGTGTACTCTCTCCCTCCAAGTCCTTTTGGTTCCAACATAGGCCTCTCCCTTCGTCGTAGACGAATCACAGTTTCACATGACCTTTGGCATAGAATCGATGAGGCACGATTCACGGCATAAGCTTTGATCGGAGCTCTAAAATTCGATGATGAGCTTCGGCGAGAAGCTTCTTTTCTGAGAAAACTCTCACTCGAAAACGAGCTGTTCCCCATCTTCTCTCTCTCTCTCTAGTGTTCTCTCTCTTTCTCTCTAGTGTTTTTTGCCTCTCGAGCGAGCTCTCCGTTTTTTCTGGAAAACCAGCGTTCTCGGCCGAGCGTCCTCCCTCTGCCAGCACGCCCCTCCTTTTCTGTTATGCTAACTGAATCCCCAGCCAGCTCATTCCTTCTAGAAGCCTCGGAGTTGCTTCTGTCCCCGGTCGGGCTCATTATGCTTCGCCCACAGACCACTCGCCCGTGTTCTCTATCACGGTCACTGCTGCACGCTCACAGACGTGAGCGTGCGTGCGTGCTTGCCTTCTTTTTTTCTCATGGGGTGGGCTAAAAGTTGGGTCAAGAGAAGGAAGCAATGGGCCGGATCCATGGGCTTAGTAGGCCGAAATTTCTGCTAAAAATGGGTTGAATTGAACCGGCCCACTCGATTTTGAATTTCCATTTTTATATTTATTCTATTTATAATTTTTATTTTTTACTTATTTATTTATTATTTACTTAACAAAAATAAGGTTGTTTTGTTCCCTTTGGTCCCTTGGCACCCCTTCACTCTTCTTGGACTGTCTTGTAGAGTGCTTATCTCTTGATGCCTCGTGGCCCGTTTTCTTGTTTTTCTTTGCAAAATCAATATATTTCTTACCTTAACCAAAAAAAAAATAAGGTGTCAACAGTATGGAATAACTGTTCCGTTGGGACAGAATCGAGCATGAATGGGAATGAAATCTCTACCAAGTTGGATTTGTCTATATCTATATAAATCTATGATGATTTTTTTCTTTTTTAAGGGTTGCTCCTAAGGTTGACACATAGGACTATGTTTTGCAAGGGATTAATTATTTTCCTTACAAGGGGTACTTTCTTAAACTTTCCGCTCATTTTATTTCAAATTAGTATTCGCAATGGATTAATTGAATATTATATATATAGTTAAAATCAATCATTTTAACAATTTCACTCCTAATTCATGAGCTCGCGTGAAAGATGAATTGTCGGTTTTATTCTTGGATCTATCCAAAAATCGCTCGGGCCTCATTCTCTCTCTCTTCTCTCGCTTGCAAAGACGCTTCTTTAAGCCAGCAAGAGATGTTCTGGAAGAAGCTACGGAGGTGGCTTGCTGTGGTGGTGGGAGAAGGAGCTTCTGAAGCAGCAAGTGGGGTTGAGTTGGCAGCGACAGAAGGCAGAATCAGAGAATGAGGACTAGAGACAGCTGGTGGCGGTGGTGGAGGCGACGGCAGCGGCGGTGGTGCTATTAAGGAGGAGGGAGCTGATGTCGTTGTTTTGTGGACAGGTTTCGGCCATTTTTGGTGAGTCGGAAGCGATCTAAGCAAGCTACGTTTAACAGAGTAGACAGAGAGAGGGGAAAAGATAAAGGACTAGAGGGGACGAAGGCAAAAACCGTGGAGGATAAAAAACGTAAAAGCAAAAAAGACAAAAAAGAAAACACCGAAGTGAACCCGATTTTCAGTTAGGATCATATTCGGTTCAGCTCGAGGTTCGATTTGGTTCAAACGTGCAACGTAACAGTTGGGTTCGGTTTGGATTTCTTGAAAATCCGAACCGAACCGAACCATTAACCCCCCTATCCAAACACAACATCAGCCTCGCCATCTCATAGTTAATCATCAAAGGTTTGAAAAGAGTTATTTCATCGTCATCTCAAAAGAGAAACAAAGAAGAAGATTCTTGAAATCACATGCCGAAGAGAAATGAAAGCTTCGGAGAGGGATGGGTTTAATCTGATTATGGTTCCAAACGTGCTCCAATAGAAAGAAGATATCTTTCCACCCTTCCGAAAAAGCCAACAATCCTGCCATCATTATGTTGCGATGGGATATGAAATTCGGTCAGTTTATCTTGCTTTTGCCATGGATCCAGAATGAACGGCCCGTAATCGTCCTTCGTGGTAAAGATTCTCAAGTCGTGGATACGATGACCAGTTTTTGCATCTTCCTCCACCCAAACCGATATTGAAAGTAGACGTTCCTTGGGATAATCCAGGATGACCTGCAAGAATAGCAAAGCGAAACATGTTGTACTTGTGAGAATAGATGAAGGTTCGAAACTTAAAACTCTAGAGATAGGAAGCCAAAGTAAGTGCCTTGGTCTTTGATGGAAAGATATTGTTCTTCATGAAACTAAGAACGTTATGAAAAGCGACACGTACGCATGAAAGACTTACAGATAGAAAAAATACAAATAAGGGGGGGGGGGGGGGGAGGAGGAAGAGAGAGAGAGAGAGAGAGAGAGAGAGAGAGAGAGAGAGAGAGATAGAGATGGATTAACCTCCTTGTATCGTATATATGTATCTGTTTTGCATTTTTTGCCAGGTTCCAAGCCTAACATGAAGGAACCATTGCGATTGTATCCACTCCCGTGTTCAGAGCCTGACACGAAGGAACCATTGTTATCGTATGCAATCCCAATAGCCTTAATTGCTTTGCCGAAACTGATACGAAATCCCCTCACGTCAGTATGCACTCCATCATCCCATTCAGTTCCAACAAAGCCTCCGAAGGGTCCAACGGTTTTGAAAGGATACATGCGCGGTATGGGCTCCACATACACTCCTATGGATTTGAGAGTTTTCTCGTTGGGGTCCATTGTTCCATAAAAGCCGATGATTCTGCTTCCATTCGACGGATACCAAAAGTACTTCCCCATCTCTTCACCACAGGGACCATATATTCCTTTATTACTGTAAAATGTAAGCGACTGGATTACACCATTGTGTGCGTAACCAGAGATCATGGTCAAGTACTCCCTTGGATAATTCAATGTAATCTGTGCAATTTCAAAAATATATCTTAAAATTTGACGAGCAATATAAACAAGACTTATTTGTTGAGTTTAGGTTATTGAATTATGTGACAGGATACATATCAAGATCTCAATCGATGAGATAAATGTAAAAGGGGAAAAGACACTAACCGTGAGGTCCTTGGGGTAGTCTCCTTCCGCGCAGCCTTTGTACGTAACTGGGTAACTTTGATCACCTCTGTTGTCATACTCAAAATCAATGCAATGGATATTAATGTCATGCGTTACCTTGATTTTCCTCACATCTTTGAATTTCCTAGGACCCCAAGTTTCTCCACTTGAGCCATCCCTATTTTCTCCACTTGAGCCTCTAAATGGCCCGATTGAATTAATTGGGTAAAAATCTGAGACCGGTTTAAAATATGCTCCAATTGCTTTAAGATTTTCATCACTCCTCCCATAAAATCGAACAATTTTGCCACCTGTCACCGGAGATGAGAAGTGTATTCCCTCTTCGCGACCAATAGGTTCTAACATTCTCTTGTTAGTCCCAAACGTGAGAGATGTAATGCCGTCATCCAGGTAATACCCGGACATTGAAGTAAGATACTCATTTGGATAATGTATTTTGATCTGCAATAATAGACATAACCATCAAAATCATGATTTAATAAGTCTCGAAGGAGTCTCCCGCTGACGTAGGCAATGCAAGTTTCTTAAGGATTTTATAAAGCATATGCATGTAAGGGGACATACCCGAAAATGCTCGAAGCCTTTGGCTGAAGTGCCAGGATGTCCCTTCGTTTGCTCTCTGTCATTATTCACTCCATAGCAGAAAGTGATTGATTGAATGAATGTCTTCTCTATTGTTTTTTGGACGGATCCAACTGATTTCCCATCATCTAGTGCAAATTCAACAGTGATTTCTTTTACATTAGTATAGTCATCTTTTACATTAGTATAGTCATCATCCCTATCATCCCAATTTGACGCGTTTGAACAACCAAATAACCCTACAGACTTGAAGGGATAGTATGTCTCGACTTGTGCTCCGATAGATTCTAGATAATAATCAACGGTTCTCCCAAAAAACCTGGTAACCTTCACAGCTTTTGATGGTGATGGCGAGGAAAAATGCTTCCCTTCCTCTCTACCAATGGGCCCCAATATTCTTTTGTTGGTTCGAAACGTGAGCGACTTGATTAGAATGCGACCATCACGTGCATTTTCGAAATATCCAGAAAAAGAAGTTATGCACTCATATGAGTTTTCCAATCTGACCTGAAAAAAGGCCATAAAAGCACATATTCGATGTAAGTGACTATATGTTGCATCATTTGATGAGCAAAATAAATGGGTAGATTTCTTTTGAAATACAGTTTGGATTATAAAATAAGTTATGTATGCTAAGATTTATATAAATCGTGTCTCTAATGGATTTGGTGGCACATTTCGTTTTGTGAATCAAAAAGTGACTGTTTAGTTCATCTTTGCCTAACTTTGATAAAGTGAAGTTATCACTTAAACAATCATGCTGATCCTCATGTATCTCTGGGGTGAGCTTTTCATGTGCAATTATTAAGAATCTCTGGGGTGATCCTCGTCTAGAAATATGACTTTACGACATTCAAGTAGAAACGGAATAAAGAGAAGAAGAAAGAGTCTGGATACGACCTCGAAAGTATTAACCCCACCATTCCCACCATAAGTAGTTAGAGGTTTGGAGCTGGAGATTTTGCTGACTTTAAAAGTAATCTCACTGATGAAGTCCGCGTAGCGAACAGAAATCCCATTTATATCGTCAGAATGCCATAATTTTTCACCTGCGCCTCCAAAAGGCCCGAAAACTTCACCGGAATAACCAATGGGAGTATGAGCAGTCCGCTTATAAATAGCTTCAATGGACTCGAGATGGGAGCCATAGCAACTCCCACGAAATCCGACGATTTTGTGGCCGGTGTATGGAAATGAAAATTTTCTCCCTTCCTCATCTCTTCCGATCGATTCACGTTTCCCTGTATTAGTATGGAATGTTAACGACTGAAGAATGGTGCGTCCGGAATCTTCTTTAGTGTGGCCCGACATGTAAATCAAGTATTCCCCTGGATAGTCCAGCTTGATCTGAGAGAAAAAGGAAATCAAAATTCGAGAGGGGGTGAGGAACACAAGACAAAAATTCGAGAGATGAGACTGAACATATGAAAAAAAATCTCTAATGATATGTTTTTTATTTTATTTTTATTGATGACCCGGGAACCGCCGTCGGCGGACTGAGCCACCACCACAGACCCAGCCGCATTTGAGTCGCGCGAACGTGACGCCTCTAGGATTCGAACTCCTCCTTTTTATGAGGGGGAGAGAGCCGAAGCCAGCTGCGCCACTACGGGCGGTGGTATCTCTAATAATATGTTTGTTTCGTAAAAATGAATGATCTAAAAAAAATTTCTAAAGATGATCGGCTGTCTTATTTACAAAAGTAAATGAACGAAAAATATATTTATCATTGAAGAAAAAAGTTAGACATAGATTATCATTAAAAGAAATTATTTTTCAAATCAGTCAGGTAACTATAATAACCTTTTTCGGATGTTGGGACGTTTAATTTCTCCTGATTTTTATTTTTTGAACTCTTTTTGGGCCCATCTACTTCCCGATAGCTTTTACGATATCACGTCAGCTATACAATCTAAAATTTTTTTTAAAAAAAAAGAAGAATACTAATGACTTACTGTATGCGTTTTGTCTCCTTTGGTGCCACGCGTAACGGTTCTTGGGAAAAATCCATTGTCGTATTGAACCGTGATAAACTTGATTCCTTCTGGATCGACGCCTCCCTCGATACACTTCACGCCTTTATGTTCCCCGTCCTCCCAAGATTTTGTTTTACGATCGCCCCCACGTGTTCCCACAACTCTACAAGGATATTTTAGAAACGTTTGATCAAGGCGTCGTAAGAAGGAATTACTTTCAGGGTTTTTCACCAACTCGTCAGATAATTTCTGCCAGTCATCTTTTCTCAGCTTCTTAAGATAGGAACCCCATTTTCGAAGGGCCAATGGATGACCTCCTGCATAATGAGCTAGATATCTAGACAACTCCTCATAACCTTCTTTAGGTTCTTCTCCCTCGAAGGCATGGCGGCAAAAGAGTCGAAATGCTTCGTCCCGATTCAATCCCTCGACAATGTACTCGTCATCTACCTCGAGATCTTTCAGCAATTTCCGATCTCTTGTTGTGATCAAGACTCTACTCCCTTGGCAAAACGAATTTCCATTTTCGACGCCCAACTTTTTCCTTTGTTCTTCCTTTGTAAGATCATCAAGAACAAGAAGTATCTTCTCACGATTCGGGTAAAACTTTATCATTTCGATGTAGTCATGAGAGTTATCATCGTACTGGATATTCAGATTTCGGAGTAACTTCTTCTGCAGTTTGACAAAGTCATCGTCATTATATTTTCCAACATTGTTGAGAAAGATAAGACGATGAGGTTCGCCCAGTGTGCCTTCACAAGCAGCTCTGGCCACCATTGTCTTGCCTATTCCTTCCGGACCACTTATGCCTATCACCCGCATGCTCACATCCTCCTGGCCGATTTTTAGCAAGGGAGTCACATCATCTCTCAGACGGTCTGCTCCAATTACTTTTTCCGCATAGCAGAGAGACCTTGGCCCAATCTTACCGCGTAAGGTACGGACTATTTCATTAAGGAGGTCCGGTTCTTTCCTGGTGATAAATGTTAGTACAAAAATTATACGAGCAAAATGTATGAGAAAATAAAGGTATACATTATAACCCAAGAGACGACATACGACAATCGTTGTACTCCAATTTCTGTGGTACATGAATAGAAGAAACCGAGCTTCACTAATCATCATAGACATTGGCATGCGTAACAAAGAAATGGTGGTTAACTAAGCTCTACTTTTGATGGTTTTTTTAACGGTTTTTTGTTGATCGCCTTGCGTTGCATGACGCCATGCGCACGAAGAAACAACGCATTTATGACTAGGCCATAAAAACAGTAATATAAAGTAAAATAGAATGCTTTGTCGATACTTTTCCCAAATTTCTACGATGTAATCATGTTTTT
Organism: Eucalyptus rudis; assembly: GCA_019915205.1. Lineage (NCBI taxonomy): Eukaryota > Viridiplantae > Streptophyta > Magnoliopsida > Myrtales > Myrtaceae > Eucalyptus > Eucalyptus rudis. Next base: position 1,858,475 of record JAHMTN010000109.1, on the reverse strand, counting down.
GAAGTATGAAACTCCAATATTCGGCCCAAAAAAAGGGGTGAAAAAAGGGGTGAAAAAAGCTCAAAAGGAACTCTTAGCGGAAGATAATTAGTCGACCTTGTTGTCCATCTTTTGGATTGAACTCATTGAAACCATAGTATCTTGTTTGGATCCGTCTCCCTTTATAGTTTTCATTTTTGTTCCTCAATTCCCAACGGTGCACACCACAAACTTGGAGAATATTTACATCCTTTTTGCAAGCGCATTCTTAACACGGGGAAATTATCAAAAAAGTCTTAAACCTATTGTAATTATGCTGATTCAGTTTTAAATTTTTTTTTTATCAATTCAGTCAATCCAGTTAATTTTGATTGGCTGACATTAATGTGGATGCCAGTCAACACTAGTCGTTCGACTCATGTTGACATGGTAATTTTTTAAATAATATTCTTTTGTTTGAACTTTTTATTAATTTTTTATTTTTTATTTTTTTTTTCTTTTTCTTTCTTCTCTTCTTCATCTTTAGCTTCTTTTCCCACAATGGTCGGCGAGCCACCAATGAGGCTGATTGCAGCCCTCACCCGCCCTCGCCCAATTCTAGGCAAGGCCTGGGGCCCACGATCTGGAGTGAAGACAAAGAATATTGATTCGGAGTTGTAGAGTAGAGAGTTGATTTTAGTGCACGTGCGATTTGGTAGGTGAGGCTTTTTAAATTCACTCAGGTCAAGAGTCTGCCCTGCCAAGGTTTGATTCTTCAGATTTGGGGCCGCAAAGGCCTCGAACAAGATGAGTGGTGGTCATGCATGGCGGTGGTCTTTCTGTGACCAACTCTCTTCCTTCTCTGTATTACGTCCATGGCGCCCTTGCTCAAGCTCGTGGCTATGGCCAACGTTTGCCGCCATAGTCATTGCTGTTCGCCATGGCCTTGCCAACCGCAGGCGAGGCCACCTTCACCTGCAGCAAGGCCATGGCGAGGCTGGCCTCACCCAAATCTAGGCGAGGCCGCCGGCAAGCCCAGTCAGCCACGGTAGGAAAAGAAGCCAAAGAGGAAGAAGAGAAAAGAGAAAAGAAAAAACTAAAAAAAATAATTAAAAAATTCGATAAAATAAAATGCTATTAAAAAATTACTATGTTAGCATCAGCTAGATGGCCTGCATCCATGGTAGTATCGGTCGGCCAAAATTAACTAGATGAGTTGAATTAGTATAATTGCAAAATGTTAGGACTGTATTAGCAAAAAACAAAGTTTATAATTGAATTAACACAATTTTAATAAGTTTATGACTTTTTTAATATTTCTCCCTCTTAAGTGAAAAATATCAAAAAGCATCTTCACATTTCAATCTCATATCAATTTGTATACTGAATTTTGCAAATCTACAATTAACATCCCAATTGCATCTAACATTTGATCTTATTTACAAATGTCTTTTGCCTTCCAAATTTACCTCTTTCGTAGTTTCAAATTTACTCACAATGAAAACTCTATTTTCCAACCATGACCGAGACACAGAGAGCATAGTGAGAGAGAGAGAGAGAGAGAGAGAGAGAGAGAGATATGCAGACAGGGCTCAGCAAGGGTCGGCGGCAGCGTTGCGTTGATCGAAGTCAGTGGTGGGAGCCCACGGCGGAAAGAGAGCAAGGGTGAGAGAAAGCCCGAGCAAGGGCGAGAAAGGAGGGAGAACGGGGGAATGGTTCAAGGTTTGAATGAGTTAAGAGGGTAGATAAAAACTCTAAGGAAAGTCGAGAGAGACTTCTACTTGCTCCGTACCCTAAGAAAACCATTTCTGTCGAATATACAAAACTTCCATCTACAAAGCAGGCACACCAAAGATGTAACATCAAATATAGAAAAATCACAGATTGTGGTACTAAAGCTTCGACATTAAGTAACCAATCCCAGGTACGTACCCGAATTTCTCTTTTTCCAAACCCGAAATCTCCGCCACCCCTTGTAGGGCTTCCGTCCATTCTTTTCTCTGCTGATCACTTACCGCCCTCTGAAGTAATCTTTCGAAAGCTTGCCCAATTTTGCTTCTGCTCGTCAAATTCTTGACATCCGCCGGGCCCACACCATAAAATACGGGAATAACCTCAGGGTTCTTGTGATTTTTGTTGCAACGGAGGATCTCGACCAACTCCTTCAGGCACCACCTGGAGTCGGCATAATTCTCGGAGAGCACGATGAGGGCGACCCTCGTCAGGGGGATAGATGGGAAGATGATGTCCTCGATCTTATTTCCAATGTGCTCTCGATCTTCATCGCAAAAGTATCTAAACCCCTCAAGGTTCAGCCGCAAGTTGAGGTATGCTAAGAAGGTACGCCTCACGTCCTTGCCTCTGAAACTCACGAAAACATCGTACTTCCATTGAGGAGAACTAGAAGAAGAAGACATGGTGGTTGTCTTGTTGATATGTGGAGTAGAAACTTTGAAAGGCCGAATGTGTATTTGCTTAGAAAGGCATAAAGAGGAAACCCATGTCTTCTTATGCTTGAACGTGCTTGTCTCCTTGTTGTACAATAATTAACCAGGGAAAAACAATGTCCAGTGGGATGCAATCCTTTCACCAAAAATGCCAGTTGACTTAGTCAGAGACTTGTTCATGATTGGTTTTACTCGACAAATTTTATCAGTTCTCACTAACACTTTTTTTTTTGGAGTAACAGTTCTCGCTGACATTTGTTAAAGTAAATGGATTGAATGGTAGGAGCAGAATCTCTTTCTCTCCGACTTTCTGGATTGAACGATAGGTTATACGTTCTGGATTGAATGTTAGGAGCTGAGTCTCTTTCTCTCCAAAGATCAATGATCAAGTTTGTAGCATGCAGAACCAAATATAAAATAGAGATATGGCTACTAAAAATCCTTAAACTTGTCATGAAAGTGCAATGTCATGAAATTATAATTGAGTCATAAAACTTATACAAAGTGCAATTAATTCATAAAACTTGTCAAATTAGTGCAATCGAGCAATTCTGTTAACTTCGTCTAACTTAGCTAATGTATTAACTGACGTAACTTTTTTCAAATATTTTCTCTCTCCTACATGGTGATAACAAGGCCAAACAACATCATTTTGGTTCAAATTTTAATTTTTATAATTTTTTTTAAATTAAAAAAGCTATATATATATATATATATATATATATTAAAAAAAAAAGAGAGGAGGAGAGTTGGAAACCCGTAACGAGGGTTTTGCAACCCCTACCATCACTGCCCCACGATTGCCGGGAAGGGTTGACGATGTTGGGGGAGTGTTGTCGGGGCTCGGTGACCCTTGCCAACCATAGGCGACGGATCCCGCTAGCTACCAGCCCTTGCTTGATCTAGTTGAGGGCCACAACCTTTGCTTAGACTTAGATGAGGGTTGCAGACACGTGGCGGAGGTCTAGTGACCGTTGTTGACCATTCTCCCAACCCAGCAATGGTGGGGCGGTACTGGCAACCTCACCTGGTCTCCAGCTCTCCTTATTTATTTATTTATTTATTTATTTATTTATTTAAATTTATCTTATTTTTCATCTAATTTAAATAAAATACTTATTAAAAATCAGATCTTGACCAAAACAATGTTGTTTTAGTCATATCATTGCCATGCAAGAGGGAGGAAATATTTTTAAAAAGTTGAGTCAGTATGTTTCGTCCAACAAGTTGGATGGCATTAATGAAAGAACTTTTTTTTTAGTCAAACAACTGAAGGACTTGATTATACAAATTTGATGAGTTTTAAGATTTGATTGTACTTTTTGTAAATTTTAGAACTCAATTATATTTTCTTGACAAATTTTAAAGTTTTTGGTGTACCCATCCCTATAAAATTATTTACACGTGAATTGATAGCACTGAAACTAGAGCTGCAAAATGATGTTGACAATTCTCCATTGACTTTCAAGAGCACGTAATCCAAGTTTGGCGGACATTTTTGTTAAGAAAACTCCTATCTTATTTTGAAGTTGACAAAACTTTCTGGTGTTTGTTACTATGCACTTAAAGTTGCTTTTATGGTGATGTTGAAGACTTTCGTCAAAGTCTGCTCATTCCTAGAAGTACCTCCTACTTTGACAAAATTCAGATTGAGAGCGTGTCCAGAACAAAGAAGAAATCTGATTCAGACTTATCTATTTTGCTACAACGGACTTAGGATGATCTTAATAGGAATTTATTCTACATCATCTAAAGTTCTTTGGAAGGATTTCACTTACCTTCTATAAGTTGATTGATGGATTCAATCACAAATTGATGAAATCAATCTTGAAGACAAGTTCCTTTTTGGGAAGCATCTATTTGTGGAAACTAAGATTTTGATTATATGAGTGACCAGAATCATAGGATTTTCTATCCCTATCTTCAAATGGCTACAAGATCTCTTTATTTGATTCTATCCAATAGATTGATTGGAAGAAATTCTTCCAAAAATTGTCAATGGCTAATAAGGCATGGAGGAGTATTTAAGAAGGTCATTCAATCTGTTTGAGGTATGGACGTGAAAATTAGAATTCCAAAGTCTGAAACTCCTCTCATCTATTTTTTTTCTTCGTAGAGCTTTACAAGTTGTGTTCAAAAGGGAAAATCACAAAAAGTGTGTCTTAGTGAGTAAGAGGGATCCTCCACTAAGTGTTTGCACTCATAGATTATGTCTCTCTCTGTTGATGAATTGATAGGCACTCTTTAGTCTTATGAAGTAGAATAGGTCAATGACGAAGAGGATCCTAAAGGTAAGAAGTTAATTGCATTTAAGTCTAATGTTGATCTTGATGATATAGACTCAGATGATGACATGGATGATGAGAAACTTGCCATTTTAATCAAGAAATTCAGGAAATTGAATAAGAAATGAAGAAGATTCAATTGGAAAAAGCTGAACAAACAAAACTTCCATAAAAGATCAACGGAGGACAATGAGCCTAGCAAGGATGTGATATGTTTTGAGTGTAAGAAGAAAGGTCACATTAAGCCAAATTGTCCTTTACTAAAGAAGAAGAAAGTATGAATAGGTGTTTAAAAGAAATCTTGACAAATAAATGTGTAATAAAATAAGTTGCGAGTAAAGTCTGAATAAGGATCGGAGTATAATAAATGAGCCATTAGACTTTTGATAGATGTTCATATTTGTTATGCGATGGAACAAACTTCAAAAATAATCTAAGTGTGCAATAGATTTAAATTAGGAGAGTTAAAGGAAGAGAAGGTTGTACATAAAATTTATAGTGGTTCGGCTTAGACCAAGTCTACGTCCACTCTCCAACGCTAACATCCTATTAGCTAGATTTCACTTTATGATTAACAAGAGATTATAACTTTGAGTGCAAAAATTCAGTGGTAGATCACATTATCTCACTAAGTCACTCTTTTGGTATTTCTTTCACGATCATAAACATTTAAGTTCACGAAAAACAAGTGTATGATCGAAATTTGCTCAGACTTTGAAACTCTAGATTCTACGCTCCGTCTCTTATTTGCTCCTCGGTCCTTGGTCTCCTTAAATACTCCTCTACTTTCAAACTAGCAGTTGAATAGTATCTAGAGGATCGTCTTTCAATCTATCTGCTGGACAGATATGTATTAAGAAAATTTAGTAGCCATTGAGTGACAGTAGTAGAATCTCAAGTTGATTCCAATCGTCCATACAAACAGAATATTAGTTTCCATAAGTAGAGCTTCTTTGTTTAGAAAGTTCTTGTCTTCAAAATCCAATTGTCAATCAATTAGATTGAGTAAATTAAATCTATCTTGGTATGACATTCAAATCAGATCACTAGCCATTATACGTTCAAGGCTTGCATGACATTCTGTCAAGTTATCTCGTTCTAAATATGCTTCATTCTAAACCCGCTACGTTCTGAACTTGTCACGTTCTGGGATCTTGTCACATTTTGGACTTGTGTTATGTATGTAAAGTCTGAGTGTGTTCCGTCTGAAGAGACTTTATAATCTGGATGTAAGTCTAAACAAATTCATCCTTAAAGTTTGCTTTTGAATATATTTAGCCTCAAGGTTTAGATAATGTCTGAATAAATTCATCCAGTCTTCCGACTCTTTTAAGTATAATATTTGACAATATCCTTTACACATTCTATCATTTGCATAGTCTTTTATTCAATCATTAAATATGTTAGTAGATTTTGATTTATTTTGTCATCTTCAAAACACCATAAGGGATTTTTCTAACAATCTTCCCTTTTTTGATTATGACAAAAAGGGGGAGAGAATATAAATATGCATATGTGTTGATATTTTGCGATTATCTTTTCATATATTATTATGCTCAATCTATTTGCCATCTTTTGCTATCTTCTGATTTGAATTACACTCTTTGAATATCTCATATTCAAAGACTATTTATGTGCTTAAGATTGCCCTGATTTATTATTATATTTAAAAGCATGTTTACACATATGCATATTCAGATATTATTTTGTCATCATCAAAAAATGGGAGATTGTTAGGGAAATCCCTTCTGATGTTTTGAAGATGACAAAATAAATTAAAGTCTACTAACATGTTTAATGATTGAATAAAAGACTATGTAGATGATGAAACGTGTAAATGATATTGTCAAATATTATACTTGAAAGAGTCAGAAGACTGGATGAATTTATTCGGATTGTGTTAGGACCTTAAGGCTAAATATGTTCAGAAGCAGACTTTAAGGATGAATTTGTTCAGACTTACGTCTAGATTATAAAGTCTCTTCAAACGGAACACATTCAGACTTTACATACAAAACGAGACACAAGTCCAGAATGTGACAAGGTCCAGAATGTGACAAGTTCAGAACGAAAGATATTTAGAACGAGACAACTTGACAGAACGTGACACAAGCCCAAAATGTATAACGGCTAGTGATTTGGTTTGAATTTCATACCAATATAGATTTGATTGACTCAATCTAATTGATTGACAATTGAATTCTGAAAACAAGAACTTTCTAAATGAAGAAGCTCTACTTATGGAAACTAAAATTCTATTTGTATGAGCAATCATAATCAACTTGGGATTTTGCTTTTATCACTCAACGACTACTAAATTGTCTAATTGGTAGATTGGAAAATGATCCTCTAAATACTGTCCAATGGCTACTTTGGAAGTAGATGAGTATTTAAGGAGACTAAGGACCAAGGAGCAAGTAAGCGACAGAGCGTAGAATCTATAATTCCAAAGTTTGAGCGAACTTCGATCATACACTTATCTTTTGTGAGCTTAAACGTTTGTGATTGTGAGAAAAATACCAAAAGAGTGACTTAGTGAGATAGTGTAATCTACCACTGAGCGTTTGCACTCAAAGTTGTAATATATTGTTGATCATATAGTGGAATCTAGCTGGTAGGCTGTTAGCGTGGGATAGTAAATATAGGCTTGATCTAAGTCGAACCACTATAAATTTCGTGTGCAACATTCTCTTCCTTTAAGTCTCCTTATTTAAGTATGTTACACACTTACAAATTATTTCAGAAGTCTGTTCCATCGCATAACAAATTCTGAACATCGCATAACAAATCCTTATTTAGACTTTGCTCATAACTTATTTTATTATGCATTTATTTGCCAAGACTTCGTTTAAACATCTATTCACCCCTCTCTAGGTGTTTGTACTAACATTATCAATATTATCTCCCCGTTTTTTATGATGACAAAACAATCTCTGATATGTAGATGTGTAAACATGATTTTAAAGATAATAATAAATGAAGGCAATCTTAAGCACATAAATAGTCTTTGAATATGAGATATTCAAAGAATGTAATTCGAATAAGAAGATAGCAAATAGATTAAGCATAATAATATATGGAAAGATAATCGAAAAATATCAACAAGTATGCATATTTATATTCTCTCCCCTTTTTGTCATAATAAAAAAGCGATAACAATGGAAAGGGTATCACTTAGAGAATATAAAGCGATAACAAATATATCCTGCATGAAACACAATTTTCAGAAACATCAACTTCAACAAAGTAAGTCAAACACCAAAGATATGTAATATAGCTCACTTTGATCATATATATCTGCAAATGTCTAATAAAAGTCATGGATGTATTATAAAATTCACTTGCCCTTTTTGTCATAATAAAATGACAATGTAAATAAGAGATTTGTTAATGACAAAAGGTAATAAAAGATGCACTAACCGGATTTTGTAGAACTTAACAAGTTCTAACACATTTACATTTTCCTTCCTTCCATAATAATCAAGATTATAATCAATTCAAAAAGATTTTTCCATAATTGATCAATGCTCCCCCTTAATTAGTTGCCTTTTCAAGGTGATCATGATTCTTCCCCTTTCTTTTGGATTCACTTTCTCCCCCTATCATTAGGACAATAGTTACGGATAGCACTAATTGCCGCTTGTGCACATTGAACAGAACATCGTTCCTTTATTTCCTTTGTAGCAACAACATCCGCAACGATCGTTTAATTTTTGAAATTTGAGGTAGAAATTTGTTTTCTTCAATCAAGCCCATCTTAAATTCAATCTACATAAACTCAACAAACTTTTTGCACAAATACACTGTTATAATATTTACGTAATATATAATGTACTTTCTTCAAATAAATATTTTAAATAGCATATATAAAAGTATCAAATGTTTAAATTCAGAGCTACTCAACCTTTCGTACGACACATTAGGGACTAGCTCTATAAATTTGCAAAAACTTTGTGCAAGAAGTAGAGTTTTTTGAGCCTTTAGAAAATAGTACATAATTTTCATAATTTTTGAATCAAGCTTTCCAAACTTATATTTTTGCCACCTGCTAATTCTTGTATAACAAATAACAATTTTAGCAAAAATATCATGTAATACATTCCACTAATTTGCGGATTAAACTTGCTAGATATAAGATATCTTCTAAGTATATAGCAAGAGTATCAATGAATATGCAATAATATCTTTCACGATTAAAGGGATTTCCTTGAGCATAAAACTCAAAAACATATTATTGATGCATTTCGCAAAAAGAAAATAGATATTTCAAGTAATAAAAAAAAATGCAATGCCTTATGTTTATGACAAGAGATATTTGCAATATAAGTCATATATAACTCATAGGCAATCATCTAGAATCTTCATAAAATCGAGTAGAAATTTGTAAGGTGGGATGACAAAAAAAATTTATTTTTTTACCCAAGGTGTATGTTTGAAATATACCATTGATTAAAAATGATTATTGCCAATCTTCGCATGAGATACTTTTCTGATTGGAGCAAAATTTGCGTAGATTCGCAATCATTCTTCCCCTATAGAATTTTCTGCAATGAACTCATTTCCTTTTTGGTATTCATGAATTTGGATCATTTCTTTTCGTTAGAGAAAAATATGCAATCTTCATAAATAATCAAATATTCTTTCTAAACTCATCATAACAATTTAAGGGAGAATATCTTGCATAATGAATTAATATCTCAAAAAACAAATTTCCACTTTGCAAAATATGACAAAATTAGAGAGCATAAAATTAGACAAAATAATATGAATTGTCTCTAAGATAGATATCAAATCAATCATACGTATGAGATCAAATCCCAACTCATCATAATATTGTACACAAGAAATTATCACTTAGGTAAACCATGATAAAATTAGAGAGAATAAAATCCTTGAGCATTTATCCAATCAATCAAATTATTTCTAAATTGAAAGCAGGATGTCAACCAATCATATTTATTCAAATAAATTCCATATTACGAATTACTAAAAATATATCACATGATTCTTCCTTTAATGTAACAAATCATAGAATACGGTCATTATAAAGTCTAAATCAATCTAGGTACAAATAGGATATATGGAATATCAAGTATAATGAGAAATTTTAAATTATGTACTCAAACCAAATTGATAATTTTTTTTTTTAAACATTCCTTACCAATTTTCCCTTTTTAGTTCGGAAATTCTTTTAAGTGTATATTTGAGATTCAAATACAGCTCATCGATATATTTAAATATCTTAAGAGGGATTTCAGGGTAATTTATCTCAAGTTCTATGTTTTATTTTTTATTTTTTATTTATTTTGAATTTGAGTTTGAGTCTGAATGTGCCATCAAGTATATATTTCCTTATTCATCATCTTCTTCCATTGTTCTTTTCTACCCATTATGCTTGTATTGTCTTCTTCCATTGAATCTTCTTCCTTTTTTGTTTAGCTTTCTAAATTTCTTTATAAGGTGTACTAACTCTTCATCGTTCATGTCATCTTCTGAATCTGTATCATCAAAATCGGCATTAGATTTTAAAGCGATGGATTTCTTACCTTCGGGATCTTTGTCGTTGATTTGTTCCATTTCGCAGGATTAAAGGGTGCCAATGAGTCATCAATAGATAGCGGCATAATTCTCAGCATCTCTCGTATTGAGGTCTTGACATGTTTCCAGTCCTTTGGTAGTCATCGCAGAAGTTTATTAACCTTCATTGGGGCAAGATTGATTGTCCTTGATAAGCTAAACCATTTACAATTTCTGTAAAACGGCTGCACATATCTCCAATTGATTCTCGAGGCTCCATCTTGAAAGACTCATATTGACCAAGCAGAATGTTCACCCTCATCTCTTTTACACATTTTGTACCTTCATAAGTAACATGAAGTCTATTCTAGACTTCTTTAGCTGTTTCACATAAAGAGATTCTATTATACTCAGTAGAAGACAATGCGCAATATAAAGAATAAATGGCCTTTGCATCAATATCTTATCTTTTGGATATCTCCGTCTGAGGCATAGGAGCAGAGGGTTTGGTTTCTTTGTCTTTGCCATTCTTATTTGATGTAGACGCAGTAATGGGATTGATTCCCTTTTTCCACAACATTCCATTGCAAGGGATCTCTATATTGTAGGAACACCTTCATTCTGTTCTTCCAAACATTGTATTCTTTTCTATCAAAATATGGGGGCCTGGTGTTGCTCTGTCCTTCCACAAGTCCTAGTGCTAAAATACAAGCCATAGAAGATCTTTAGCTTAGAAGTAAAAACACTTTAATAGATGAGCACATGGCACTGATACCAATTGATAATGCTAGTACAAACACCTAGAGGGGGTAATAGGTATTTAAAAAAAGTCTTGACAAATAAATGTGGAATAAATTAAGTTGCGAGTAAAGTCTGAATAAGGATTAGAGTCTAATAAACGAGCCACTAAACTTTTGGTAGATGTTCAGAATCTGTTATGCGATGGAACAAACTTTTGAAATAACCTGCAAGTGTGCAACAGACTTAAATAAGAAGAGTTAAGGGAAGAGAATGTTGCACACGAAATTTATAGTAGTTCGGCTTAGATCAAGCCTACGTCTACTCTCCCACGCTAATAGCCTACTGGTTAGATTCCACTATATAATCAACAAGATATTACAATGTTGATCTCAGTAGTAGATCACACTATCTCACTAAGTCACTCTTTTGGTATTTCTCTCACGATCACAGATGTTTAAGCTCATGAAAGACAAATGTATGATCAAAGTTCGCTCAGACTTTGGAATTAGATTCTACGCTTCATCTGTTACTTGGTTTGTGGTTCTTGGTCTCCTTACTCCTCTATTTCCAAACTAGCCATTTGATAGTATTCAGAGGGCCATCTTCCAATCTACCCATTGGACAGATCTGTATCAAGAAAATTTAGTACCCATTGAGTAATAGAAGTAGAATCCCAAGTTGATTCTAATTGCCCATACAAACAAAATTTTGGTTTCCATAAGTAAAGCTTATTCGTTTAGAAACTTCTTGTCTTCAGAATTTAATTGTCAATCAATTAGATTGAGTTAATCAAATCTATCTTGGTATGAAATCCAAATCAGATCACAAGCCATTATACATTTTGGGCTTATATCATGTTCAGTCAAGTTGTCTCGTTCTGAATATGGTTCGTTCTGAACCTGCTACGTTCTGAACTTGTCACGTTCTAGACCTTGTCACGTTATAGACTTATTGTAACGACCCGGGCCCCACTGTGTAACATTGTCTGCTTTGGACACTGAGTCCTCACGACTTTAAAACGCATCACCTAGGGACAAGGTTGCACTAGGCCATTCCTTTCCCCAAATCAATATTGTCCGCTTTGGCGGCCCCACAGTGGGCCCCTCACGGGTTTGTTTTTAACGCAGCGAAAGCGTACGTGAAACGCATCACACAGGTTAGAGGGACCTAAGCCTTATAAACTAGCCCTAGGACTCCCCCCTAAGCGATGTGGGACAAGAGACGCACCCCCGTGCTTGGGCCGTCACATTCTCCCCCCTTGGGGGGAGAGCATCCTCGCTGTGGCCCCACACGCGATCGAGAGTCGGCTCTGATACCATTTGTAACGACTTGAGCCCCATTGTGCTTTAAAACGCGTCACCTGGGGACAAGGTTGCACTCGGCCATTCCTTTCCCCAAACTGATATTGTTTGCTTTGGCGGCTCCACAATAGGCCCCTCATGGGTTTGTTTTCAGCACAGCAGAAGTCTACGTGAAACGCGTCACACATGTTAGAGGGACCTAAGCCTTATAAACTAGCCCTAGGACTCCCCCTAAGCGATGCGGGACAAGAGACACACCCCCGTGCTTGGGCCGTCACACTTATGTCTCTTTCTATATGTAAAGTCTGAGTATGTTCCGTCTGAAAAGACTCTATAATCTAGTCGTAAGTCTGAACAAATTTATCCTTAAAGTTTGCTTCTAAACATATTTAGCCTTAAGGTTCGGACACGGTCTGAATAAATTCATCCAGTCTTATGACTTTTTCAAGTATAATCAATGACAATATCCTTTATACATTCTATCATCTACATAGTCTTTTATTCAATCATTAAACATGTTAGTAGACTTTGATTTATTTTGTTATCTTCAAAACATCATAAAAGATTGCTTAACAATGCTAAAGTTGATTGATGGGATCAATCACAAATTGATGAAATCAATTATGAAGACAAGTTCCTTTTTGGGAAGTATCTACTTATGGAAACCAAGATTCTAATAGTATGAGCGATTAGAATCATAGGATTTTCTATCCTTATCTTTAAACAGCTACAAGATCTCTTTATTCGATTTTGTCCAAAGGATTATTGGAAGAAATTCTTCCGAAAATTGTCAACAGCTAGTGAGGCATAGATGAGTATTGAAGGAGGTCATTTAGTCTGTTTGAGGTGTGGATGTGAAGATTAGAATTCTAAAGTCTAAAGCTTCTCACGTTTACTTGTTTTCTTCGTAATGCTTTACAAGTTGTGTCCAAAAGAGGAAATCATAAAAAGGAGTGTCTTAATGAGTAAGAGGGATCTTCCACTGAGTGTTTGCACTCATAAATTGTACTTCTCTATTGACACTATAGTGAATTTCAACCAAAAGGCTATCAGCATGGGAGAATGGATGTGGGCTTAAACTTAAGCCGAACCATTATAAATTTCATGTGCAATCTTTTCTTCCTTGAACTCCTTTACTTAAGTTTATTACGTTACTTCAGGGTATTGTGCATGTCTGTCGATCATCTCATTATGAAATTCATTAAAAAAATCTAGTACTTCATAAATCTGGTTCTATTCAGACCTTACCCATCTTATTTTGAAATAAGTTGTCAAAATTTCTTTAAACACCTATTCACACCCCTCTAGGTGTTCGTATTAGCTTTATCAATTTTAATATCATTTAATAATTCTTTCTAGTTGCTCTTCCTTTCGAATCTTTGGAGAGTAGAATTAAATGAGGGTCACCGGTATTCTTTATGGACTAGAATTAGTTGGGGAGCTAATGGTCCTAATATACGGTGTGGGATGCTCAAATCATTTATTAAATATTCTTTCATTGGTTCGTCCATGATGGAATGCATTTAAAAGATACCGATTCATCTTAATATGATATGATTGAGAGGCACCCTTTGAAGAGTCTGAGTAGTTATCTTTTAAGTGAAGTATAAAAGAGATAACTTTTGAAGATAACTAACCAAAAAAAAAAAAAAAAAAGAACAACGTTTTGGAAAGAGGATGGTTCTTTCCTCCTCTTTCTAGCAATCAAAGAACAAAGGGTTTCCATTTCTACTTTGAGAAAACAATCGATATTAACACTATGGAATGAGAATACTTTCCTTATGATTATATTCGAATCATCATGAAGTCATATCATCCATCATTCGCTCATGATTCAATGTAAATTCCTCGGTAATTTGCTTATTGTGCATAAAAAAGGTTAGTCAATTCTTTTGCCGACTTTTATTTAACATTGGTATTAGAGCCACGTTATGATTACTGCTTCGTTTTTTCGTCGAATTTTTTTTTTCACTTGTTATTTGATGTGAAGATCACGAGGTTGAACTTTATACCGTCTTCTTGTTTATTGCTCGGAAATTGTAAAATGAACAATCAGTACAAATTGAAGCGAAGAATGGGTTTGGAGGTTGCGAATGACTATTCTGTTCCGTTGAATTTCAATTTTTATTTTTGATGAAAATTGTTTTTGAATATACGAGGTGAGAAATCTCATCGAGACGAGCAAAATGGCAGGTCGCATTTCACCGGACAACACCAAACACGCCCCCATGCGCGACCACAATGGGTGGCCTCATCAACGCCGTGCGCCACAAGTGCACATGGCATGCTTGTGTGGGATGCTAACGTCATCAATGATGTCAGCTACCCAATCGGTAACCAACTCGATGATGTCATCAACTCGACTCGAAGACCCAAACAAACGACTCGGAGATCCGACCCAATGACCTGACCCGGTTGATTGGTCAATTGCTTGGACCAATTCGACTGGTCGGACCAGTTAGCTAGTTGGGTCAGTCCTATGACATTCGGATTTTTTGCTCGAAAAAATAGTGAGTCCTGAAAGTTTAACGATCCATACTACGTTAGCAAGCTCGCCATCGGACTACGCCGTTCACATCCTCACTGTAACATCACCAAGTCACCGCCATTACTTGATCGTCAATAAGCTATGCTGATCCAAACATCACAACCTCAAGAATTTTCAAGGCATTTTTTTTTTTGGGTAAGAGTAAGCAATATATTAATAGGGGTCAAACTGTACAAACAACACGGCTCCAAAAGCTTACACTCAAAATGAACACGCTCATTAAGAGTGAAAGGAAGCTGCGGACAAGCAAACAAAACGACCAACAACAAGCCAAAGGCAAAACAAGCCTGGCAAAAACACCTAAACAACCACCGAAAAGCCTAAGACTATAATCAGAGGAAGCGAAGATAATAGGGTCCACATCCCACGAGCATTGCATCCGCCTGTTCCTGGGAGAGTCCTCAACATTCTCAAAGGTAAGGGCCTTATCCTTAACAACCTTGAGGAGATGCTTCTTCATGGCCGAAATAGATAACGGCTCCCCCCTGAACAGAATATTGTTCCTGTTTCTCCAGACGATGTGACACAGCGCCCCAAAGGAGAACCGGGCAACACACTTATAAAACTCCTTGCCGCTGAGCAAGGTAATGGCCCAACTGAGAGTCTCCTCCCAAGTCTTGTTGGTCCAGGGGAGATTGCATCTAGTAGCCCAGAAAAAGGCAATACTCGAGGTAATGCGACAACCAAAAAAGAGATGATTGATTGAATCAGGCACCTCGTTGCAAAAAGGGCAGGAAGCAGCATCAATCCTACCATAAGACATGAGAAGAGACTGAGTAGGTAACCTCCTCTTGGTGATGAGCCATAGGTTCCGTTGGTAGCGAGGCAGGATGGCATTACTCCAAATGAAACAATGCCAATTGACTCTGGCCTTCTTCCTCCTTAAGGCCTCCCAAGCCGAGGCCACCGAGAACAAGCCCGTCGAGTCCTCCCTCCAACAGAACCGATCTTGGGTTCCAGACAAGGAAGGAAGCGGCGAACCCCAAGACTCAATCTCTGATCTGATAGCTTGTCCATCCTCAGAGAAGAGATCGGCAACCAAAGCCTGCCTAGAGAGACCGAAGCTATAGATGAGGGGATCCGTGAAATATAAATTCAAAGGACCCCTGGGATGCCAATTGTCGAACCAGAGCGACGCTGATAATCCATCGCCTAGCCTCCAGTGGAAGTGAAGCCGGCAATCTGTCCTGAGTTGTAAATTTTTTTTTTCCACGCTCAAGAGCAGCAGGTTGGCTTTTTAACTACCCAAAAGTTCTTGGTTTTTAAGAAGGTCGAGTGGACCTACTTACACCATAACGATTCTTTATCTGAAAATAAATTCCATATATGCTTGAGCATGGCCGCCTTATTACACTCACGCAATCTCCGGATACCAAGACCTCCCTCCACTTTAGGAAGGCATACATCTTCCCATGAGACTTTGGCACCCCCCTGCCCAACTCAGGTCCCTTTCAAAGGAATTGTCTGAGAAGGCGCTCTATCTGGTCCAGTACAGCTGCAGGAAGAATAAAGACACTTGCCCAAAAAGCCTGAATGGCATGGAGGACTGACCTGATCAGCTGAAGTCAGCCAGCAAAAGAAAGAAACCGATGAGTCCAGGACTGCACCCTGGAGGTGATGCACCTCACAAGCTCAACGCAATCTGCCTTCCGGGGCCTCGATGTGATAATTGGAACCCCAAGATAACGGACTGGAAGGTTACCCTCAACAAAGCCAAGCTCCAGGAGGATTTGATTTTTCAAGGTCGGCAGGCCTCCCGAGATGAACACCTCGCTTTTCCTTGGGTTTGGGAAAAGTCTGCTCCAAGAAGAAAACATATGGAGACCATCCTTGAGAAGCTTCACGGATGGCAGGTGGCCCTCGCAAAATAGAAAGACATCATCCGCGAAAAACAAGTGCGAGAGGCAAGTAGACTTACATCTCCAGTAGAATCTAAAATCCGGCTGTAGCGAGCACCTCCCAAGAATCCCGGAGAGCACCTCCATAACCAACGTGAATAAGTAGGGAGAGATGGGGTCTCCCGAACGTAAGCCTTGCCCACTAGGGAAGAAACCTTGTAGCTCCCCATTCAACGCGATGGAAAACCGAGGAGTCCTCACACAGGTCATGATGAGGTGAACCAATTGATCAGGAAATCGAAAAGCAAGTAGTACACTCTCGAGAAACCGCCAATCCACGGTATCATACGCCTTTCTGAAGTCGACTTTGATAGCACACTTGGGAGAATAGGGTTCGACATGGAACTTAGAGAAAAGTTCCTGTGCCAAGAGAATATTATCCCTAATTCGTCGTCCCTTGACGAAGGCACTCTGAGACGGATTGACAAGGTCTTTTAGCACTGCTGCAACCCTATTCGCCATCACTTTGGTAGTAATCTTGTAGACCGTGTTGCAACAAGCAATAGGCCTGTAGTCATCAACGGTAGTCGCATTGGGAACCTTCGGAACCATGACCAAAATTGTGTTATTGATTTCTCTGAGCAGTCTCCCCAATGTGAAAAAGTCCTTCACGGCTTCCGTGACCAGCTGACCCACCGTATCCCAATTCTCCTTGAAGAACTCAACTGTGAAGCCATCCGGACCTGGTGCCTTGCCTCTGGCAAGGGAAAAAAAGAGTATCTCGAATCTCCAGATCAGACACAGGGCGAGCAAGAAAAGAAATCTGATCATCATTCAGCTGGGTGCGGATAACTTCCCGAATCTCCGATACCTGAGGGGTGTCCAGCTTCATCCTTGGCTTAAGGAAATCATGAAAATGCTCCACAAAATGCTGTTGGACCAATTGAGGCTCAGTGATTTGGTTACCTGAGGAATCCACAACAGAGAGAATTCTGTTTCTCAGATGTCTCTTACTGACATACTGGTGAAAGAACTTTGTGTTCCGGTCACCTTCCTTGAGCCATCTTATATGAGCTTTCTATCTAAAGAATGACTCTTCCTGAGACCTAAGCTCCACTATAGTACGCCGCTGAGCTTTCTCCAGATCCGCGAGGACCATGCTGGTAGGGTCATTGAGGAGGCCCACTTGAGTTTGCTTTAAGGCTTCCCTCGCTTCAGAAGTCCTTACAGAGATGTTGGCGAAGGAATCTCTATTTAACTGCTTGAGCCGACCCTTCAAGATCTTTAGTTTGTGCACCAGCCTAAACATGGGCACTCCATAACCCGGATTCTCCCAAACTTGCTTCACAATTGAGTCGAAATCCGGGTGCTGCATCCAGAAGTCGAAGAACTTGAACAGCCTTTTCCAAAGGATCGGGTTCTCCACCTTTACCACCATAGGTGAGTGGTCGGAAATCCCAGGCGCAAGGAAGGACGCTTCCGAAAAGGAAAAAACCTGGCTCCAACAAGGGTTTACCAGGACTCTATCAATCTTTCTCATCTTCCGAGAGGGCCCTGAAGAGGTCGACCAAGTGTATTGAAACCCCACATACCGAAGGTCATCCAGCTCTGCCTGATCCAGACACTGCCGAAATTCATCGAAGCACGGCAACCAAAGGTGGTCCGAGCCACCCAATCTGTCCGAGGGGTCCTTTATAGCATTAAAGTCTCCCAAAACAAGCCAAGGCACGTCCTGCAGAGAGTAGCTTCTCGCCACCAAATCCTCCCAAAGAGGTCGGCGAGTAGAAAAAGAATGCTCAGCATAAATAACAGAGACATAGCAGGCCACTCCAGTCTCCAACTAGCAAAGCTTCCCAAGAATCATCTGATCCGAGACCGATAAAACTTCAAAGGAAACCACAGTAGGATCCCAACCAACCCAAATCCTACCCCGATTAGAGTACTCAGAATTATCCCGCCAGCACCAATTTGAAATCAAGTTCCCAGAAATGGCATTGAAGAGGTTATGAGGGATTTTAGTCTCAACTACCCCGATCAAAGCCAACCGGTTCATCAAAGCGAAGTTCCTCACTTCCGCTTGCTTGAGAGGGGCACCAAGCCCTCTAATATTCCAGCAACCTATGTACATATATATATACAAAAGAAGAGGGCAAGAGCATTACCTCCTTTTAGAGGAACTACGCCTAGTAATAGGCGGAGCTGTTCGGATCGTCGAAGGAGGAGGATTCGGGGCAAGAGCAAGCAAGTTGTCCTGTGTAGTTGAAGGAGGATGCTTCGGCATCTCAGTAGGCCTCTCCTCCTCTACAGATGCCTTCGGTGAAGTGCAAGGGGAGAGGAGGTCATCCTCTGACAAAGAGATGTCTGTGCCCCTTGCAACCTCCAGGCGAGGCACCACAGTGTCTATCGGCACTGAAGTGGTGATAGCTTCAGCCAAAGTAGTTGGAGCAGTATCACCCTGCTCCGAGATAATCAAAGGCCCCCTAGGGGGTCTTCGTGAATAAGTACCAGGCAGCCTCTTCTCCACAGCCGTAGTCTTGAGATTCAAAGACCTCTCTCCTTCACTAGGACTGGGTGACATCCCCTCCAAAGGTTGAGCCTTGTTCTTCTTGCTCTTCACTTGCTTCCAGCCTTGCCCCGAGTCTTCAGGAGTCTCGGCGGGTTGGTCAAGGGGGCGAGCAGTGTCCAAAGGAGCAGGAAGAGGCCGAACAGGGGGCGGGGCAACATCACATTTATGTCCAAAGACCCCACACTTGGAGCATTCAAGGGGCCTCCATTCATAGTTCATAGCAATGGACCTAGTGACCCCATCAACATTCACTTCCATCGTCGAAACTCTTGGCCGATTAGCTTGGATCTCCACGCATACTCTGGCAAAGGAAATCATCCTCGTGCCCTCGGTTCGTTGATCCACATGAAGGGGTTTGCCAACGGAGCTGGCTATAACACTAATCGCCGGTGCGGACCACAAGTCGAGGGGAAGGTTCTTGAGTCTTATCCACACCGGAACAGAGGTTTGCTTAGCCTTCTTCAACTCCATAAGGGGTTTCCATTGTTGTAAAATAAGGGGAATCCGAGCTACAGTGATCGGTCCCTCCTCTAGGATCTTCCTCCTGAACTCCGGGTCTGGGATATGAAAATAGTAGAACTCTTGGTCATCCGCCAGCATATCAACTAGCTTTGTCCCCCAAATATTCTTCAAAGTATGTTCGATCATCTGAAAAGGAAGCTTCCTCCCAATAAAATATCCTACCAAGAACTCATTCCATTTGGGATCCGTAGCCTGCAGCACTTCTCCCGACAGATTTACAACCGCTTTCTCTCCCACAACAGCAGCAGGAGGAATATATGAAAGGTCATAGCCCTTTGTGGCCAACCGTGCCACATTGGCCCACGAACGGGCTTGGGGGGGGCCTTGACGAGCTTGCTGGCTTGCTCGGGGCCCTCTTATTAGGAGCCCGAACTTGACTTCGACCCCGAGAACGGCCTTCCCGAAGAGGCCAAGAGATTGGCCCACGTCTCGAGCCATCCCCTGCCACTGAAGACTCTCCTACGGGTCAGGATTGCTGGCTCGGCTTGCTAGCTTGCCGGTCCACAGCCTTGTGAGGAGGGGAGCTCGGCCCCTTACCCCTGCTACCACCTAGTCGAGGTTCCGCCGAAGTAGAGGCCATCGAGCCACTAAGACAACAAAAACTCAACAGCCAAAGAGGAGCTCCATACCAGGCCAAGCTTCGAAGAGGAGGGATACTCTGAACCACCCCAGTCGCCTCAAAACCAGAGTCGAGCAGGCCACGATCCCGAGTAGCTCCCGCAAGTCTCGAACCAAGGCTGAGTGGAGGTCCGAGCGTGAGCAGCTCCCGCAAAGGCTACGAACCAGAGCCGTCACGATCCAGAGCCGAGACGGGTCAGAGCGTGAGCCGAGGCGGGTCCGAGCGTGAGCCGAGAGGGACCCCCCAGCTATCCTGAGCCAGAGCCAAGACAGGTCCGAGCGTGCACAGCTCCCGCAAGACCGTCGAACCAGAGCCGAGGAGGAGCGGGAAGATAGAGGAAGGAGAGGGGAAGAAAACCCCTAAAAATCGGAGCAAGAGGGAGGCCGAATCGTCCAGGCCGAGCAGGGAACCAGTCGGCGTGAACAGTGCACGATCGCCTGGCTTGAGAGAGGAGATGAACAGTGACGCGAGAAAACAGATGACCCCTCAGAATTTTCAAGGCATTGGTCTTTAAAGAAATAAAAAAATCACCAAAACTCTTGAACTTTTCCTTCATCACACAAGAAGACTCTTGAATCTTCTGCATGATGCTCCACGATCCAACTAGCGTGAATTGATGTAGCAAAGTCAACAAATGCTGTCCAAATTGAAGACAAGTATGGTGGTGAAGGAATATTAAAAATAAGAGAGAGAAAGAGGGAAGCGACTACAGCTCTCTTTCTTTATCACCAACCCCCATCACGCCTACCTTCTGTCCTTCACTTCACCATCCGTTGCGGCCTACGAAGTGTAGGAGTTGGCAATGAAGGGACCTCTCCTCAACACACGAAGGTTGGGTTTTTCTCTCAATTCGACCCTTGTATTGTAGCCGCCAGCTTGTCTTCGTTCTGCTAAGCCGCCATTGCAACACACTAGGACTCAAAGCAAGTGGATATCCTCCATTCTATCCTATATTGATCATTTGTTGTGCGACGAGAATAGTTTCCTAGAAATTCAAGAATGTCATTTAGATTTTCGTTTAATCAGAAGTTTCGATTATGCTACCTAGCCATGTTGTTGACTTCTAAGTAGTAGAGCTCGTGGTTAGGTCATAGAGGCATGGACGGTCGATATTTGGCCTGTGTGAGGGTTGGGATGGCATAAACTTTGAAGGAAAGTCGTGACTGGGCTGAGGGCGGGTTTAGTTCTAGCCCGACATTGAAGTTTGCTAATTTTGTACTGACTTATGTGGTGTAAATTTCATGGGGTGCTCTACGAAAGTTGTCCCTTATTTGCTATTCTACGACATACTTTAATTTGAGAATTTTTGGATTTCATACGACAAAATCTATTTTGAAAAACTTCGGGATTCAAAATCTATTTTTGGGTCCGCTAGACTGACGTCTTTTTGTTTTTCATTTCCTACAAATTTCTCAGTCTAGAATTCTAAAATGCGTCCCCATGAAAGTTGTAGAGTACATCCTTGGCTACCGCATATTAAATTTTCATAATTTTTTGATTTCATTTGCCTTTGAAATTTTTATTTTCCTACTCAATTTCATTCTATAAATTTTGACTGTTTAAGGGCTTGGTTTGAAAAAATGATTTAGAACTGTATGAACTGAATCTAAACTTGAGTCCATGAAAAAGGTTCCTCTAGGTCTTGGCTACCTCATATTAAAGTTTCATAATTTTTAAAAACCATTTACTTAGACAATGCCATCATTTCTAAAGGTGCACGAGCTGCCTTATAAGGCTAGTTTAGGCATAGGATGTGGGACCTTCCTTGCAGTTCACTTAAAATCTATATAGATGAATTTATATTAGTCTAAGGGATGAAAATGACTAATGATTCATTAGATGCATGCTTGAGTCCTTGAATGGTAGTGATGTTAACGTACTTTTAATTGAATTATGGAATTGCTGCCTCATAATATAAATGTATGATTGAGAATGCGGTCGGTCCATGGGACGACGATACCTTGGGTTGTAGTGGGGATGCTTGGAGGGGTGTAATGCGGTTCCCCCAGATGCCTTGCAATGCCGGATGGGTGCGAGATGCCCGGAGGTAACATGGTTCCCCTAATGATGATGGTAGCATGAAATTATATTGATTATGGCTTTGGTATTTCTGAATTGAACTATTGGTAATCTGTTGGGAAAAGTTATTACCTGTATTGATCTATCATGTATTTTAGAAAGGTTCTCGAGTAAGTTATGCATGTGATTTACTGAGCTATCTAGTGAGGCTTTTTTTGTTAGCAAGGTGATCGATTTGTGTGGTGTAGACTGATGGACCTTCTGCTTCCTGGTTGTGACTCACTAATTGTTGACTTCATCTTTCCAAATCAATAGAATGTCGATCCCACTTGCCTTTCCAATGGTTTGTTATGGGGTGCCGATAAACTTCACATGGGAGGAGGATAGGTTCGTAGACCTTGATTTTCCTAATATTGTCTTTATTCAGATCAAGTCGCATATAGTCATTGATGTAGGGCCCCTGACAGGGCAGGTTACCCTTGGATTCATCGAGATGTGTGCTCATGTCAACAGACGCACCATGAGTCCACTCCCATTATTCTCTGATAGGCTAGGAGACGGAGGTAGCCCCACAGCATAAGAGGGAGGTAGGAAGGAAGCAAGATTTAAGCAGATTTTGATGGTGTCAAGGGCCAAGGTTAGGCGACACTTGTACAACTAGGTGGGGATAGGTGACCAACACATAGTCTAGTGCACTCTGTAGTACTGACCTTTTGAATTTCCCCAAAGCACCTTACTTGTCGTCTGATGTCCATGTATAAATAATAAGAAATGAAGTTGCCTCGTTTATAGAAAATTGCGTGTACCTAGTAGTTCTACAGTAACCGTGATGTGTTGGGGTCGTCACAGGTCCAACTGGCCTAGTAGAGTTGGATTGGGGGTGGGCGTGTGCGCCACAAGTGTCTCGTACTTAGGCGGTCGTGTATGGGCGAGTAAGAGCTCCAATTGGAGCATGGTTAGTGGTGTTATGTTTGTGTTGAAGTGCTTTACATTATGGCATAATTATTTTACGTGTTTGAAACTTTTAAGGGTATAAAAATACGAAACCCTAAATGGATGTATTTTTTGGGTATAAATGCATTGTTTATTTCTTATTACTTGTTTTTCCCTATGGTTTTAGAAATATATAAGCTAACGTACTTATAAATTACCACATATAGGTTGTGTAGAGCTTGATTCAATGATAGTATGAATATGGTTTAACATACTTGCAATTTCTTGATTCCAAGCGAACTCAAACAACGGCTAAAGATCTTCGCTTCTTCATCACATCTTGTATTCCACATGATTGTACTTGATGTATGAATATTTTGTATGTTAATTCACATCATGCTATGCCTTTTGATATTTAATAGAAAATGTGATAATTACATGAACTTATGTAATCATTTTTCAAGTAGGAGTTCGTAGGTTAGTAGAGTTCGAACAAATTCTCACCTAGAACTAATTGAACAAATTAATGATAGTAGGACAATCGTACACGAAAGTTGATTGGGAAGGTAATGAATTTCATTTCAATGTCTTTTGTTGAATTATTATTAATTTAATTTGTCTTGATTGCAAATTTTATAAATGTATGTTAATGTGAAAAAATGTGCTAGTATTGATTCTGCATTAGTATGTTAATGTGTAGCTATAATCTATCATGGCCTCGGCATCTAAGACCATTATGGCCGACCTCAATAATGGTGAGAAGCTAAATGCTGATGATTATAATATTTGGCACCAAAATGTTTAGTACATCCATGAGGAGTAAGAGGTTTTGAAAACCCTTAACCATACCATGGATGGACCTGAACATAGAACTTCTGCTCAACACAGAGAGATCAAGAAGCTTATCAAGCTTGGGAAAAGAAAAATAGCATTGCTCGCATTACATTGCTGAGTTGTATGCAGATGATCTCACGTGTAAATTTGAAAGTTGTGACAAAGCTCAAGTAATCTGAGTTATCTTGAAAGATAAGTTTAGGGATACATTTCTCAAAATTGCCATAATCAAATTATAAGGCACTATTTTCGAGAGATGTCAAACATAATATGTGAGTTGAATACGGCAAGACATACCCTTACTAATGAACAAAAAGTTTAGGCTATTATAAGGTATCTTCCTAATAGTTGGAAGCATAAGAAAATGAACATGACGCACAATGAAAATATTGTCACTTCTAATGATATAACACATAATTTGGAATTAGAAGATGAATGCTTATAGACTATGAAATCCTCTACACATGTTTATGTTACTAAATCTAGTGCGTGCAAAGTTTCGGATTTCAAGCGTAAGAGAAACTATAAATTTAATAACAAAGAGAATGAGATTGATCAGGTGCCCAAGAGAGTTATTTTACCTCTTTTAGGGAACAAATAATGCAATATCGATAAGAAAATATTTGAAATTCTTTCTAATTATTCGAATTTTCTTTATTTATGTAGTATAATGAGATATGGAGAAGATAAGTAAAAGAATGACAAAAATTAGGAATTCAAATAAGAATGCATTGGAAGGTGGATATCAAATCAAGGATTCGTTGATTTTGTTCCCTACTTTTATTGCAAGCGTTAGAAGATGGATATCGAATAAAGACTCTTTGATTTACTCCCTAATCTATGTGAAAAATAGACAATTGCCTGCGGATAAGGGCCTTGGATGAATTCTACAAATAACAGAGCATTGAGAGCCTTGGGGGACAATGAGGTTTTCATATCGTTTTCAATGTCGTAGGAGTTTTCAAGAAAAGATAAAGTGGTGATAGAATTCTTGTTATTTGAATCAAGATGTTTGGTTAATTTATATTTCCATTTTTTTTACCTATGTTCTAATTTTCTTTTGTTAGGGCTGTGATTAGAATTCTTGTTCTTTGATTCAAGATATTTGGTTTAATTTATATTTTCATTTTTTCTTCTACTATGTTCTAATTTTCTTTTGTTAGGGCTATGATTAGAATTCTTGTTCTTTGATTCAAGATATTTGGTTTAATTTATATTTTTATTTTTTATTCTACTATGTTCTAATTTTCCTTTGTTAGGGTGATGATATAATGCGATCATGATGATATGAATTTCATAATTTTTATGCGTACAAGTGATTTAATGGGGAAATTACCAAAAAAGTCTTAAACCTATTGCAATCGTGCCAATTCAATCATAAACTTTTTTTTAGCCAATTTAGTCCTAAACCTTTTTTAATTATGCCAAATTAGTCCATCCGACCAAAATTGGCCGGTCGACGCTAACGTGGACCCCGACCATCCGGCGAAACTTGACATGGAAATTTTAATATATTTATTATTATTTATTTTTTTTCCGCCTTCTCCTTCCTCTGGCGAGCCAAAAGCGAGGGAGGGCCGGCGAGGCCAGCCTCGCCAAATCCAAGGCGAGGGTTGACCTCGCTAGATCTGGCGAGAGTGGCCTCGCCAGTCACTGGCGAGGTCAACCGTCGCCTTGGTTGGGCGAGGCGCCTGGCAGGGCCTCGCCCACCCAAGGCGAGGGTCAACCTCACCAGTGGTCGGTGAGGCTCCTTGCCCAGAGACGGCGAGGCTTGACCTTGCCATGGCTGGGCGAGGCCGAGGCTCGCCAGATCTAGCGACCGCGGCCTCATCGTTGCTAGGCGACGCTCGCCTTCGCCATTGGCCGGCAAGGATGAGCCTCGCCATTGGCCGACGAGGCTGACCTGGCCGACCCTCACCTTCGGCCGGTGCCAAGGAAAGAGAAAGTGGAAAAAAAAAGAAAAAAAAAGAAAAAAAATTCAAAAAAAGTTTAAAATTTTGAAAAAGAATTTAAAAAAATTAAAAAATTGCCATGTCAGCTTTCGCCGGACAACTGGCGTCCACATCAGCACTGGCCGACCAATTTTGGTCGGATGGACTAAATTGGCTAAAAAAAAAAGTTTATGACTGAATTGACACAATTGTAATATGTTTGGGACTTTTTTGGTAATTTTCCCGTGATTTAATTCCTGTGAATTATATATTATTGTGCTTAATGCTTTTAAATAACTAGTCGCTATTTGAATGATCTGATGTGCATATTTGAAATTGAGAAGTGGTAATATGCAATTGCATCTTATAATATATAATTATGAATTGAAAGTGGATAGAGATATACCATATTATTTGTGTAACTTTTAGTGATAAAGTGATCCAAAAGATTCATTATATGCCATGAATATTCATAGATTTTTATGTACTTATATTTATTTAAATTTACATAAAGATATAATGGATTAATAAACTAAATAGATTTGTTATATCTAGAGATAGGGCAGTAAATAGATTAAAAAATTTCGTTATCACATATTTGATATTGTTCCTATACACGTAATAATTTTAAATCTATATATAGTGGTTATAGCAAAATCGGGTGCTTTAACATATTGATCTGATTGATTTACTGCATTTAGTTTTCAAAATTTTCTTTTAATATTTTTAGTTTTAATTTATTCTCAATTTTATTTTGATCAGCTAGATAAATTTTAAAATTAATCTATTTTTGACTGGTTTGTTATTCATCAATCTCTACGAGACAGTATTCTTTTCTTATTATTATATTACTTGTTTGATATGTTCACTCGCGTTTATAATTTTACAAACAAAGCTCTTTCGACGCAAGAAGTGCGATGGGAAGAGGGATAAGACTAAGATGAAGTGTTATAATTGTGACAAGCAGTGACATTTTGCTTGTGAATGCATTGAGCCAAAAAGGATGTCATATTACTCAATTATTTTAAGTGATTCTTATGTTTTTAGCACTATAATACTTGTTGAGTCTATCCTATGTGGACTGCAGACTTAAGAGTAACATACCATGTAACTAGAGATTTAAGAGCATTTATGGAGCATCGTTGGACACCACTTGAAAATGTTGAGAAAACTCCTACCAAGTTTTGAAGTTGACAAAACTTTCTAGTTCTTATTATTATTTTGAAGAACATAATGCTTTTGAAGTTATATCGTAGACTCTTGCTAAAGTCTTTTCATTCTAGAAGTATTTCCCACTCTAACGCAATTTAGATTGAAATCATGTCCAAAACAAGGAAGAAATCAGACTAAGATTTATTGATCTTGTAACAAGGATCCGGAATGAACATATTAGGAATTTATTCTACAACATCTAGTTCTCTAGCGAAGAATCTCACTTTCATTCTATGAATACATTGATGGAATCAATCACAAATTGATGAAATCAATCTTGAAAACAAGTTCCTTTTAGGAAAGCATTTACTTATGGAAACCTAGATTCTGACTGTATGGGCGATCAGAATCAACGGATTTTCGTCTCAATCTTCAAATGGCTATAAGATCCCCTTAGTCGATCTGTCCAACGGATTAATTGGAAGAAATTCCTCTAGAAAATGCCAACGACTAGTGAGGCGTAGAAGAGTATTTAAGGATGTCATTCAGTCTATTTGAAAGTGGTGGCATGAAAATTGAAATTCCAAAGTCTGAAGTCTTTCCCACTAGTTGTTCTTCATCGGCGATCCTTATAAATTGTATTCAAGAGAGAAAATCACAAGAAAAGTGACTTAGTGAGAGAGAAAAGATCTTCTACTGAGTGTTTGCACTAAAAAATTGTACTTCTCTATTGATGCTATAGTGAATTCCAGCCATAAGGTTGTCGGCGTAGGAGAGTGGACTTAGGCTTGATTTAAGCTGAACCACTATAAATTTCGTGTACAATATTCTCTTCCCTTAACTCTCTTTATTTAAGTCTGTTGCATTCTTTTAGGTATCGCAAAAATCAGTTCCATCTCTTTTCTGATTCTGAACATTCATCAAAAGCCTGGTGACTTGTTTATTAGACTTTGTTCCATACTCAGACTTTGTTTAAAATTTATTTTATTTATCAAAATTTCTTTTAAACACCTATTCACCCCCTCTAGGTATTTGTACTAGCATTATCAATTGGTATCAAAACCCTGTGCTCATTTGTTAAAATGTTTTTACTTCTGAGCTAAAGATCTTCTATGGCTAGTATTTTAGCACCAAGATTTATGGAAAGGTAGAGCAACACAAGGCCACTTTATTTTGATGGAAAAGAATATAGTGTGGAAAAATAAAATGAAGGCTTTCTTAAGATCCAAAGATCATTTGGAATCGGATGTTGTTGAAAAAAGAATTAACCCGAAGGCAACTTCTGGATCTGACAAGGGGAAAGAAGTCTTCGATAAGGATGTTGAGGAAATCAATCAAGTAGAAGTTACCAAGAGACAGGCTCTTGATGCAAAGGCTATCTATTCTTTATATTATGCTTTGTCCCCTGCTGAATATAACATAATTTCTTCATGTGAAACAGCTAAAGTAGTCTAGGACAGACTTTATGTTACCTATGAAGGAATAGATCGTGTAAAGGAGACAAAAATAAATATTTTGTTTGGCCAATATGAATCCTTCAAGATGAAGCTTGGAGAATCTATTGGAAATATGTTAAGTCGATTTACAAGAATTGTAAATGAGTTGGCATATCAAGGTCAATCAATTTTTGCCCCAATAAAGGTCAACAAACTTCTGCAAGAACTTTCAAAGGACTGGAACCATGTGAAAACATCAATTCGGGAGACATAGAGAATTATGCCCCTCTGTTGATGAACTGATAAGCACTCTTCAATCTTACAAAGTGGAATGGATCAATGACGAAAAGGATCCAAAAGGTAAGAAGTCAATTTTACTTAAGTCTAATGCTGATTCTAATGATACAGACACAGATGATGACATGGACGACAAGGAGCTTGCTCTCTTGATAAAGAAATTCAGGAAACTAAATAAGAAAGGAAGAAGATTCAATTGGAAAAAACAAAATAAGCAAAATTTCTAGAAAATTTCAATGGAAGATGTTGAATCTAGCAAGGATGTGATATGCTTTAAGTGTAAGAATAAATGAGACATCAAGCCTAACTGTCCCTTGCTGAAAAAGAAGAAGCTAAGTATGAAAAATACAAGAAAGCTCTAAAAGCAGAAACATGGAATGACAAAGAGTGCAAGAAAAGTGAAGAGGAATTTGTGAATCTCTATTTGATGGCTCACTCAAAATCAGAATTTGACTCAGGATTCGATAAGAAAATCGAGGTAGATCATTCAGAAATTCATATTAAAGTTTCTAAATACATAGATGAGCTTTGCTTAAACCTTAAATCTTCTCTTAAAAGGATCTTCGAATTAAAGAAGGAAAATTCAAAACTCAAATAATATGATAATTCTTGAAAAGAAAATTTTGAAAGTTTAAAAAATAATTTTGATGGTTTGAAGGAAAGTTCTAATTCTCTTTCAAAAGAAGATGAAATTTTGAAAAAGAAAATTTCAAATATTTCTACAAAGTTTTTCAAATTCTCAAAAACTTTAGAACAAATTCTTTCAGCTGAAACGCCTAATTATAACAAATTTGGTTTGGGTTTGAATAAAGAAAGTGTTCTTTTGATGGATTTTCCTATGGTCAATGAGAGACTTAGATAAAGACCTCATAAATCTGTTTACAAAAATCACTTTCAAAGAGCTTTTACAAAACCTATTGGTCGTAGTACTCTTAAATGTTCTAAATGTGATAGTTCAAAATATTTTGAGAAGAAATGTCCTAAAGTTTGAAGACTTGTTAAGAAGGATTTGGCAAAAACTATCTTTATAACTAACTCCCTAGGACCCAAGAAAATTTGGGTACCAAAGAAAATTTGAGATCTCTTTTTGATTGTAGGTTATTGTTAAAAAGAAAAGCAAATGGTACTTGTATAATGGCTGTTTAAGACATATGATTGGAGATTTAAGCAGTTTCATAAAATTAGAAAAAAAAAAGAGGAGAAAATGTTTCTTTTGGTGGCAACAGAAAATGAAAAATTATTGGATATGGAATAGTGAGGATTGACAGTTTAATCATCAATAATGTTTCCCTGGTGAAAGGCTTGAACTACAATCTTCTAAGCATAAGCCAACTATGTGATACAAGTTCAGAATCAATTTTCAAGAAAATGTTTGTTCTAGAGTTAGTCGAGACTTCTCTCAAATCATCACTAATCAAAGACATGGCAACATTTACCTTCTGGACATAAGTACAAAGATTTCTTAATGTCTTATCTCAATTTAAGATGAAACAAATCTCTGGTATCACAACCTAGGACATGTTAGTATGAAATAGATTGCCAAACTTTCTTCTAGGAAGCTAGTCTGCGGTCTCCCTAGAATGGCATGCCAGAAGTCTGAATTGTGTACTCCATGCATTTTGGGAAAACAAGTTAGAAGCTCTTTTAAATCTATAAATCAAGTCTCTACTAATCGCGTCTTGTAGCTTCTACACATGGATCTTTTTGGACCAATTAGAACTTAAAGCATTGGTGATAAGAAATATTATTTGGTATTTGTAGACGACTACTTAAGATTTAATTGGGTTTTCTTCTTGGCAAATAAAGTAGAAACCTTCTCATATTTTTCAAAGTTTGCTAAAAATGTTTAAAATGAGAAAGGTTATGCCATTTCGAGTATTGAGACTGATCATGGGGGAGAATTTTCAAGATTTTGCAAATTTTTGTGATGAAAATGGTTTACAACATGTTTTCTCCTCTCCTTATACTTCAGAACAAAGTGAAGTTGTAGAAAGGAAAAATTAATCTTTACAAGAGATGGCCAAAACTCTATTAACTGAAAGTAGTGTCTCTTCTCGCTCTTGGACAGAAGCAGTTTCCACTGCTTGTTATATAATTAATAAAGTATTTCTAAGGTCCATTCTAGAGAAAACCCCCTATGAAATTTACAAAGGGAAAAAGCCAAATATTTCTTATTTTCATGTATTTGGTTACAAGTGCTTTATTTTGAAAAATGAAAATGATTGGCCGAGCAAATTTAAAGATAGATCGATGAAGGGATATTTCTTGGATACTTCACTTCAAGCAAAGCTTACAGGGTCTTCAACAAGAATATATAGACTATCGAAGAATCAATAAATGTCAGATTTCAAGAAGTTGTCCAAAACCAATAAGACCAGACTCAACTTGAAGAGTCTGAGTTAGTTTTAGAGTCAATGAAGTATGAATCCCTCGAGCAAACTCCGCCTTCTGTTGAACAAAGTCAAGCTAAAAAAAAAGTCAAAAGATTAAAAGGAAATAGAGGTTTGGCAAACTCTTGTAGATAATGACAGATTCAACAAAAACTGGAAGCACAAATCAAGCCATCCTAAATATTTCATTATTGGCAATATAGAAGAAGGGATTCGTACTACGTCCAAAGTAAGAAGAGACTCAAGCGCTCTAGCTTTTATTTCTAAGATAGAACCAAAGGGAGTAGAATGAGCTTTAAGTGATGAAAGTTGAATAGAAGCAATGCAAGAAGAACTCAGACAATTCAAAATCAATGATGTCTAGGAGTTAGTCCCAAAACCAACATGAAAATTTGTAATTGGAATAAAGTGGGTATTTAGGAACAAGATGGATGAAAAGGGTAAAGTGACTAGAAACAAAGCACGACTTGTTGCAAAAGGATATACACAAGAGGAATGAATAGACTATGATGAGACATATGCACCTGTAGCCAAATTAAAAGCTATAAGATTATTACTTGCATTTGCATGTTTCAATAATTTCAGGTTATTCCAAATGGATGTCAAAAGTGCATTTCTAAAGGGTTTCATCCAAGAAATCTATGTGGAACAACCACCAGGATTCGAAGACCCTAGAAGACCAGACTTTGTTTATATACTGAAGAAAGCTTTGTATGGTCTAAAATAGGCATCTCGAGCTTGGTATGAGAAACTGAGTAAGTTCCTGGTAAGTAATGGTTTCAAGAAAGGAATGATTGACATAACTCTGTTTATCAAAAGGAAAGAAAAGACTTTCTACTTGTTCAAATAAATGTAGATGATATCATTTTTGGCTCTTTTAATGAAAGTCTATGCAAGAAATTTTCAAAGTCTATGCATAAAGAATTTTAAACGAGCATGATGGGTGAGTGAACATTCTTTCTAGGTTTACAAGTCAAACAATCAAAGGAATGGACCTTTATCTATTAAGAAAAATATGCTAGAGATGTCATCAAGAAGTTTGGAATGGAAAACTGTAAGGAAACTGAGACTCCTATATCAAGTTCTTCCAAACTCGACAAGGATGAAAATAAAAATAAAGTGGACCGAAAGACATACAAAAGCATGATCGATTCTCTTCTCTATCTTACCGCTTCTTGACCTGATATTTTATTCAGTGTTTGCATATATGCTAAATTCCAAGTTGATCCTAGAGAATCACATTTCAGTGCTCTCAAAAGTATTATTAAATGCATTGCAACAAATCCAAAGTTAAGCTTGTGGATTTTAAAAGGATACTTTACCCTACTTGGATACTCAGATACTGATCTAACAGGTTGTAAAGTTGATAGGAAAAGTACATCCGGTACATGCCAACTCTTGGGACAAATGTTAGTATCCTGGTTCTCTAAGAAGCAAACAGTATGGCACTTTCAATGACAGAAGCATAATATGTTGCTCTTGGAAGTTGCTATTCACAAATTCTTTGGATTATGAAACAATTAAAAGACTTTAGAATAGAAGAACCTTGCACTGAAATCAGATGTGACAACACAAGTGCGATCAACCTCACTAAAAATCCAATTCTTCATTCAAGAGCAAAGCACATTAAAATCCGTCATCACTTCATAAGAGACTATGTACAAAATGGTGAAATCAATGTTCAATTTATCGATTCTAAGAATCAACTGGCAGGCATTTTCACTAAGCCACTGGAGAAAGGATCATTCGAATTCATTCGTAAAAAGTTGAATATTACCCATACATTTGGTTAAAGTCTATATAAAAGCAGACTCATCTATTCAATTTTCTAGAAAAGACATCCATCTGAAAGTTCTTACAGACTCAGGTATATTTCAAATTTTGGCACGTAAGTTTCTTTCCTTCTTGAACAAGTATGAATATTTTATTCGACTTATTTCTTACCTTTTATATTTTTGGAAATTGTTATATTGCTGCTGATTTTTCGGAGTTAATATTTCAAAAATTATTTACGATTATTCTTTTGAAAAATTTCAAGATGGATTTTTCTTGTTTTTGCTTTTGTGTCCATTCGTTTTCCCTATTCGCATTCTTTAAATAAATCTTCAATTTTTTCTTGATCAACAGAGTCTTTACAAATCCTAATCTCTCTCAAACCTTTGCTTCTCTTAATTCGTTCTCACTTTCTCTGCAAATCTTTCTCTCGATCACTTGCGAACATGTCATCAAAATCCTCCAAGTCTATTTCGATGTCTTATCAAAGGAGGTCCTTTCGTATTGCCAGTCGTGGACCTTGTTTTGTGCTTGATACTCAGACACACTTTGATCTCACTAGAGATGAATCACCAAGGAGCACGAATCGACCATTTGTTGAAGAAGAGGTTACTCAAGATGCAACTCCTCTTTTGGTAAGAAAACCCGAAATTCTTCTTAAGCACTATGAGTTTTTGAAAAAAGGGAGGAAGTCCCGTGAATTTTATAACTTCGCTCTTGAAAGAGAATGGCTATGGGAACAAAACTTTGTTCTTGACAACCATGGAAAAGTAAGGGCTGGTAACTAGGAGAGCAGAAGAGGAATTTACCATCTTTTCTACTAATCCTCGTTTTGGAACAGAGGGTCAGACTGAAGGAAAAAAGGAAGATGACGATAAGAGAATGTTCAAGAACTTCCAACCCAAAATGGGTGCTGTTGTAGAAATCGTTGGAACTTAAGGAAAGTTGTTTCAATCAAAAGAATATAAGATGGTCTATGCGTAAATGCTGTACAGAGGAGTTATCAACCCTCGAACGGTAGATTTTGATTTTCTGGATTTGATCAAGGTAAATATGCGAGAGAAATTTGTCAAACTTCAAATGGAAAGGTTTTATGTGGAGTCATCTGATGCCTATCTTGAATTGACCGCTTATTTTTATTCAAACTTGTTAGTTCTGGATCCCACTCATATTCAACTTATTGTGAGTGAAATTTTTTTTGATGTTGATATTGATTTGTTGGTTGATATTCCGAGAGTAGACAAAATGGATTTTTGTACATAAATGTCTCTAAATGAAGATGTCATCAAGTTTCTTGTGAATGACAAAATTTCTAGGGGAGGCGTTACTTATTCTAGAACGTTTTCCTCAAACATTTTGCTTCACAAGATTGTCATTAACTACATTAGACCCAAAGCTACCTCCAAGACTAATGTTTCGAAATTTGAAGCAAAAATGATGTGGGCTATTTGCAATGAAGTTGCTTTCTCACTTTCTCATACTATTTTACTACACATGTACATAACCATAATGAAGGAGAAATGTCAGCTTCCTTATGCAGCTTTGGTGACGAGACTTTTCCACCACTTTCAAATTCAACCGCCTTTAGGCTTTTGCTCTAGAACCATCATTCTCATGCAAATTGGACTCAAAATGATCTTAAAAGTGAGATTAAAAGACCTCTCTAGAGCTGTGAAAATTATGAAGAAAGAATTTTCTAGTAAAGCTAAGATAGGATCTGCGGCTAAGAAAAAGCGGAAAGGGAAGAGTGTCTTCTCACATACTCCAAAAAGAAAAAGATATGTTATTCTTCTATAAGATGAAGATGAGACTATTTCTGATATTGTGGCAAATATTGACATGAGAGATTTTGTTGTAGGAATAACTTATTTTGAGGAAGAAGAAGAAGAAGAAGAAGAAAATGAGAAAGATCCAGAAGAGGAAAGTGAAGGAGAAGACACTGGAGAAAAAGAAAGTGAGGGGAATGACTTAGATGAATAAGAGGGAGATGCAAATCTAAATAAGGAACAAGACCACTCTGATAAGGAAGGAGACGATACAAGGGAACATAATAAAAGAGATATTGAAGAGAAGAACAAGGAAACTAGTCAACAAATCAATGCTAGAAAAGAAGGAATGCAGGAAGGAGAAGGAGTTCTTCCTCAAACTGAAGCCACTAAGATAGGAGGAGTAAGTGAGAAAACTCCTCTTCAGGACAAGAATGTAAAATCTGCTATAAGTGATGGTGTCAATCGATCTGCTCTAGATGCAGAAGATATTTATACATCTCATTTCCCTAAAGAATTTCCAGAGGATCAGGACAAAGATGACAATGTTCAGGAGGAGCAAGATACCTCCAATGTTCATATCAATATTCCTACAATTTTGGATACCCCTCTAGTTCAACTTGCAGAAGCTAGTGCCCAAACCGAACCAGATTCAAACTATTCTTGGATAGTGGAACTCCTTTTGGAGATTAAGGCACAATATTATGGGATGGATGTTGAAATCCAAAAGTTGCATGCTACTCTCGGTACTACCTCAGAATCTCTCACTGGAAAGGTATAGTCTCTTAATAACAAAGTTCAGAACTTTAATTAGCAGGTCACTCAGAATATGGTGAAGGTTGAGACTATCTTCAATCAGTGTCTAACCAAACTTGAAGAGACCATGTAGACTTTGGAGGATTTTTGACTTGTTCGTGTTCCAAGGAACCCATGATCATTTTCTAAAACCAATCACATTTTTGTTTTCTTTGTACTTGTTCGTTTTTCTCATTTTTTGCTGTTGACAAAAAGATGGAGACTTTTGCGGATTTAATTTGTTGATTATGTTTGCAGTGTGTTTTCTATGCTTTCCTAGTGTGGTATGTTTTTATATAGACTTTATTGTGTAGACCAAACTTTAGAACGTTTAGTCATATAATGCTTATGTCTGTACATTATCTATTATATCTATCTATTATCTTGTGCTGCTAAAGTATTGTTTTACAGGATAACATATACATTATGCTTAAATTTGCACGAAAGTTTTGTTACCATAAAAAAAAAAAAAATGGGAGACTATTGAGAAAACTCCTACCAAGTTTTGAAGTTGACAAAACTTTCTAGTTCTTATTCTTATTTTGAAGAACAGAATGCTTCTAAAGTTATATTGCAGATTCTTACCAAAGTATATTCATTCTAGAGGTATTTCCTATTTTGACGCAATTCAGACTAAAACCGTGTCCAGGACGAGGAAGAAATCAAACTCAAATTTATTGATCTTGCGATAAGGATTTAGAATGAACGCATTAGGAATTTATTCTACAACATCTAGCTCTTTGGCGAAGAATCTCACATTTCTTCTATAAATACACTGATGGAATCAATCACAAATTGATTAAATTAATCTTGAAGACAAGTTCCTTTTAGGGAAACATTTACCTATGGAAACCTAGATTCTCATTGCATGGGCGACCAAAATCAACGGATTTTCATCTCAATCTTCAAACGGCATAAAATCCCCTTAGTCAATTCTGTCTAACGGATTGATTGGAAGAAATTCCTCTAGAAAATGCCAATGGCTAGTGAGGCATAGATGAGTATTTAAGGAATCATTTAGTCTATTTGAAAGTGTGACGTGAAAATTAAAATTCCAAAGTTTGAAATCTTTCCAACTAGTTTTTCTTCATCGACGATCTTTATAAATTGTATTCAAGAGAGAAAATCATAAGAAGAGTGACTTAGTGAGAGAGAAAGGATCTTCCACTGAGTGTTTACACGAAAAAATTATACTTTTCTATTGATGCTATAGTGAATTCCAACTAGAAGGCTATCAGCGTGGAAGAGTGGACGTGGGTTTGATCTAAGTCGAACCACCATAAATTTCGTGTGCAATCTTCTCTTCCCTTTACTCTCTTTATTTAAGTCTGTTGCATTCTTTTAGGTATCACAAAAATCGTTTCCATCTCTTATTTGATACTGAACATTCATTAGAAGTCTATTGATTTGTTTATTAGACTTTGTTCGATACTTAAACATTGTTTGAAATTTATTTTATTTATCAATATTTCTTTTAAACAACTATTCACTCTCCTGTAGGTGTTCGTACTAGCATTACCAGGAAATAGATTGATGTATATTGGAAATAATTGTAGAGTTGAAGTGAAGGGTATCAACACACATAAATTAAAGTTTTGTGGTGGTCGGAACCTATTTTTACATGATATCCTTTAAACTCTAGATATTCGACGGAACTTGGTCTCTATAGTTGTTCTTCTAAGCTTAGGTTATGTATTAAATTTTCATGATGATTATGTTGATATTTTGTTTGTAACAATTTATTATAATTCTAACAACGTAATGAATGGTTTTATGATGTTAGATTTTGACTATCATATGTTCAATATTGTTGTTGATGGTTTTTTCTTTAATTGCATATTCTAATAATGTGGAAAATGATGCAAGTACATATTAAACTAGATTACATTCAATTACAAAGAATGCAAAGACTAGTTAGATAATGCATTTTTAGGTCGCTGACTAAAATTGATTTACCCATATGTAAATATTGTCTAGTAGGAAAAACAACTACAAAACTATTTGGTAAATGAACCAGAGCTGAATTTCCATTATAATTCATACATTTCAACATTTGTGATCCATTGAACATAGGCGATGCATAGAGCATCATATTTCATCATCTATCTTTATAGATGATTTCACGCGTTTCAGTTATGTCTTTCTAATATTCCATAAGTCTAAAGAATTAGATTGCTTGAGACGATATATATTTTTGGTAAAAGATCAATTAAACAAACAATAAAGGCATTAAAAATCGATTGTTGACATAATTATCTATTTGAGCAATTCAAGACTCTTTGTGATAAAAAAAAAAAGAATTGTAAGACAATTGACTATTCCTAGTACTCCACAACAAAATGGGGTTGCTAATGAAAGGAATATAATTCTATTAGAAATAATTAGGTCTATGATGGCGTAAGCAAATCTACCTATCTCATATTTGGGATATGTGTTACTGATTGCTACCTATATACTTAACCGTGTGCCCTTTAAGTTAGTCACTTCCACCCCTTATGAATTATGAAGTGGTAGGAAATTGTACTTAAGTAACCTATGACCTTGAGGATGTGTAGTTTATGTTTATGATTCTCAAAATAAATATGGCAAATTAGACCCCAGAGAGATGAAATGTATCTTTATAAGATATTCTGGATACTCCAAATGGTACGTGTTCATAAATAAATAAGCTGATAGAAATGTGACTAAAATAGAGTCATGAGATGTTATATTCTTAGATAACGATTTTCCTAATAGAGATGAGATTAATAAAGATTTCCAATTATATAATATGGAAGATCTTGATGACACACCCATTAATGTTGTCAAAGGAAATTAAAATTTACCTCAACATATAAGACCTAGTGGGAATATCGCATCGCCTGACAAATTGAATTCACAATAAGTTTAGTTACATAAAAGTAATCATAAGAGTATTCTCATCGTCATTTTGAGATTGAAGAGGAAGTATTTATTATTGCTTCGGAAGACGATACCGAGTCTAAGATAATCCATGAGGCTCTCTCATCCCCTAATAAAGAAGAATTGAGCAAAGTTTTTGAAGATGAAATAGAGCCTATGAAGGCAAACCACATTTGGGACTTGTTTAATCTGCCACCCAATCGCAATGCTATTGGAAACAAATGGATTTTCAAAATTAAACAAATTATGGATGAATCCATTGGAAAGTATAAGGTTTGCTTTGAAATGAAGAGCTATACTCAACAAGAGGGTATAGACTATGATGAAATTTTTTCACCAATTATAAGGTTTTCCTTATTACGCCTAATGCTAGCCATTGTCACACATTTGAACCTAAAATTACATTCAATGGATGTAAATGTGGCATTTCTCAATGGAGAACTAGATGAGAAAATCTATACAAAGCAATTAATAGGTTTCATGACAGAAGGTCAAGAGCGTAGAGTTTGCAAACTTCATCGTTCAATATATAGTCTTAAACAATTTTCTAGATAATGGTATTTTTGTTTTTATCAATCCATAACATCTTTTGGGCTCACAATGATTGAAGAAGGTCATTGTTTTTATATCAAATGATCTAATGATATAATTGTGATTTTATCACTTTGTATAGACGATATTCTATTGGTTGAGAATGACAAGAGTTTGGTTATCACCATAAAAGAATGGTTGTCTCTTAATTTTGAAATGAAGGACATGGGAGAAGTTACTTATATGTTAGGGATTAAGATAGAAAGAGATAGATCAAGGAAATTCCTTACTTTATCACAACAGTCTTGTATAATGAAGATTATTGAGCATTTCAATATGCAGCATTGTAATTCCATTAATACCCCTATCATGCAAGCGGAAAGCCTGAAATCTAAGATGTGTCCTAAGACTCTAGAAGAAAATAAAGAAATTGAAATTGTTCCTTATGCTAGTGAGGTGGAAAGTTTGATGTGTGCTATAATGTGTACTTGACTCGACATATATTATGTTGTGGGATTGGTGAGCCAATATTAGTCAAATCCTAGTCAAGCATACTGACAGTTAAAAGGATCTTGAGATACTTGAAAGGTATCATAGATTATTGACTTTGTTATAAAGAAACAATTTACACTTATTAGGCTACTCATATACTAATTGGAGAAAAGACCTAGATGAGTGTAAATTGACTTCTAGGTATGTGTTCTTGCTCAATGAATGTGCAATTTCTTAAAATATCAAGAAATATGCATGCACGACCTTATCTATGATGAAAGCAAAATTTATTGTATGCACTACTATAGTGCAAGAAGCAATATGGCTAAAAAGTTTCTTGAAAAATTTAGTCATTATCATTGAGATTCCATGATTAGTGACAGTTTATTGTGATAGTCAAACAGTCATTGTCTATGTGAAAGATCCTAAGAATCATAGTAGAATGAAGTATAACGACATACAAAACAACTCCATTAGAGATATAATAGTGTAGAAAGAAGTAATTATACAATATATTTCAACCAATGGAATGGTTGCTAATCCATTTACAAAGGCTATTCCTAAAGATATGTTCTTGACCCATAAGATGATTCTAGAGTTACATAGAATATAATATGTAACATTATTGAGGGTTATTGGTTTGTGTGTGTGTGTGTGTGTGTGTGTGTGTGTGTGTGTGTGTGTGTGTGTGTGTGTGTGTGTGTGTGTGAATATATGTATTGTGCTTGTTCATCTTTTAGTAAATTGTGGTTTCATTAACAAGTACAAATCCATTATGAGACTAGCACACACACATATATTATTGAAACATATGTCAGCAAGTAATGATTGGCTCAATCACACAAGCAATCACTTCAAGTGCTATAATTAGCAGGCTAAGATGAGATGGTATATACTATAGATGCTGGAAGAGCAGGTTTAGTATATTATATATTTATATGTCACCTTGATTGGAATCAAGATGAGGCACCTGATTTGTATGTGACAAGATAGAGCATGATAGTTTCACAATCATGTATGCCTAAAAAATGTTAGATATGAGTACTTAATTGGACGTTGTAGA
This sequence comes from Eucalyptus rudis, assembly GCA_019915205.1. Lineage (NCBI taxonomy): Eukaryota > Viridiplantae > Streptophyta > Magnoliopsida > Myrtales > Myrtaceae > Eucalyptus > Eucalyptus rudis. Next base: position 1,817,820 of record JAHMTN010000109.1, on the reverse strand, counting down.
AAGCAAGCTGATATAGCACTTGAGCTAAACATGAGTACGTAAGAAGAACGTGATTATATTTAGGTTAAGATTTGTATAGTGAATGTGTTTAATAAATGACATACGTTTTTAAAGAAAGAAAAATCTACTATAGCATGTAATTCATATTATATGTGTATTGTTTGATCAATAAAAGAGATGAGTGAAATTATCCATATTTACTAATCGTATAAGCACTTAAGGTAATTTATAATTTATCTTATTTTCATACCTTATGTTACTTCTAACTATGTTCTCGAAGTAAGAGATCAATACTGCCACTTTAGCATGTTACCGACGGTTATGAATAAATATGACTTTATGATGTGTCTAGGAAAGTAATTGTTCTGAAATGGAGAGAGACATTAGTGTAAAGGAAGACTATTATTGTTTTATATCTATTACATGTATTTACTAGTAGACCGATTATATCGCTTTCTATGGTTTTGGATATAATTGTAAATATATGGTGTTTTTGAAAATGGTCAGGTATAACCTTTAAAGGATAGATATACTTGAACTAATGTAGCAAAACATGTCCGGGACACTGTGAGATATCAATTATTTATTTCTTTTTGGGGTAATTGCCGTTATGTTATCCATAATAGGTGCCTAATTACAGCTCCTAAATGAATGTGTATTCACTGGTCGCATGACTTTTTTGCCAGTATGAATAGTTTTTAAAGTAGATGGATGTTGAATGCCTTATATATCGTTGGTTTGTCCATCATGTTCGAGTGAGAGATGTTATATATCATTGGTTCGTCCATGATGGGATGCATTTAAAAGGTGCCGGTTCATCTTAATGGGATGTGATTAAGACGTACCCTTCGAAGGGGTATGAGTTGTTATCTTCTAAGGGAAGTATAAAATGGATAACTTCTAAAGAAAAATAACCAAAAAAGAAAGAACGTTTCAAAAAGAGAACGGTTCTTTCGTCCTCTTTCCATCAATCAAAGAACAACACACACAAAAGGGCTTTCATTTCTACTTTGAGAAGACAATCAGTATTAACACTGTGGAATAAAAATATTATTCGGACCATCGTAAAGTCATATTGTCCATTGTTCGCTCATGATTCAACATATATTCCAGGGTAATTTGCTTGTTATGCATCAAAGAGGTTAGTCGATTCTTCTGTTGACTTTTATCCAACAATAGAATGCAAAAAGAATCATTAGATTATTATACCCACCAACCGAGAACAAAAAATAATGCAGACAAATCACGTTTTCGTTTTGAGATTATGGAAAAATATGTCCAGATCTGAATTTATCGGACTTGATTTTGTGAATCTTTTATTTGGGTACCTTGTGAGACTGAATGGTTGGGTTCACCTTCGCATGCGTTCACTAATAAAGATGTGATTGGTTTTTTTTTTTTTTTTTAAAGCGACACTCAAGTAATCCTACGAAAAATTTTAATACGGAATTTTGATATGAAAGTAAATGTGACACAAAAATTATGACATTTTTAGTACTTTTTTTTTTTTCAACAAGAAAGCATTTTATCATTTTTGGACGCCATCAATATTTCCACTGTATCTAAGAACTGTGATACCCTCGTATGCTTTCTTTTTTTTTTTTTTTTAAAGAATCATATAGTGCTTTACAAGATTGCTTATTGCAGCTTACATGGTTAACATGTCAGACATTCGCAAACGTTTTCAGATGAACTTAGCCGGTGCACTTTTTTCAACGGATCGTGATGACTTTAAGAAGGATTTTTTAGAATGAGTGCAATGATACTCTTGGCCTCAGAGGATAGAAGAACTGCATTAATAAGGTTTGTCGAAATATAGAGATCCAATTCTAAGTACAAGCGTATGGAGATGAAATGTGGAAACAAGCAACAGATGAGTGTCCTCCTAAAATGCGGTAGAATGAACCGCATCATTCTACTTGGGCTCCTTTGTGTCCGAAAATTCATGGACCCTTAAATGCTCTCCCCAGTGTGGAATTCAGACATATAAGGATGTGTTTAGCAATTTTCCAAATAGTGATTGATTTTGTTCTTTTGTTCATTGACATAGATTTGGAATAAAAATCTGTTTGGTAAATTTTTTGTTCTTGGGAAAAAATTTGTTCTTGGGAGTAGATTTGAAACAGAATCAATGAGTAAAAAAAAGTTGCTTCTTTATTCTTAGGAATAATTCCGGAGTCAAGCCAACCCAAATTTCTTTTTTTTGCTCTTCTTCCTTCTCTCTTCTTCTTCCATAGCCATCGCCATTGACCACCGTCGTTGCTGCCATCCATCACCACCAGTCACCGACGACGGGTTAGGTGAGGTCGAACGAGCTCGCCAGGCTAGGGCTTGGTCCAACGAGCTAGTCGAAGGCTCGCCTAGCCACCAACGAGCCTCACTTAGGCCTCCCCTTGTCATCGACAAGCCTCGCCCTGTTGAGTGAGGCTCACCCAGCCATCGACAGCTTGACAAGATCGAGCCCCGCTAGTAGTTGGGTGAGCTCAACCTCTCCGGTGAGGTAACTAGCCCTCGTTTGGCCGGTCGCCAGTCATCTTGAGATCGTCAACTAGCAAAACTTGAAGAAGAAGAGAAAGAAAAAGAAAGAAAAAAGAAAAAAGAAAAAAATTATAAATTATAAAAAATTAAAAGAAAATTGTTTGGATTACAAATTTTGGAAACAGTACCAAATTCAATTATATTTCGGGAAAATAAATTTCAAACAGTTACCAAAAACCTTTAAATGTTTATAAATTGTTCTCGGGAATAGAATAAAAATGAATAATTTTTTATTAAAAATTATTCCTGGAAATAAAATGACTACTAAACACACCCTAAATATCTTGTCATGTAGTAATTCCTGCAAGTGGAAAAGGTAGTGTCTACCAGCTGTCGCATTCGTCAAGCGTTGGACCTGGATTTGGTTCCCCACATTTTTCTAAAGTTCTGAAAATCCTGGAAAAACACCGAGGGCCTTTAAATTAACATTTTTGCAAGAGATATTCTCTCACTCATTGAATACAAAACATCCATTCTAAACTCTCCGTCGAATTTCATTGATGAGAAAATGAGTGCATCATATATTTTCATAAACACAAAAGGTTATTGATGGAATACGAGTTTGGGACACCTGAAGTGCCAAAACTTGGCACGGGGGAACACTTAAGTGTCAATTTCGAAGTTAAATGGAACACTTAAGTGCCACTCCGGCGAAAATCCGACCAAATGGCTGACGTGGCAATTTTCCGACGAGTTTGGTCCAAAACGGCGTCGTTTTGCACTCTGACGTGGCAAGAAAATGCAAAAACGACACTATTTCGTATCTGATGTGTAAATAATAATATAAAAATTAATTAAATTTATTTAAACTTAATTTTTCTTTAAAATATTCTAAAAATTAAAAAAACTAAAAATTGAAAAGGGGGGGGAGGGGGAAGGCCGAAGGGGGTGACTGAGGGCTGAGCCCTCACCCCCGCCGCCTCCCCACTATCGCTAGGAAGGGCCGGCAATGGAGGGGGGAGGGTCGGCCGGGGTTGCCGGGGTCGCCGGCCCCCTGCCAACCGACGGCGAGGGCCGCGAGCCCTCGCCCCAGATCTAGGCGAGGGCTCGCGGGCCCTCGCCGCCGGTCAGTCGGCGTCGCCGGCCCCTGGCCAGGGCCTGGCGACCCCGGTCGACCCTCCCCGCTCCATCGCCGACCCTTCTTGGCGGCGGAGGGGAGGCGGCGAGGGCCCACAGCCCTCGCCGGATCTAGGTGAGGGCCCCGAGCCCTCACCCAGATTTGGGGCGAGGGTCGCGACCCTCCTCGTGATCCGACGAGGGCTCATAGCCCTCGTCGCTGATCGGCCGGGGGCCGGCAACCCCGGCGGACCCTCCCCCCTCTGTCGCCGGCCCTTCCCGGCGACGGCAGGGAGGCGGCGGCAGCAAGGGCTCATCCCTTAGCCCCCCCCCCCCCTTCGGCCTCCCCCTTTTTTTTAATTTTAGTTTTTTAATTTTTAGAATATTTTAAATAAAATTAAGTTTAAATTTAATTTAATTAATTTTTATATTATTATTTACACATTAGACATGAAACGGAGTCGTTTTTGCGTTTTCTCGCCACGTCAGCATGCAAAACGACACCTTTTTGGACCAAATTGGCCAGAAAATTGCCGCATCAGTCATTTGGCCAGATTTTCGCTGGAGTGGCACCTAAGTGTTCCATTTAACTTCAAAACTAGCACTTAAGTGTACCTTTTCAAAGTTTTGGCACCTAAGTGTCCCCCTATGCTAAGTTTTGGCACTTGAGCTGTTCTTTACTCATGGAATACCTAAACCTAAGAGATCTTAGTCATCAGATAAGTAAAGTTATGAATGCCTGGATTAGTAGCCAATTTGGCGGGCAAAATTACAAATTCCAAGCCTGAAGTCTCTCTGTTTCTCTAGTTTCTTTTATTTGACAAGCCTTGCTTGAAGTTGTGAGAAAAGCTGACTTCAAGGAAACTATCATAAAAATTAATGCGAAAACGCTAACAAGATCTTATAATTAGATCAATGCAAAAAATAAATAAGAAACAATAAGGATATAGGAGATTTACATAATCGAATCGAAGTATAAATATCCATATTTACGGGAGAGTCGGTAATAAATAAAATACTATAATCGGACTATCCCAATTACAATTGCTCACGATTTCACGTGTAGATTAAATCTAAATTCAAAGTGTTGACCATGAGGCCGAAAATCAAGAACGTCGTGCGTTCTCTTTCTTCTTCGCGCGGCTCTGTTTCTTGAAAGAACGCACGCTCGCCTTTTTCTTTTTTATCCCTCGTGCGGCTGCTGCTTTATTCAGGAAAGAGGATAACTAAATGCAAGCCTTTGTTTTCTTTTTTGTTTCTCTGACAGGGATTTGTTTTTGGATTGGGATCTACCGAATACTCAAATTTTCATTTTTTGTTAGATTTTAGATGAGATGTTCACCTAACATCTTCTTTGTCCTCTTGAGATATTAGATAAATGCAAAATAGGCAATCAAAGTCTTGGTCAAATCTTGGACAGATACCTCTAACAATGACATGAACTTTAACTACTTAAGAATTTGGTCAATAATTCTAATCCAAATCCTTCAATTTGATTCGAGTTTTGTATAAAGTTCAAACTCGAAATATAATTTAACAAAAATAGCATTTATGGCTTTTCGCCTAGATAACGAATTGCGGACGAATTTCCATTGTTCCATACGAGATCACGTTTTCTCTCTATTCATATTGCTATACTTGACTGACTCGTGGCAGGGAAAAATCATATTGCTCGCATGGGGTGCATCGGACGAGTGTCTGCCACAATCAGTGGCCGAAGTATCCTAGAAAGGAAGCCCTTCAATGATAGGGTGATAGAGGATGCGGATCATATACCACAAAAAGACCGGTAGTTCTTAAATTTTGCTTGACTTGCGGTTAACCGTCTATTGGGCTTAAGTTGTCACGTGTCTTCTTGGTAGAGAAAACGAAGACAAATGCAGGCATCGGTCGGTCAACAGACAAATCAGATTTATAGTTGAAAAAGATTCCGAAGTTACATGCTCAACAAATATCCATCCTGAAAAGACTTGCACAGCGTGGATCTCGATGGCGAATTATTCATTCCACTCACTCTCATGGCATAACTATAAATTATAACTTATTGGCTGCTGAAATGCTTAAGAACGCATGCTCCATAATCTTTTATCGATTGCATTATTCTACTTCATAATTTGGGGATAAGGACAATATAATTATCATAACTTTTTTTCTTTTTCATAACCGAGGACTACCACGGCCCCCATGCCCAGACGGCACCGAAGGGCCAGGCCCCTATATTTCGGAGGAAACTAACATAGGACCCCAACACCATGGCCCCTCACTTATAACGCTAGCAATTGCGGGTTTCGAACCCTTGATCTCGGTGTTGAAAGAGAGACTCTTAACCAACACAATTATCCACAGTTGGATTAATTATCATAATTTTACTACTTGAGTATCAAATTATTTAAAAATTACTTAACTTAAGTGTTATTGTGATTTGTGTGCTCGGAAATCCAACAAGACATTAATTTATTATAAATTAACTGACGGGGCTTATCGAAAAAATCCAATCAGCAAAAACTATTGAGATACGATCTTGTTTCGGCCCTATTGGTTACACAGAAATTAATAAAAAAAAAACCAAAATAAGAAAAAGGAGAAGAGACTAGTTGCTCACCTAATCCTCTATTTCTCTCTCTTCCTCTCTAGTGGTTAAGATATGTTCCCTCAATAGAGCTTAGTCATTTAACGTTAGTTTTAAAATTGACGAAGGTATTTCACATGGCAATCAGGGGTTATTTAAAAAAAAAAAAAAGATTGAGCAGGATTCGGTGGAGGGGTTTTTGCACTTAAAAACCGTGAACTTGGCAAAAATTTTAGACAAAATATTCATGCGAAGAGTTTAAAAAGGGGGGAAAACATGATCGACAGAGAAAGCTAAATATTGTGAAAGGTGAAGAGTGGAAGGTCAGAGAAAGACAAAAGGATCGGCGAAACAGAAAGGAAAAAAAAAGGGAAAAAAGCAGTAGTGGCCGAGGAGAGACCTAGGTGGGAGTCGACGCTGGTGATTTTCCGATACCCCCATCATGGCGTCGCCGTCGCCGTCAACTTCTTTGCGATTTGCAGGATTCCGGCGAGCACCATGGCAATTCATTCCCCAAACCCAATAATTTTCTTTTCGATTCGTCCGAATCAAGTGCAACCTCTGGCGTCGTGCTGTTAGACTCGTCACCATATTAATTTCACTGAAGCCGATTTGAGCGGTCCACTTTTTATTATCTGTAAGCTCGATCCTCTCCACTGCTCATCTCAAGCTTGAACCTATTCATTGCTCAAGCTTCTTGGAAGAGCATCCCTACTCTAGAATTTAGGGTCTCATTTTGAAAGGAATTTGAGGAACGAAAGGGCCAAAACGAAGATTATCCATGTTGGAATCAAGTTTCTTATAGAAAGCCACTTCGCAAGCAAAATTTAATGATTCGTTGGAATAGACACTTAAATGAATGACTTTTTTATTAATGTAGCATTCAAGTGATCACCGTACGATGTCCTTATCCCCTTTAAATTAATATATATATATATATATATATATATATATATATATATGTTTAGGATGAACAGGATGTCATAATGTTTCAAAATTGGCTGACACGTCTATTGAAACCATAGGGGAGTGGAGGAGATTTTTGTTTTTGGTGTTATGGCAATTAAAAAGGAATTGCAAATCTTATCATGAGCATAACAATCGGCTGGCCTCGCCCGGCTTGGCTCAAGCCACAAGGGCCAAGCGCATCTTTGGCGTGGGCTAAGTGATGACATATAATAATAGGACTTGACTAAAACTGACTCGGATCAATCCAAGGCTGACTAACATGGAAGAGTGTTACATATGTTTTTTTGTCAATAGGCGTGCCAAAGCCATAATTATCCACCTATTAATCACCTCAAAGTGCAAGAGGCGATGCATGTTTTAGACGAGGTCTACCATCCGGGGTTGGGCGAAATGAAATGTAAAGGTTTGATGAAAGTTCAGAGTCAATCGATCCGATGGAGCACCGGACCAATAATGAGGGACGAGTCATGTGGGTCCCATCCTATGTCTCTGTTCCTTCGTTCAACGGAAAGCAGACAATGGTTACGTTTGGTTCAACTTTGGAAATGGGCATTAGGAAAATGCAAATATCTTTGGCCTAAAGGGCTTTGAGGAAATGTAAATTGCGTTTGGTAAAAAACTCTTTGCAAAGTTAATTTGGCGTAAAGAGTGTTTGGCAAATCTTTTTTTATAAAGGGCTTTTGGATTTCTTTTTTCTTTTTTATTAAAAATATTAAACTCTTTGCCGACTTTAGTGAAGGTACGGGTAGTTTTGGAACAATAAGAGATAAAACTGAAAAACTAAGAAAATTATGATAGTAGTTTTCGAAAATATAAAAAGTAATTTTAACATTTTGCCAAATGCTGAAAGCCCAAAACTGGTCCCTATCAGTATTGGGCTACCAGTTTTGGGCTTTCAGCTTTCTCAAGGCTAGCATTTGACATAAAGTTTCTTGGATATGTTTGCCAAATATCCTAGCATTTCCCCCAAGGTGCTTTGGAAGTTGAAAGCCTCTTGAAAAAACTGAACCAAATGCACCAAATATTGCAGCAATTAACCCGCATGTCATCATCCTCGCTCCAACGCACAAAAAAGCCAAATAAATATATACATAAAGGGCTTTAATACTGTAATGTAACATAAAAACATTCTCCTTACATGCCCATGGGCTATACTACTGCTCATCAACGCATTTTTCCGTGATTTGAGCTAGAAAGACCCACTTGATAAGGGGTAAAATTAACCCCATAGAAAAAAATGATAAATTAGAGAACTAGTCACTATTGTATCACAAATAAATCAATTCGAGTTTTTAATGGTAAGTTTCTATAATAGATATTAAGATAAAAATATATGTGAGTTCAAAGACAACAATTCCAACACGTCATCCTTATCAACATGAGAGGATACTACGTTTATTAAACTATATTTAGTTTTCTATTCGAACGGATTTATATAATTGTCAAGAGCATAAAATTAATGAAATAGTGCAAATCTTTTAGCTCGAGTACAAGTGAGCTCAATGCGGATAGATAGTATATGTATGTCAATATTGAGAAATAATAATACATTACTCTTATTCAAACTTTGATGCGTAACAATTATACGATGAGATTATACTCACTCTTGCTTCCACCGTCTGATTATCCTAGCCTCGAACGATGGTCCATCGATTGTAAATACGAGACAACATCAAAAGGCCTCGATCTTTTACTGTCGCATGCACATAACCATAACATTCGAATTCTCTTCATATGAAACTCTCGCCACTTCACTCCTCTCTGCGTCTCTCTCTCCCACTCTCTGATAGGCGTCGAGTTTAGCCATTCCAGCGACCTAGTCCAGAAGTTCCCGTGAGGATAGCGTTGGTCCCAGCTCTTACTACGGAGATCGTGGTCCCAGTCTGAGCGGTCATCGGTATCGTGTTCTCCCTATTGCAGTAGCGCCACGGGTTGTGCAATAGCGAAAACCACATCGCTGGAGAGCGCAATAGCGACAAATGCATCAACGAGGAGCAAAACTTAACCGCCACCAAGCAGAGAGCTGCTGAGGCCAAGTCTGCTAAGATAAAGAAGGACGTCTCCGAAGGTGACTTTATACAGATCCCATAGCTTCACAACTTTTCTGCTTTATGGAACTGTTCCTTTTTGCTGTACTCGGGGTTGACAGTCGTACATTCTCTAACATTTTAGATCTTTCGATAATGAAATTCTATGGTCGCGTTTTCCACTAAAGCTCGTAAACTATTAGCTCATGTTTGTTGTCCGAGAGAGAAATGGAAAAAACGAAGACGGCAAATGAAGTACATTTGATTTTCCGCGGTTGGGAGTCTTTCTTTTCTCTGTCTCACTCACACTCTTCATTAACATATTTTTTCGGGTCCATCTCGCATCTGCCTGAACAATAGCAACAAATTTGGGTCCTGTAATCTGATGATAGCTCGGCAAAATGATGAGCTTCTGCTGCTTGGGGTGCGAGTCATCTTCAGGTTTTGTAACAGCTGCTAGAGCTTTGAGCGACGTATCTGAGCACAGCAGTATAATAGTTACTCGTGCAGATCTCTTCTACGGAAGATGGTTGGAATGATGTTGGTGGTCTTCGTCGTGGTCTTAGGCGGAGTGTTTACTGGTGTAGCTCGTCCTTTTGGCTTCTGCCATTCGCCTTATTTTCTCAACGAGTTTGCGCTTTGTTTGGATTAAATAAATGCGGGTGCTGGGCACGTGAATGTTTTCGTCTCTTTACTCACCAACTTAGCTGCGGGCTCTCACGGGACTGCAAGGCACTTTATTTTATGTCATTACGCGACAAGAATGTTCATAATACACCTGTTTCAAAAGTATATTTGATTAACCACTGGGGTTCGCCCCAGTAGCCACCCTTCCAACTTGAAAGGGAGAGGTGGGGGTTCAAATCCTCATCTTCTTAAGGGGGATTGGGGTGGGGACGATTTCATTTCAGGAGTAGGTTTCGACTTCCACGCCCTGCAAGGCGGCACAGTAAAAGTCTCGGCACAGAAGTCTGAGAGAAAGTGTTAGAGTAGGATTAGAGTAAGAACGACAATATATATATATATATATATATATATATATTTGATTAATGTCCGGAGATAACCTACGAATAATTACACGTCTTAAAAGATTAATTAATTTATTAGCTTCAGAACTGGTTTTAATAAGTCAAATTTGGCGTCGCGTTTGGGTGTATGCACATATGTATGACATATTACATTTGATGAAAGTCTAAAGTTGCGCTCGTGTCATTGAAAAGAAGATATATGGAAAAGATTTTCTGGACTTTCCGATATTTGAACCATCAAAATAGTAAGTCAATTAAAGTTAGGATAGCAATATTTATATGTAATTGGCCTTTGTAGAAGCTTATTATAGTAAAGAGGTGAATTGCTGGGGATGTACAGCCTTCAATTCTAAAGTATTTCTTCACTTCATCCATGATTTTATCATCATGTATTGTGATTTGATGCAGAACATTTCTCATTTACCTAAGATTGTCATCCTTGATTTGTCATACTTGTGACGAAACACTAATTCCATAGGATTAGCTAAGAATATATAGGCAACGAACAATGCGTATATTTCACAAAGGGGAAATAAGAGGATGACCGTACCATTACTTGTAGGAAAGTAACGGTAAACTGTACACCACATATTTTCCCAAGGAAACCCGGTTTCCCTAGGAATATCATGAATCCAACTTGGTGGGTGAATTCTTATATTAAAAAAGAAATCAGCCAAAATAAAAAATAAGGGAATAAAAAAGAAACTTATTAACATTATCAGTGTTAGATTTATTTACATTAAGTGCCAAAAAAACAATTTAAAAATTTTTATTTCAAGAGAAAATAAATGTAGAATTACTATTAGCAACAACACTTATACGAATTCGACCAAAAAAAACAAAAAACAAACAACAATTATACGAAACATTTTTCACATTTGTAGTTTTTTTAATCAATAACTTGCCTGTTTTAACAAAAAAATAGCAACAACAAAAAATTTGCAGCCCAAATTGAAAGACCTAGAGCTAGTGAATCAAGTTCTTTCTTTCCCAAACCAAAATTTAGCATTCCAAATTGTTGATTTTCAATGAATCTATTAATTTGTACGGATGGAAAACTTAATGGTAGGTTATTTTATTCCTTAAGTAATTTATGAATTTTTTGGATCATTTAAAAGTGAGAATATTTTTTCGTGTACGTAATTCATGCATTTTTTTCTGGGAGGGGGGGGGATTTGGTTGGAAGTATTACAAGAGAAAATATTTATCAAATAGGCCTATAAATCATTTGGTTGGACACAGCTAGAAAGATAGAGGAATAAATTGTGATATTATTCCTTAAATAAAATAAAAACACCAAAACCCTCCCTCCCATAATTCTCCAATCTGGTTGCCCATCTTTCACATAGTGAAAATTGTTGTCAACATGCAACCGTTAGAAATTCAGCATGACTATACCGTCATGCTAGAGAGACCCTTCTCAAAGGTTATCTTTTGTGTTACATTCTTGCTTCTTCTAACTAATGTCCTTATTAAAATGTTTCATACCTATTTCTTATCATTTTGATTTGAATAACTGTTGACGCCTCAATTTTAATTAGGTTTATTTTTATTAATTAAGTTTTTATTTTGTCTTTTTTGAAATAATAAAAAAGAAACAAAAAGCAGAAAAAAACGAAAAAAAAAGAAGAAAAAGCAAAAAAAGCACTCGAATGGGCCCTCACGGCCCATTTCCCCTTTTAGCCCGGCCCCACCGGTCGTCTCCTTCCTCGCGCCTCTGCAGCACACGTGCAGAGGACGCGACGCCGGAGAGGTAGGCGGACGACGACCCACGTGGGAGGGGCAGCTGGGGTCGGATGGGACGCCGGTTCGGCCGGTGGAGGCCGCTTGGCGCACGGGGACCGGCGGTCGAAGCTCCGTCGACTGGCTGCCCCCTCGCCTATAAATAGGCCCCTGTTTCCGTCGTCGAGAGGGGCACCCCGAGAGCGATCGAAGGCTGCAAAGCTTCGAGCTTCCTGCTGAGAGACTTTAGAAGGGGAGCCGAGGTCGAGCAAGCCCAGATCCGAAGGCTCGCGGCAGGAGAAGGAGAGGTTCTGCCGGAGAGACACACAGAGAGAGGGAGAGTCGGATCTAGGGCTTGCAAACCTCGGATAACCCACTGAGAGACTTCAGGGGAGGTCCAAGGTCGAACTGCCAAGGATCCGAGGCTCGCCAGAGGAGAGGGTAGAGAGAGAGAGGGAGACGGATCAAAGTCGCAGGCCTTGGACAACCCACTGAGAGACTTCAGGGGATCCGAGGACTCGCGGCCGGAAATCCGAGGCCCGCCGGAGGTAGAGAGAGAGAGAAATTGGAGGGAAAGGGGGCCGTGCGAGCCCTGCCGTCGTCGTCGCCCTTGTCGCGCCGTTGCCACGAGCAGGTAGCATACCGTCTCTGTCACCGTCGCCGTCACCATCGCAGCCCTCTTCTTTGTCCCGTTCTCATGGTCGCTGTCGCCGCCGTCGCCGCCGTCGCCACTGCTGCCGCCGGGACGCCTCGTCCCCCTCCCTCAGCGCCGCGAATTGGGAACCCTAGGGTTCCTGATTTTCCGGTTTGTGGCCTCGGGTCATCGGATTGGACCCGGGCCACGAACTGGGTAGGGTTCCATGATTTCGGGGGCGGCGGGAGTTGGGTCGGATCCGAGTAGGGTTCGCGGGGAGTCGAGTCGCAGAGCGGGCTATCGGGCCGGGTTGTCGGGCCGGGCCGGGTGTCCCTAAACACCGGCCACGACGCCGTTTTAATAAAAATAAAAAAATAAAAAAAAAAGACAAAAAAATCCGAGTCGGCCCCGCAAGGCGGGTCGCCGACCTGGGTCGGACCCAACCCGCAAATCCGACCCGGGTCAGTTTTTATAATATTTTAATATAAAATAATATTATAATAAATAAATAATTTATTTAAAAAAATAAAAAATAATTTATTTTCAAAAAAAATATTGAAAAATGTTTTAATTTCCATAAAACCGAAAAATGTTTTAAAATGTTAAAAAAATGTTTTATTTTCCAAAAAAAATATAAAAAAAATATCCAAAAAATATTTTCTTTTCCAAAAAATCAAAAAAATAAAAAATATTCCAAAAAATGCCGAAATCCAAAAAAAGCCAAAAATTCATGAAAATGCCAAAAAAAATCAGAAAAAGCCAAAAAGACTTGTATTTTTCCAAAAATACCACAAAAATCCAAAAAAAATTCCCTTTTGTGTCCAAAAAATTAGAAATAGACTCAAGAAATGTTTTTCCTCCCAAAAATGCATGGAAAATCCCTCGAACATCAAAAAAACCTCAGGGTTTAAACAAGATTAGATACCGAAAGGGCATTAGTGATTAACTAGTGTAATCAAGTCCCCGATCCTAATTTCTCTGGTTGCGCAGGAGCGAGTATTTCTCCCGATACTTCGCTTGGGTTTCTAATCGATCCACCCCAAACCGATTAGTGGCGACTCCATTTTAAAATTAATTTACAGGTTAAAAATTTAGATTATTAAAGTCGTAAATTGGTGGACTTGGGAGAGTCCAGGTATAACTAATTTCAGCCGAGCCATTAGCCTCCTTAGGCGCTCGTACTCGATTGCGGGCGCCGAAAAAAAAAAAAAGAGGTCGTGACAGCTTGGCGACTCCACTGGGGACATTTGAGGACTTAGGCCATTTTTGTCATGTTTAAATTCTTTACTAACTTAGGTTTTTTTCTTTATGCAGGTCAAAAGCTTAGAAATTTATTTTAATTTTGCTTAAAATAGATTATCTTGTGATTATAAACTGTTGTGCATGCTTTACTGTTTTAAACACTACACATGGCACACACAACCCAGCCGTCGGACCTGGGCCGCCATAGGATTTCTAGGATGGTGTTAAGAAAGATACGACCTCGAACGCGAGACTGCGATGTAGAGGTTGCATTTCTTTTCCTCGAATTTCTTAGCCGAGGTTAGGAGGGTATGCTGCTAACGCGAGACTACGACGGACGGATATCCTTTTAATCTCACCAAGCCTTCTCAGTTAGAAATCGAGCCACACGTCCCATGCGCATGTCTTTACGCTTGCCATTTTTCTTTAAAAGCAAAGTAATTTCTTTACTTTTACTCAGTCTTTTTATTTGGCCCATGGCAATTTAGGATAAGCTTTTCAAGTCCCAGTCTATATGCGATGGGGAAAGACGATATCCAGTTCATTCCTACTCCCAAGGCGGAGCTCTTCAGATGGTGGGGTCAATTAGATCAGTTTGCCAAAGAGCGTGTGAAGGCCAAAGTCGGTCATCTCCTATCGTTGATCCGAATCATTGTTCACCCTGAAGTCGTACAAGCCATGGCACATTTCTGGTGCCCGAAGACAGTTACTTTTATATTTGGAAGGTTTGAGCTAACCCCAACCTTGGAAGAATACAGCATCATCACTGGAATGCCTCTTGAGAAGAAGCTTGTCAAACCATCGACAGGCGCCCTCCCGTGGCGTGGGTTGGCACGACTTTTAGGAACTGAAATCCATGTCCTGAGGCAAATTCTTGAAAACAACAATAATATATGCCCTCTAGAATTTGTGAATGCATGTTTTCAAAACTAGCCTATGAACCAAAAAAGTGAGATTTTCCTCCTAGCCTTTTTCGGGCTCATCGTTTTCCCCCATCAAAGAAATGCCATAAGTCCTAAGATGGCATGGATAGTTGATCAAATCTTGAGAGGAGGGAATTATGTCAAGATGATTTTAACTGAAACATTCTTGTCTTTTAATCGTTTTAAAGACAACTCGGAGAAAATCATGCGAGCCTCTCCTAAAATTTTACAAGTCTGGTTCTTTTCTCACCTAAGCGAATTTCGAGACTTCATGTGATCATCTGAAATGAATGCTTTCGAAAACCCATTACAAAAATTTATGGTTTTAGGACCATACATTCCCAATCAAAGCTGTTTAATTGGGTAAGCTTCCTAAGAGACCCAGCTCCTGAAGCATTCCAATGGTGTGTTGGTTGGTTCCATGAAAAGAGGACTCGCTTCACTTACAAGCGCTGTCTCCCAATTCCGTTGCTCGGCCTCACCGGCGCCATTCTCTATCACCCTTATCGGGTGGCACGACAATATGGAGCCCTTCAGGAGATCCCACCGCCTTTCATCAGGAAGATCTCTTCAGTTCTTTTCAACACAAGCCGTGACTACGCATTCGAAGTTTCTACCGCTCAGGAAACCTGGGACAAGTGCCATCGCAAAAGGATCGTGGTACCTGAAGGGCTTGAGGGAGAAGAAAAAACCCACCATGCCTCCATGTCCTACATCTACAACCATCGTATCCCGACAAAATGGAAGCCGTCAGTCCCTCACTCAATCAGCGAGAGCAGCCAACACGAGCAAGCAGAGCTCATGGAGAGGGATTTGGGAATGGACTTGATGCACACCTTAGAACCAGTCCAAGGAAGCAGGCATCCTCGCAAGAACAAGGCTCCCCGTCGCATATAAATTGGCAATCATGTGCCCCTTAGTGTTAATATTGTGAAAATTTTGTCCCATTGTTTAGGGACTCTTGTTTAATATCTAGTATTTCATCCCGTCATTTCAATTTCAAGTTCTAGATGTCAGAAGTCTACGGTCTATAAAATCCTCTTTTGATAAATAAAAAAAAGCAGTTAGACCATTGCCATGGGTCAATCTTTGTTTACTTCCGTGCTCATTCATTGTTTTCACAACGAGTAGGTAATTATGAATCGCCGGCCACCAATAGCTCGCGAATGGCCTCATGCATTAGGGCCCGATCAGAATGATGTACAAAATCGCCTCATTAACATTGAAGACGGCGTAGGACAGATGTCCATTGTCCTTCGACAACTCTCGAGACAAATGGAATCCACTCAAGTCAAAGCCAACTCTGTAGTTGCCTTAAGCACCGTCATGACACCCGCAAATTTGCCAGAAAATAGCCAGTACCATAGACAATTTGAAAAGATCATGAAAAAGTGAAGCCAGCTGCAGGAGCAGAATCCCATGGACCTGTCCAATTACGCCGGCATTAAGATCCCTGAAAAGCTCAAAGCACCTGAATGCGAAAGGTATGCTGATACCTCCCGCCCAGAGACCTACTTGCAGGCCTACCTGGTCCGAAGGATGATTCAATCGTACCAATCGAGCTTGACCGGCCCTGCCTTGCGATGGTACATTGTCAGGAAGATTAGTCCCCTTAAAACCTGGAGGGAACTAATTCATGTTTTTCACCAAGAATATGATATTGACGTCAGCCCTGACATAGCCTTGCCCTATGAAGAGCTGATGATCGCGAAGCATGAGGAACCGTTAGTCGCTGAGATAGGAGAAGAGCATGTTAATGAAGCCTTGCATGATAAATGGGCAGCTGAGCAACATCTTGTTACTGAAAAATTTCCCACTAGGAAAGGCAAGGAGCCTTTGTACGAGATCAAAGACACAGAGCCTGTTCAAGAGTGGGGCACGACAGGACAACTCCCCAAGCTTACTCCAAGAGCTAGGGTCCAAAGAATACCGACCCCTATCAACCTGGAAAGTGAATTAGACAATGAAACTCTAATGTCTCTCACTTCCCTTGACAGAATCGAGCTGGCAAAACGAAGGGCCCTACTCAAAAGATCTAGACCAGAAGCCAAGAAAAGAAAGCCTAAGCAGATCAATGCAGCATCTGCCGATGAGCCACCGCACCAAAGCTTTAAGCATTCCCAAGAATACAGCTTTGAAGGCTACCATTCCCTAGAGTACAACCCTGAAGACTTCTCGACCCTAGAATACAATCCTAAGGACTTCCAGCGTTATTTCGACAATGAAACTGACGATTCATCGTATAACTGTTTCCTACTCTCATCCGGGGATGAAGGCCCGTCAGAAGAGGAAGCATACGTCTTTATCTGCTACGATCCTAACGAAGTACTAAGCTCGTCCTCTGACCATGAGGATAGCTTCAATACTTCATCCTCATTCGGAAATTTTGACCAAGAAGAAAGCAATGGAGTAATCTCGGTAGAATCCAACTTCCCTAAAACAGAAAAATTCACCACTACAACAGATATGCAGTGGGAAAACCAGTGGCCTAACCAAGATACATCAAGCCCGTCTTGCGCTCATAGGATCATGACCCCTGGAGAGATGTGGATACCTAATCTCCACAAGTATAACGGCACGACTTGCCCCGTGGCCCACTTACAGTACCTCCATGCTGAAATGAGTCGGTACTATGGCCCGATGTCATTCACAACTCAGGCCTTCCAAGAGAGTCTTACGGGATCTGCATTACAATGGTTCATCACAGCAGATATCTACCTCATGAGAGATTGGAATGAGCTGTCTTCTGCATTCCTGCTTCAGTATCAAAGCTAGATTGGAATTGAAGTACCTTGTCAGAACTTGGTTCACTTCAGAAGAAGACCAATGGAGGATTTCCGAGCATATGCAAGGAGGTGGGAGGCTTTTATGATGCAAACTTACCCTCAGTTGGCTGAAGAAAAAATGATAAAGCTATTCATAGGGGCTTTACCTTGCAAGCATCGTTGTTGGTTGTATGGGTTGCATTTCCATAGCTTCAATGAAGTGGTCCTCTCATGTGAATACTTCGAGTCTACTGGAGGCGAGGAACTCAAAGGCGCTTGATTTCATAACCAACACTATCAAAGCACTCCTTTACACAGGAGTTTTCATGGGTTTTACTTGTTTTTAT